>JASCZW010000119.1:0-528053 GCA_034211315.2 Aedes japonicus
ATTGTCGGGTAAAATGGTAGTTCTTACTACAAGAATTGTTTCGGTGTAGATGCTTATTTTAGAAAGTTTTAACATTTTTAAAATCCGTTCTGGGTCATATTGATCCCAACACCTAAAGAAGGTTAAAGTGAACAAGGAGGAAAGAAAACAGAAGGAGTAAAATGTCGCCCTTTTTTGACGACAGATTCAAATAGTTTAGAAATTGCGTGCTGTTTTATTTGATTGAAAACGCACTTACTCAGTAATCTTTGGTTATGAAATGTTAGTAACTATTCTTATAATTTAATTTCATATAATTAACATCATATATGATGCATACATACATTCAATAATGAACTAAATTCTGCGTGACATAAATCTAAGTCGTAACTTTTTTAAACCATTGGTTGGTGGCAGCAGAAATGATTTGTCGTCTGTAAAATAGTATAGTTATGTCACGACATTGTCTCCCATGAAGGTTTACTTTCACGTTTGTTTAATTTGGTCGTAATGAAAGATGTAGAATGTTATGAAAATATTATCAAAATACAGTACATTTACCACCACTGTTCATGATTACTACAACAGCCCGGGACAGTTAAAGTGGTTTTTTTCATGGTCACAAGAACTTCCAATGGAATAGTTAATGGGGAATAAATATGTCCACGTCAATGCAAGAATGTAATATTCACACTTCTCTCAACTTGAAATCAGTGCCTTATAAATTAACCATGTTGCTTGGTGTATTTAAAAGGAAACACGTATGGATGCAATTATTAGTTCTACGTCAACCATTTGTACGACTCCACAAAACCTTGCAGTTTTTCAAAACACTCCGATTTTGAATTCAGCTCATAACCCATTAATAACTTTTAATAGAACATTCTGCCCTTCAACCAACCACGTCAATCCCACTATTTCGTCAATCTATAAATGTCACCCAATCGCCGTGATGCTGGCTGGCGCGGAACGGAGCGGAAGAAGTTAAAAAATATTATTATTTTAATGGATTGGATGACGATTTAATTTTATTAAATTTACTCAACGTTAATTGATTTCGACTTGTTGCCGCGTTCTACTTACCCACCCACCGTCATCCGATGCCGTACGCCACGCTGGTAAAAACTGTTTGATTTATGGGTGTTGACGTGCTTTCGCGCCACTTGGTAACATCAACCACGATGCGATCGGGTAGATTACATTATGGGCTCAATCGGGCATTAGGCGCTGCAGCCAACCAACCATCAGCTTTGAAAGTGATTGAAGACCTGAGAATATTTTGCCTCGATGTCGGTTTCCGCAGCATTGTTGCGCAAAGATGGATGGAGAGAAGAGTTTAGTAAATTGTAAATTAAGAGTATATTAAATAGGACCGAGCTATGGTACGATGATGCCACGACACCAGCACAGCAAGAGTTACGAATTCTTCCGTCAACAATTTCCTGATGAGTAAGGAAAGTTTCGCAAATTAAAAGATGCCTTTTTCCTTACAACGACGCGGAAATGTCGGTATCACATTTGCATAATTCTGTTTGTTAACTTTCACAAGCGTGCTGTACCTGTCTACCATGACGGGTTTACTGTTTTTGGAAAATAAAACATGCAAACTTTGCTGCTTATGGAAATGCTGGAATTACGAGCTTTTATCCGCAATGATGAATTACTGTTGTAGGTACAGTGTACAGGCAGGCGAGTTTAATTAATTCAATGCTCAGGAAATGTTCAAGACTCTGAAGGTATTTCAGCAAATTGGAAAAGAATTTACTATTAATTTATTGCCTTCGCAGGATGTTCGTGGCAGCGGAACACGTTTGATTTGAATTTATCCTTTTTCTTTACTTTCAAAATGGCTCATATCATGCGGGTATGACAGCGAGAAAAAAGTACTAAATATGCAAATCACTTAGTCAAGATCCGAAACATTCAAAACCAGTCCACACCTCACTGGTTGAAGCTTCAAGCCATAAAAATGTAATTCTTCGCTAAACGATTTGTTTTTCTCCACTCGACATAAATGCACCACACATGGCAGCATTGATATTGGTACCCGTCCGCTTTATGTGTCAGCACTTCCAACCGTGGACGGTACGTTCGATTTCGATTCCGAAGTCCCACCGGAACGATTTTTCAATTTGGAGAAAGAGCTCTAATATTGGAAAATATATACACATGCGAAAAGAACGGAATGGTTTCGATGTCTAAGCGTTGTCAAGGGTGAGGTTGGAAGTGCCGTGAAAAACCATATTCAAATTCGAATGAATGATTTTCGATCACAACAGAATTCGCATTCCACGCTTCGGTACCGTCTTGCTGGTTTTTTCGATGCGGCGTGCCTGTAGAATGTTTTTTGTGACAAACGTCTTGGTAGTATGGTTTTGAATCGGAATTGTACTATTATTACACTCATACTTCCCTGAAATTATCTGAAGAACTTCCCTGAAGTTCTCTGCAGAACTTTCCTGAAGTTTTCTGCAAAAAATTTCTGAAGTTTTTGAAGAACTTTCCCGATGTTCTCTGAAGAATTTCCCTGAAGTTCCCTGCAGAACTCCTCTGAAGGTCTCTGACTTCCTTGAAGTTCTCTGCAAAACTTCCTTGAATTTCTCTGAAGAACTTTCCTGAAGTTCTCTACAGAACTTCCCTGAAATTCTCTGCAGAACTTCCATGAACTTCTCTAAAGAACTTCCATGAAGCACTATGAAGATTTTTCATGAAGCTCTCTGAAGAATTTCCATGAAATTCTTTGCAGAGATTCCAAGAAGTTCTCTGAAGAACTTCCATGAAGTTCTCTGAAGAACTTATCCCAAGATTTGTTAAAAAACTTCTCCGACGGACTGACACGAAAACTAACTGTTCAGTAGAACGTACCAAAAATACCCATATTGAGGTAATCAGCCTCTTATGTACACTAGCGGTAAACATTCATTACATAGTTCACAGATAGACCAGCACTACGAAGTGAAATAATTCTGAAGTTGACCTATGGAAGACCATGGTTACCCAAATAAATTTCCTAAAATCAATGAATTCAAAATACAGATACTTCAAAAAGTTCACATGAACACCAGTGAAACGTACTGGACGGATTCTGATCTAATGTGTACACCATTCAAAAAGCCCTGATCCCTTGTATATATTTTTCGAAAATGCCATATTGCTATACGTCAATAATTTCGAGATCCAGATAGTACAGTAAGTTTACCTGCATACTAACGCCACGGAGTGATTTAATTCTGAACTTTTGAGTCGAGCGTCTGAAAGCTGCTAGTTTTACAACTAACTTTCCTGAAACAGTAAATTTATACACAAAGCTCACATGTACCCTAACGCACCGTACCGGACGAATTCTGAACCAATGTTAACACCATCCGATAGACCTTAATCAACCAAACATCTTTGTACAAGACGCCAACTTGCCATATGTCAAGGATTTCGAAATTCAGCTTTTAAAGTAAGTTAACATGCATAAAGGGCGAACACGAAATTATTGCGACACATTCAACAGGGCATAACTTTTTTACCATTGGGTAAAAATCAACCAAATTTTGCACACTTTCTCATTGATGTGTATTGTTTACATGCTGTCAAACTCGAAGTCGTGATTTTCGATTCTACGAAAATGGAGGTGAACCAACGCGAGTCGAGAGAAGAGTTTGGAATTCTTTCCAAACACCTGGAATTTCCTGACCTGTCGCACCGGCAGTTGGGAAAAATGTTGAACATTCACCATTCAACCATCTCCAGAGTTATTTAAGAAGAAGAAAGTGTCGAAGTTTGCCTCCAAACATCTCTTTTGGCTGGCCATCTGCTCTTGCGGACTGAGGAGTGAGCCTTTCGTGACAAAGGGCACAGTAAATGGCGAGATCTACAAATCTGAGTGCCTCGAGAAGCGCCTTTTGCCGTTCTAGCAGCAGCACGACGAAGCTCCGCTATTTTGGCCAGATTTGGCATCATGTCACTATTCTAAAAGTGTCCTGGAGTGGTATGAGGCCAATTCTGTCCATTTTGTTCCAAAGGACATGAATCCGCCGAACTGTCCGCAGCTGCGCCCGGTGGAGCAGTACTGGGCAATGATGAAGCGGGAACTTCGGAAGAGCAAGAAGACAGTCAAAGACAAGAAGGACATGTTAAGAAAATGAAAAAAAAAACTGAGAAACTGGTTCCGGATGACACTGCAAAAACTTTGATGGAGGGCATCAAGCGAAAATGCGTTCAATTTTACACTCAAGGCTCCATCGAATAACTTTTTTTTTTATTTTTGAAGTAAATATATGTATAAAACTACCCTAAAATTTTGGTTTGATTCTAAACATTATAAGAAAATTGGCATGACATTTTCGGTGTCGCAATAATTTCGTGTTCGCCCTTTACTAGCGCTGCAACTTTTGAGTTTACTATCCTAAAGGCCTTGATCTACTGAACAACTTTGCTGAAGGAAGTAATTTCCTATATACGAAGGATCACGAGCTATTATCTGATGAAACAACAAAGGGCAATGGCCATATATAATTTAGGACCCTCCTCAAAGGAATCCACACCCAAAAAAAAATACATAATCAATGGTAAATATTCACTAGAAATTCACTAAACTTTCATGTGATTCACGAATTGGAAAATGCTTTCCAAAATCAAGTGAATCTTATGTGTCCAGTGAAATGTAAATGATTAATCAAGTAGAATTTTTTTTTCTATGTGAAATTCAAGTAAAAGTCATTTATTTTAGCTTTGGAAAATATCCACATGTGTTTCCAGTAGTAGCCAAGTGAAATATGTTTCCCAATGTAAAATATGCTGCCTTGCAACGGTCATAACTTTTCCTGGTGAATTCGGAAAAACACACTCTTTACTGCAAAGTTGTTTGTTTAAGTCTAAGAAATTTAATAACAATGCTTCTGGAGCATTAACGTTAAAGCTGAGGCAGTTATTCAAGTGGTTCACAAAAAATCAAAATTTCAATTTTTGATGTCAATATGTGAAAAAAAAATGCCAAACGCATGAGGTCAAAATACGATTTTCGATAATTTTGGACACAAGCTAACGAAAATTGGCACCGAGCTTTGGGTCTTAAAATCTCTGTCAATCAGTGTAATTGATAATAGTCTATACACAATAGTTATTTCTGTAAGGAATTTATGGTTATTTTTTTAATAACCTCAATAATTTAATTTACAGATTCTATCCAAGCCTACGTTAAAAAATAAGAAGTTTTTCACCCATTCATAAGTTGGATATTGACTTGTACACGGCAAATAATCCACACATATTTATTGGCAAAAATTCATTAAAAATTCCACATAATATTCATTTATTCACACATACACAGAACCTTCTGAGAAACACATATAAAGTTTATGTAGCAAATGAAAAGTATGTGTAGCCACATGGTTGGTTGAAGAACAGTGTTTCTGTGTACACATAGGAAGTATGTGTGGTTACAAATAGATATCATTTGTTGATTATATTGCCAAAAATCATAGATGAGACACATAGATATTATCATTGCTTTTTTTATAAGTGTAAGTCATATTCTACTTAACCTATTTTTCCTTAAACTAAAGGGTGTCCACGATGAAATTGCCACACACAAAATTGATTCGCAAAATTCGAGTTTTCATCCGATTGCCATCAAATTTTCAGGGATTGAGAAATAACTATTAAACTTCAGTTTACCATTTTACTCGTATTTTATTTACAGTCCATACGCAAATGCCCGCACCTTGGCCTTAATCCCGGCCATAAGATTCTGCACAACCTGTGAATCAACCGTTTTTTGCATGTAAACCCATACTTTCTTCATTTCCTCGACTGTCTTCACTACTTTAGGTCGTTTAAGAAGGTGCTGCTTCATAATCGCCCAGTACTTCTCGATGGGGCGGAGCTCCGGAGTGTTGGGAGGGTTGAACATTTTCGGCACGAAATTGACCTTATTGTCCGCATACCACTTCAGCACGTCCTTGGAGTAGTGGCATGAGGCCAAATCCGGCCAGAAGATTGTTGGGACGTTGTGGGCCTTGAGGAGAGGAAGCAGCTGCTTCTGAAGGCACTCTTTTATGTACACCTGTCCGTTCATCGTGTCCTGGGTCACGAAAGGTGCACTCCGCTTCCCGCACGTGCAGATGGCTTGCCAAACCAGGAATTTCTTCGCAAATTTGGACATCGTCTGAGTGCGGACATGCTCCGGAACGCTGAACTTATCCTTGGCCGTGAAAAACAGGTTGCCGGGGATCTGTTTGAAGTCGGCCTTCACATATGTTTCGTCGTCCATGATGCAGCATTCAACTTTCGTCAGCATGTTGAGGTACAACTTCCTGGCCCGGGTTTTGGCGGACTTGTTCTGCTTCTCGTCGCGATTAGGGGCCTTTTGTACCTTGAACGTTCGAAGCTCAGCCTTAGTTTTGGCCTTCTGGACAAAACTTCGGCTTAGGTGCAGCTTCTTAGCCACATCCCGAACGGAGGCGTTCGGATTTCGGTTGAAGGCCCCAACTACGCGGTTGTGATTTTTGGTGTTGTACGGAATACTTTTTCCTTCACTTCTGGGCTTCCGATCGGTGGTCAACCCTGTCCTCGAACCGCTTAATCACTCGTGACACCGTGGAATTCGCGATTCCCAACGTTTTAGCGATGGAACGATGCGAGAGATCCTTGTTCTCGTGATGAATGCGCAAGATTTTATCACGCACGAGCTGTTCTTTCGACTCCATTTCCGCGAGTTTTAATCACAGGACTTTAAAACTTGCAAGATGTAAATAATGCACTATGAACTAAATCCACCCAAATTTTCATTAAATTCTACTCAACGGTTAAAAAGTTAGAGCAATTTCATAGTGTGGCAATTTCATCGTGGACACCCTTTAGTTAAATCAAAATTAAAGTTTGAACATCAAAACAATTGCTGAAGCCTAGAGGCATGTTTAAGCTACAACACCCCAAAAAGCGAGCGATGATATACATATTTCAGAGCGTTTACTTGTTGTTCATAATAACCAACGACCTAGAACTTCTTGAATATGAAGAAGTTCAAGAAGAAAAAAATAAATGTTTTATTAAAAGTGTAAAGCTTTGTTTCAGAATATGGTACTTATGCATACGTCTTATTAAATCTTTGTTGATAAAAAATAAACATTTAAACAGTATTTTTCTTGGATGTTCTTAGTTATCCAAACTGTCCTTGAGTTCAGAACATAAGATATACAGTTGTAACAATAGTTTTTTGGAGTATGCAAAGATACAATATGTATTTAACAATATTCATTGACTATTGTGAAAGGTCAGCAGACATAATGCAACAATCATGGGTTATTCTAAGTAATACAAACTGTCCTTAAGTTCAAAACATAAGATCTACAGTTGTAACAGCAGTTTTTGGGCTACATAAAGTTACTATATGTATTCAATCATATTAAATGAATCTCTTAGAAAGTCAACAATCATTTTTCCTCCAGGTAATCCAAACTTTCCTGGAGTTTAGAACTTGCAATCTGTGGTAGTAACAGTAGCTTTTAAGGCTATACAAAGTAACGTTACGTATTCAAGCATATTTATTGGATATTTTCGAAAGTAAAAATACACAAGAAAATATCCTTGAGGTGGTCTAAGTCATCCAAACTGTAATGACGTTAAAAACTTAAGAATTACATTAGTAACAGTAATTTTTAACTAGAAATTAGAAGAAAAATTTGTATTTTCCATTTAATTCCAACTACCTCTGCTTATCTTGACAGATACGCGTATTTCGTCTACAATGTGCAGACTTCTTCAGTGTCTCGTACTAATAACTCGACTTCAAGTCTTCAGTATCTCGTACTAATAACTCGACTTGAAGTCGAGTTATTAGTACGAGACACTGAAGAAGTCTGCACATTGTAGACGAAATGCGCGTATCTGTCAAGATAAGCAAAGGTAGTTGGAATTAAATGGAAAATACTAATTATTCTTCTAATTTCTAGTTACAGATATTTCACTAAACAGCTCAAACCCTCTAGGATTCAGTCATTTTGAGGCAATACAAAATTACAATAAATATTCAAACATGTTCAATTAATATTCTTAAAGGTCAACAAACATTATAAGACAACATGACATCTGCTAGTTCACAAACTGAATTATCCTTGAGGTCAGAACGTATGACCTACAGTTGTAACAAAAGCTTTCTGGGCTATGCCAAACTACAATGTGTTTTGGAAAATATTAATTGAATGTCTTGGAAGAATAACAAACATTATTAGATAATGTTTGGATGTTCTACGATTTCCAAACAATCTTGGAGTTCAAAACTAAAACCTACGGTTGTAACTGTAGCGTTCTGGAGTAAACAAAGTAACAACATATATTTAAATTTTGTATTTGATTTAAGTGAGTCTTTTGGAAACTAAACAGATATAATGCGATATCATGGAATGATCTAGGTGATCAAAACTGCCGTTGAGTTAAAAGTCAAAAGTTAGGATCAACAGTCGTAACAGTAGCTTTATAACCTATAACAGATGACGATATCTACTCAAACACATTCAATGATTCTTCTGTAAGATCACCAGTCAGTATCAAAGTATCTTGGGATGTTCAAGTTCATAAAAGTTGACCTTGAGTTCAAAACTTAATATGTAAAGAAGTGGTCTTAAGATAACCAAGTTAGTTTCAGTTCATCCAAACTATCCTTCAAAACTTAAGGTCTACAATTGTAACAGTAGCTTATGAATACTGGATTCGCCGGCGAGTTGCACGAGCTCATGGTTCATCCTTCGCCTTCATAATCCTTCCTCCTGTACTCCACCAAAGATGGTTCTTAACACCCGTCGCTCAAAAACTCCGAGTGCTCGCAAGTCCTCTTCAAGCATTGTCCACGTCTCATGCCCGTAGAGAACAACCTGTCTTATTAGCGTTTTGTACAGGATGACTGCGTACGGGAGCTAAGTCTGTTTGACCGAAGTTGCTTGTGGAGCCCATAGTATGCCCGACTTCCACTGATAATCCGCCTCCGGATCTCAAGGCTGTTATCATTGTCCAAAGTAACCAGTGAGCCGAGTGAGCTTTGCCACCGCCTCAAATGTTCTCCCGCCAATATCCACGTCATCGGCAATGTAGATAAATTGACCGGATCTGTTGAAAATCGTGCCTCGCATGTTAATCACTGCTCGTCGCATAACACCTTCAAGAGCAATGTTGAATTGGAGGCAAGAGAGACCATCACCTTGACGAAGCCCCCTGCAGGATTCTAATGAACCCGATAATCCACCCGATATTGTCACACAGCACTGGCTTCATCGTAGTCTTGATAAGTCGGGTCAGCTTCCCCGGAAAGCTGTTCTTGTCCATGATCTTCCATAGCTCATATCGGTTAATTGTATCATATGCGGCTTTGAAGTCGATGATTAGATGATGCGTTGGGACTCTATATTCACGGCTCTTTTGGAGGCTCTACCGCATAGTGAAGATTTGGTCCGTTGTAGACCGTCCTTCGATGAAGCCGGCCTGATCAATTCCCACAAATCTATTTGCTAGTGGTGACAGTCGCTGGAAGATGATTTGGGATAATAGTTTGTAGGCGGCATTAGGGACAGTAATCGCACGATAGTTTTCACAATCCAGCTTGTCGCCTTTCTTATAGATTGGGCAGATAACCCCATCCTTCCACTTCTCCGGTAGCTGTTTGGTATTCCAAATCCTGACTATCAGTCGATGTAGGCGATTTGCCAACTTGTCCCCGGGCCCATCTTGATAAGTTCTGATTCCATCCCTTCCAACCGATTTGTTGTTCTTCAGCTGCTGGATGGCATCCTTAACTTCACCTATCGTCGGGGGTGGCACATCTTCGTAACTTACTGCATCGACTACGTCTCTTCCATCGCTGTTTTGGTCCTCTTCCTGTACTCCATTCAGATGTTCATCGAAGTGCTGCTTTCACCTTTCGGTCACCTCACGATCGTCCGTCAGGATTCTCCCATCCTTATCCCGACACATTTCGGCTCGCGCCACAAAGCCTCTGCGGGATGAGTTTAGTTTCTGGTAGAACTTTCGCGTTTTACGTGAGCGGTGCAGCTGTTCTAGTTCTTCACACTCCTCCTCCTCATGGCGGCGTTTTTTCTCCCGGAAGAATTGGGTCTGCTGTCACCGGTTCTGTCTGTATCGTTCCACATTATGACGGGTAGCTTGACGCAGTGCCCGCGCTGCGTTCTTTTCATTCAACACCTGCTGACATTCCTCGTCGAACCACTCGTTCTGTCGGCTTCGTTCCACATAACCTAAGACGTTCTCCGCTACGTCGCTGATAGCTGTTTACACGGTGTACCAACAGTCCTCGAGAGTGGTTATGTCGAGCTGGCCCTCTTCCGGCAGCGCAGTTTCGAGCGATTGCAAGTAGCTTGTAGCGACGTCAGGTTGCTTCAGTCGCGCGAGATTGTACTGTGGCGGGCGCCAGTACTGAAAGTTTTTCAATAAAGAGAGTTTTGGGTGCATCTTAACCATCACTATAGCAAATACAGCTACTACTACAACTGTAACTCTTAAGTTCTAATCTTCAGGACATTTTGAGGACCTAGCACGTCTCAAAAAACATTTAATACTTTTTTTTCTATCGTTTCTATATTATAAGCATCAAATGAACGCCTGGAATAAATCAGGCCTGAATAGGTTAATTCAAGAATATTGCATTGGACAATCCAAAAGCCTTACATTAAGTTGCGTAGCCTTACGTTATCATTTTAACTAACACAATGGGGCTGTATCTTGAAGGCAACAATTATAAGAATATCAAATCTTAAAAAAATATATCATAGGAGCAGTCCTTAACGAATAAAAAAGATCCATAATTTGTATGTTGTCATAAAAAAACACATCTTCCTTCACGCGTTCTCGTCTTGCGTCAAGTAGGTCTCGTCATCCATAATGACTACGACGTCGTGATTCGCCAGTTGCTCAGGCACAGTCGACCTCGACTGACGTTTCCGCATAACGATGTCATTCATGTCCAGGTACTTCTTCAACATTCAGCTGACTCCACCAACCTTTCGGCCCAAGGTGCAGAATGATCAGGCAACCTTGCCCTCGGTTCCTCTAAAGTTCCTGCACAGCACTGCGGTCGCACAGCACTCTTTGTTGGCCGTTGCCAGGAGTTTGTTCGAGGCTCTCGTCTTTCTGCAGTGAGAAAGGATGTTATAAAATCCGGATCGACCATTTCCGGCGGACATGGGATGCCTCACGATGACCAGCTTCTTTATATCCGGGTGGACTTCAAGTCGAGTTATTAGTACGAGACACTGAAGAAGTCTGCACATTGTAGACGAAATACGCGTATCTGTCGAAGATAAGCAAAGGTAGTTGGAATTAAATGGAAGATACTAATTTTTCTTCTAATTTCCGATAAAATTAGTTAATTTATTTGGATAAACTACATGCTTTAAATTACTGGAATCTTCAACTAAAAAGGTTTTCAGTTTATTCTGATTTTATGTCAAAATCCATCCAAAAATAAATAAAAGTGTTCGAAAAGTGTTCCACTCAACGCACCGTTTCAATCAGAAAAATATCGTTTTTCCATTTTGCTTATGTCATCTCAGTCCCGTCGTCATCGGGCCCGGTCAACCGTAGGAGCTCCCAATATTCCCATTGGCACGCGAACCAGCTTGAAAAAATCCAATTCACGTAGATTTCAACGACCAACCTCGTTCCGTTGCGGTTTGCGACCCCGCTTCTTCGCCCCTTTCTCTGCAACCAACACTTCTGTACCTTTCGAAAATTCATTTCGAAAAAACACTTCTCACCTTCATGAGAACAGCAGCGGCACCACCACCAGCGGATAGAACTGTGCGCGACCCAGAAATTGAGCAAAATATTGTTTCACAACGAGTCCGCTTTCTAATGCCATCATGCTCGCAGGACGACGCGCACACACGTTCGTTTTATGATTATTTATATTCCATCTCCATTCGACAAATATTCAATTTGGCTAACATGTCTCATATTCGCATAGGTAGCAACTCCCCGCTTCGGTTGATCGGAAACGGACGACGAACCACGAACGACGAGGACCAACCAACCCAGCCTGGATGCATGCTGCGAATAAACCGGGGCCGCTTTTAAAATACACTCTCGTCGCTCCAATCCAATAAGCAAAGCGGCAAACCCCGAGAAAAAGGATAGGGGTTTATTTCCCAATGTATCGGAACGATCTCTGGGGAATTCAACGGTTTAGTATCCGTTCTGGGTTGAGGAAATTTTGTCGCATGGAACCATTTCGACGTTTGAAAGTGGCGCAGAAAAGCAAAAAGTAAGGATGGACGTGATGTTTTAACTTATTCCGCCATCGCTGACTGGTGCATAATGGGAATGAAGTATTATGGGTCGGGTGAGTTTATATATCTTGTCGAATATTGGCAGCCAGTTAAAATATTGAATTCATAACGCGACATCAACCACTGAGACTTCTGGAGAATCCTGCCTTGTGGGTTAATTTATAAAAGATCTGCCGTTGAATGATATAATATTCGAATCATGTGGAATTGGCGTGACCTAATCATGTGTGGGTAATTTTGAATATTAAATTATCTCTGTTCTGAAATCATTGTTACTTTCAACTATACTTTGACGAAGACTACGTCAAATGGGGCGTTTTGCATACTTAATTCACTAAATACCGCAATTCCCCTAACTGTTCTTTTTTCTCGACGGTTTCGATTAGCAGTGGCGATTCGGGCTAATGAGATCTCGTAGCATATGAGATTTGACCTAATTGATTCCAACATGGAATATCTAGTGATTTCAACCACAAGCAAAGTTATTCAGTAAATCAAGACCTAACATTTGGTGGATATTGGCTCACAATTATCACACTAAGCGGCGCTAATGAGCAGTTGGACTTCCTGTTTCAGTTGGGTTTCAAGATCCTGGCCATTTAGGAAGTTGGTGTTTTCGACTAAGATGTTGAGGGAACTAGGCCATTGGGATGAACCGCCGGTCAGTTCAGATTTATCTCACTACGCGGCGCTAGTGTACCTAGAAACTTCCTAATAGATAATCGCATGATGGTGTCATCGCATATACTTATTACGATTGAAGTAAAATAGCCGGAAAACAGACACCAGTGCTTATTTTTACATCGTTTCCTGATCGTACAGAATCCAGAAAAAGACAACGAAAAATTTCGTTTGAGCGGTTCAAATCTTGGTTCAAATCCTTACACCTTCTAAATAAGCTTCCTGAACTGTCAAAAAAAAAGTGAGGTTAACACATTCCGTGCAATGATCTATTGTTCTACATGCTGACTATTCGTGGATAGTATACCTGTAAAACTATCGGGGTGCAAATAGAAAACCGCCATTTTCCAATAGATAGCGCCACCAGTAAATAGTAGTGAACAATGTCGATTCAAAAACGCCTCATTGTTAGACTGTCCAACAACAATCATTAAGGATTTCGTTGCAGCTCACATATCAGTGTGATGAACATATCGTTAGGACGAATGTATCAATCTGTTATTTTTAACATCCAGCAGCACACGTCGTAAGGACACGAAGTGAGTGTGAAAGAGTTAGTTGATTTTTTTGTCGTGCCTGACGTGCTTTGGCATTGGTCGATTTGTTTTGGTGGGAAATATTTCGCGGAAGTTTTTTCATTAGGGCCTAACTGACCCATGTCAACAATGACTTCTTCCGTAAACTTCTCGTAATGCAAAATCTACCCACGTAGGCTTCCAATTCTATCAAATAGAGCTCTTGTTCTTCGAAATGGCAGTGGTAGATTAATGAGGCAAGTTGCCAAGATCGACAAATTCACGGAAAAAGCAATTGAATACATTTGCCAGTTAGGTTCTAATGAAAAATCTTTGTGGATTTCAGTAGTCAGATGTCCAAAATTGTCAAAATCATGTGAACGATGGTGCATCTATATGTGGTCGACAGCGACGCAGAGCCCCTGGTCAACAACTCCGCTTCATTGCATTTGTTTATTTTCATCAGCATCATAATATGTTTCAGACTTTTTGGCTTCTACACATCGCCTTTATTCTGAAAATTCATCATCTGCATGTCAACGTAGTCAACGTGGATTATATTTACCACCTCCATCCAAAAAGAAGGTTACCATGATTTTATTGGCTAAAAACCCACCTTGGCCTTCGTTGGCGCCGATTTCCCAGAGAAACCCACTGTTTTGACTGCTGTTTGGCGTTAGGTGTGGTGTGGTGGATCAATGTTTTGTCCACGGTTACGATGGTGTTTGACAGCTATTCCAATGGTCACCATGTAGGATTCAAAAATGGCGTTAGTAACAAATTATCGGCTTCTACTAGTATTGTCAAAATCACTTCCGTTACGAAATCACGGCAGACAAATATCACCACTGATTCAACTCATTTGATATTTTTGCAATCCATACTAATATGAATTTTTGACAATCCGCACCCAACATATTCTCGAAGAAGAATCACAATATTCTCAATTATTCCCAAATAGTTCCAACTTCCATGTGGAAGGGCTGCAAAATGGTGAGTCGACATCTGTGATGGAGCGTGCGTCCCCGCAACATAGCTCTGGTCCTCACAAGTTCCTACCTCATGCTTCCATGGGTCAGCAGATGACAAAGACCGCCAGCTAAGGGTTGCGTACTTAGCTGGTAGTGCAGCCTGGGCACTGTTGTCCTTCTGACTTCAGCTAGATTGAGGAGGTGCGTGCCGAGCGTCTGTCCACCAGCGGCTGAGTAAGAAACGCTGTATCTCGTCAGCTATACCTTAGGAGGCAGTCCCACCAACGCAATGTAGCCAGCGCGGTAAGATAGCATGCTGAAGTCTTACCCTACCACGAAAAATGTAAGTATTCTTTATTTCTTTATACGGTATATAATTTTGGATCATCCATGGAATCAGAAGACATGCAGATAGTACACATGTTATTCTCATTTTATATTATAACATCCCTTCACAATGTTTTTTATGCTATTTACAGCTTCGCATTTATCCATCATCGTAAGTTTTAGTCCACTTACCCCCCATGGAGCGAGATAAGGCGCTATAACCTTGGCAATTACTGCCACGCTTTTGGTTCAAATGCCAAAAGTTCACCCACAAACAAAAGGAGCATAAACTAATCTTTCTAGCATCTATGCTCCCAACGATAAGGTACAAATTATCACACTGTATAACTCAACATGGAAGCGTTTGCTACGGGAGGTCCACGCTTTCTTCCTTCCCTTGATTCAGAGTAGTAAAGCGATTTTAGATCTTTCTGGAATCGCTCTATTTCTTGGAATCCTCTCTGCGGAACATACTACGCAGTTGGCCTGGCCGATGACAAGAAAAATGATGTATTCAAGAAAACATCATTTTCCAGGATGCTTTCAAGAATTGGCTGCGTTAGTATGAGATTAGAATTAGATTAGAATAGTTCCAACTTCCATGTGGAAGGAATGAATGTAAAAAAAAACGGAAACCAAAAGTAAGTAAAGCGAATCAAAATGGTTTTCATTCACTCATGTTTGATTCAACAGCTTTGCGGGTACAAAACTCAAAATCTCACGTTAGTTATCATTTTTTATCGTATTCAATCATCTCATAAAACTGCACACAGTCCTGGTGTGCAATTGAATTGTTCCATAATTAGTGATTCGATCGACTGTGGCATCAAACGGTTTCGATCATCCTACTAATCGTTGTTCATGAAGCTGAGTAGAGTAACTCCCTGAACTGTTCAACGTTTGCGTTCTGATTTGAAATTGCGAAAAAGTATTGAGCGATCTTCAGAAGTTCTGTACAAGCACTAGGAACAACGACTTGGAAATGTCTGGTCCACTTGTGAGCTGCTCGGAGCTTTTTGATACATAGCTTCATCACTAACGTTGGATTCCAACAATTCTAGACAAAATCGTCAAAAGGTCGAAAGTAACATTTGTAAACAATGACTTAAAACGTAAATTTCCTGGAAATGCCAGGTTGCTAACATCTACATCCACTGCCAACGGGAAGGTAGGAACTCCTTGTATTTATTTCTAGTGCTATTTGGTTCGTGGGAGCAAGCAGATCCCAGAAAAATACGCTAGAAGTCATTGTTTACAAATGTTACTTTCGACCTTTTGACTATTTTGTCAAGAATTATGATATATTCAACACTTATCGAATAATAGCTTTCGTTCACCTTGACTCTTTTTGCATCCTCCTATATTCTAAGCACCCGTTGACAGCATCCCGTTGCGACAATTTATCCAGTACCATCCACCAAAATGTTTTGAGATCGTCGAAGTGCTTCACCCATTTATCCAGATAGTCAATACAGTTTTTGTATGCATGCTCTAAAGAGTTTTTCATTCGGAGTATAGGCTCTCACCCAGTATTTTCTACACTCTAGATGGCGGTCAATATCTCATCGTATGCAAACATCCTGGCCCCTCAGATACATCATTTCTTCACCTATCTGAAGATTGCTTGGTCTTTGATTGGCTGAATTTGTCCCCTCTTGGCTAAATTGAAAATTCTCGATGAAACGTATGGGTTGTCCCTCGATGAAATTTTACGTTCACCTTCATTTTTCCGTTTGCTGAGATCATTGTACGGAATGTGTTAACCTCACTTGGGATAGTGGGAAAGTTCAGGGGGCTTGTTTAAAAGGTTTTAAAATTTTAACGATAAGGTTTAGGAATGATTTAAAAATAAGCTCTGGTGTCTGTTTTCCAGCTATTTTACTTCAATAGTTATAATTTTATAGCATACAATCTCAAACCGATCTAACTGAAAATATTCTAAGTCTGCGTGAATAAGCTCCCTGAACTGTCAAAACTGCATTGACGACGCCATCGTGCAATGATCTATTAGGCTTAGTGACGTTTTTCGCACGCCCACTGCAGTCCTGATGAAAATGAATATATTTTTCGGCTCAGGTAGTACTAGCACACTGGTCCCAAGCTCGGTCCCAAGCTAATGAGATCGCCCCTAATAACGTAACTCTCACCAACACACCCTCATATGTTCTGTCAAAATAACATCGCGAAGTAAAACAAAGCCAAAGATACTAGTACCGAAAGGTACTAAATAGCGCATGAAGTATATAGCAAGGTGCAGACTGCAAGGTTTAGTTTGGGACTAGAGGCTCTACAACAGTAAACCAATTTCGAATCGCTAGTTGCATATTGATTGTTGCTACAGCGCCGTTTAAATCAAAGAAGTGCAAGTAAGAAGGAAAATCATTTGGAGGGAAACAAACCATCATTCATCTGCATGTGCAATAAGAGAAAGGTAAAGCGGTTTGTAGTTAGTCGCGATTTAGCCTCAGAAACTTGTATGCTGTTGTAAGGTTCGAATGAGGCTAACTACAAATCGATCAAGGCTAAGATTTTGGTACATTATAGAGAAAAACTAATGATTACAATCGAAAGAAAATGAAATTTCCATTCGGAAAATGTATCAAAACTATTGACTATGTCACATTTTCATATTGTTTTAGGATAATTACTTTTCCTCCATACAGCTTGCATACAACTGCTCCCGGTACAAGTTCTAAGGCTAACTACAGAAATCTGCCCCGAGGGGGGGTTAAATCTGCTCAAATCGTTAATTTGATGAAATTTGTAAGCACGAATGCCCGAAATCAATGAAAAAATGGCATGAAAATAAGAAATGAAGAGAAATAGTCTTTTCTACAATTTCCAAATTAATTTTAATAACCCGATTAATCAAATTTAGCATACCTAGTCTTAGTAAAACATCGAGGCTTAGATTTCTATAGAACGTACAACCAAACTAAGCTCACAGATTGATAGTCTGAACACTAATTGATAGATTTGTGCACATGTTTTGAAAATTGAATCATACGTACTAAAAATATTCACAAAATAGTGAAAATTCAAATTTCAACATATTTTTCATACCAAGCCTTAGTAAAACATCAAGGCTTAGATTTCATACTATTTTGTGAATATTTTCATTGGATTCTGTTTCATTGGATTCTGAGAGGTGCTGCCAACCACTGGAAGAGTTGGCGTGAAATTCGTCTATAGCTTAACATGACATAATATCAAACTAGTAAAATAATCAGACTCTGATTAGGGTAGTATGATGGAAATTTAGGATTTATATCGCCCATCAAGTTCTGCACAGTGGTTTTCTTTGCACTTCCTGGACGTTGCTGGCCAGTTTTTCTTGACGTCTCACAGCAATCGGAAAAGCCTTTTTTCACGGCGAAATTAATAACCTCAGGTTACGTTTCGAATCATGGTGTCTTCTACAAAGTTGTATTTAAACAAGTTGTCCATCTTGTGGTGATAATTTTGTAGTTCAAAACTTGACCGCTAGGGCGGCGCTTTTGAACGAAACACAATAGAAGGATGACGTGAAAGACAAGTTTGTAGGGAATGTAATTTCAAGCATTTTTGCTAAAGATGCCATTTCCTAGCTCTTCATTCGACCATTATAGTGCTATTTTTCTGCTTTAATCAGGGTGTCTCTAAAATTTAGTTTTTTTATCACAACTTTTTTGTTTCTCATTTTGAGAAAAAGTGATATTCAAACAAAATATAGAAAACGTTATAGCACACCTTTTTGACGCTACAAAGTTTTTTAATACAACTTATCATTCAAATTTTACGGGTATTTAAAATAATAGATCTGTCTTTTGATTTGAGTGGTGACTAGGGTGGTCCATCTTTTGTTCATAATAAAAAATTCTCATGATTTAGAAGATTTTTTGCTTCTACAGAATTGTAGCTATATTAATTTAATGAACCTTTGCTGAAGAAATTTAACTTTTATCTCATCTACGTATCGTTTTATAACCGTTTTTTTTCTGACTTTCCTTAGGGTGGGACTTAAAAACAGCTTTTATACTGTACCTTTTTTATTTCAAATTGAATATGAAAACTTTCCAGAGATGACTTTTAGGGTATTGAAACCCATATTTTGCATATACAAGATTTTGTACAAAAAAAGTTGTACGGGTTGAAGTGTAAGAAAAAAGTTTATGCAATATATTTTACTCCCTTATTTGAACATATTTGAAAACACAGAGTACTTGAACTAAAAGTAAAAACTTGCATCTACAAAATCTTTGCAAAATTGTTTGTTAGAAGAAAAATTCGTTTTAAAATTGGTAGTTTTGCAGTTTTTCTGCATAATTTTCGATCAGCAACATCAACAACTGTCATCAATAGATTAGATTTCATACTATTTTGTGAATATTTTTAGTAAATATGCTTGTATCTGCTATAGAAATCTAAGCCTTGATGTTTTACTAAGGCTTGGTATGAAAAATATGTTGAAATTTGAATATTCACTATTTTGTGAATATTTTTAGTAAATATGATCCGGTTTTCAAAAAAATGTACCAAAATATCTCTATTAGGGGTCAGGCTACCAATTGGTTAGCTGTGTTTGCTTGTATCTGCTATAGAAATCTAAGCCTTGATGTTTTACTAAGGCTAGGTATGAAAAAATATGTTGAAATTTGAATTTCCACTATTTTGTGAATATTTTTAGTACGTATGATTCAATTTTCAAAACATGTGCACAAATCTATCAATTAGTGTTCAGACTATCAATCTGTGAGCTTAGTTTGGTTGTACGTTCTATAGAAATCTAAGTCTCGATGTTTTACTAAGACTAGGTATGCTAAATTTGATTAATCGGGTTATTAAAATTAATTTGGAAATTGTAGAAAGACTATTTCTCTTCATTTCTTATTTTCATGCCATTTTTTCATTGATTTCGGGCATCCGTGCTTACAAATTTCATCAAATTAACGATTTGAGCCGATTTCCGAGTAATTATCCTAAAACAATATGAAAATGTGACATAGTCAATAGTTTTGATACATTTTCCGAATGGAAATTTCATTTTCTTTCGATTGTAATCATTAGTTTTTCTCTATAATGTACCAAAATCTTAGCCTTGATCGATTTGTAGTTAGCCTCAGTCGAACCTTACAACAGCATACAAGTTTCTGAGGCTAAATCGCGGCTAACTACAAACCGCTGAAAGGTAAAACATCAAAAAGCCTAATACACTAATCCAGGTTGAAAAAGAAGAATACAAAGAGTGGTGAATAAATCTGACAGCTCTTATGTTAAAGTATAGGACGAACATTTTTAAATGCTTCTAAAAAAATTAAATTGAATTTGAAATATAAGCGGTTTGTTGTATGATGGTGTGCGATGAATCTTCGAAGTGCTTGTATGAACTAAGCTGTGCTGAGGTCCCGGAACCATTTGACCCAAGAATGATTCCTAACTAGCTTAGAACTTTAGAGTTGCTCTCATTCTTCGCCGAAGTATTGCTGCTGGACCAGTCTGATTAATGAAGTACCATCCATCCAGCTCCTGTTTCATTCATTTCGTCCACATGGATTTGGGTTCGGTCCGGTCGCTGTACCTTGACGTGCTGGCAATCTCTGGCAAATCTATTGTAGTACAAGTGGCTGGATAGACCTGAAGAAACCGGTCCCAAACTCGGTCAAAAGCTTCATAATTCGCCCCTAATAACGCCCCTAATAATGGAGTTCAAGGTAGTCGATGAATTTATCTATATCGGCTCATTGGTTACTGCGGACAACGATAACAGCCGTGAGATCAGTGGAAGTCGTGCCTACTATGGGCTTCACAAGCAACTACGGTCAAAGTCTGTTTGACCGTAGTTGCTTGTGAAGCCCATAGTAGGCCCATAGTAGGCTCCTGTACGAAGTGCATCCTGTACAAAACGCTAATAAGACCGGTTGTAAAGACTGTATTCGATGAAATATGGACACACGCAATTGTTCGTAACTTTTTAACGTATGGGTAAAAAATATTGAAATTTTAACTGAATGTATTTCATTGTGTTGTGTCAATTGTGTATTAAGTTTCGTGAAAATCGGTCGAGTGATTTCAGTGATGGCTTCGAATGAAGAAATAGTGCGCCAACAAAATTTGGGCACTCGGAATCGCACATTCAACCGTATCTCATGTGATCAAAACGTTCAAGGACCGTAAGACAACCAAGCGGAAAAATGGTAGTGGCAAAAAACGTGGCACATCAAATCCAGAGAAGGCCAGGATGGTATTGAATCAATTTAAGCGTTATCCCAACATTTCGATCAGGGATGTTGCGAAAAAGGCGAAAGTTTCAGTTTGTTTTGTGCAGAAAACAATGAAACGTTCTGGATTACATGTGTACAAGGTCCAGAAGGCACCGAACTGGAGCGATAAACAGAACTCGGTGGCCAAAACTCGTGCAAGAAAACTGTACAGGGATTGGTCACAAAACCGTTCTGCATTGTGATGGACGATGAGACCTACATTAAAGCCGACACCAAACAAATGCCAGGACAGGAACACTACGTCGCCACCTCTTAGTTGGCCGTTCCGGAGAGTGTACGGAAGAAGAAACTGTCGAAATTCGCCAAAATATTCCGTGTCTGGCAAGCGATCTGCGGATGTGGCAAAATGAGCCAGCCTTTCATCACCTCTGGGACCGACAACGGACAAATCTACAAGGACGAATGCCTCCAAAAACGACTTCTGCCCTTCTTGAGATCTCACGATGGCCCGACACTGTTTTGGCCGAATTTGGCATCTTGCAACTATGCCCGGCCCGTCTTAGACTGGTACAAAGATAATAATGTAGTTTTTGTACCAAAACACGTCAACCCTCCAAACACTCCGGAACATCGCCCAATTGAAAAATTTTGGGCAATCATGAAGGCAAAGCTCGTTGAAACTCCAAAACTGATAAAAAATGAACTTGAACTAAAGAAAGTGTGGTGAAAAGTAAGTAAGCAAGTCGGTCCTATCATTGCCCAAAATTTGATGAGAGGGGTCAAGGCAAAGGTGCGGGCATTTGGGTTGGGAGAAGAGGTTCAATAAACCAATGATGTCAAAACTTAACCATTTTGTAGTCCTTTATTTCCAGAAAGTTTGAAAAGAATCAGACTCAAGGAAAATTTTTGGTGACCTATTTTGTGTGTCCAAATTTCATCGAATACAGTCTTTACTCTTCGGGCATGAGACGTGGGAAATGCTTGAATAGAACCTGCGAGCACTCAGATTTTTTAAGCGACGGGTGTTAAGAACCATCTTTGGTGGAGTACAGGAGGACGGACTATGGAGGCGAAGGATAAACCATGAGCTCGCGCAACTCGCCGGCGAACCCAGTATTCATAAGGTGGCAAAAACTGGAAGGATACGCTGAGCAGGACATGTTGCGAGAATGTCGGGCAACTATCCTGCAAAAATGGTGTTCGACGGGAATCCGGTTGGTACAAGACGACGAGGGGCGCAACGAACAAGATGGTCAGACCAGGTGGAGCAAGACCTGCCAAAGGGATTGGAGAGGAGCAGCCACGAATCGGGCATTATGGAGGGATATTGTGTATCAGACTTTGTTATAGTTTTGTGACGTTATGCCATATAAATAAATAAATAACTCTTAAAAATACACTCTCAAATATTTTGTCAAAATAACATAGCGAAAAAAAACAAAGCCAAAAAATACCAGTACCGAAAGGTACTGGAAAGCGCAAGAGACTGCAAGGTGGACTTCGGAACTAGCGGAACAGTGAACCAATTTCAATTCGCAGCATTCGTCGATAGCAGGTTGGTTTCAAGCATAAACGTGCCTCTGGATTTTGACTTCATTCAAGAGTGGAAGTTGCGAGTGATAGGTTCTTCGTCTCATCTCCGTTTCCATTCTCGTGTTTCATGGCCCCAAGAGGCTGCATATAGATTTCTGCAGGGGTGACGACTGGGCCTACCAATCCAAAATAGTTTCGAAGAGTTGGGTAATGAGAGACAACGCAGTTCGATTGGTGAGTGATGAGATGTTGCTAAGGGAAGGAAGGCCGATGCGGTATCGGATGATATCAGAGACCGGTTCCCATTGTAGGCCCATTGTGTTGTATTGATCACGTTATTGATCCAAATGACAACATAGCACGAGTTTCCGGAGGTACCCCATCGAGGACGGCTTCTTCGTTCGAAGTCCGTAAGCGTAACTGGAATCTGCCCTGAGTCAGTAACGAATTCAACTGCTCGCGTAGTTTAATAGTTTCAGCGACGTTGGAGCTACCAGAGAATAAGTCATCTACATAAACGTCCTTTCAGAGGATTTCTACAGAATTAGGAAAATTGTCTCTTTCATCTTCTGCAAGGTGCTTCAGAACTCGTGTAGCGAGGTTCGGTGGGCTAGCTGTACCAAAAAAAAACTGTACCTGAAAAATTAAAAGGACAACATCGAACCAATTTTTCACTCCATATTCGGTAAATTTTTCAAATTACGTTTCTTATAGTTTTCATTTTTTTAAGCGTGAGGGTTGGATACAAATACTTTAGCGGGTATACCTACACAATTTTAGTTTATGATTACCTAAGATCAATGATGCTTTGAAATCAGCACAGTTTTGAATAACACTTGCATTAATTCTTCACAAATTTTGATTTTCACTAAGAATCGCATTAAATCATCTTATTTCGCTGTAAAATTGAAACAACTATGTTACAAGCACAATTTGATTTCAACGCTCGAAAAAGCTGTTGGGGAATTTTTTTAGAAAGGGTTACACCTTTTGGTTCCTGAAAGAACTGTTATACAAAAATCGTTGGTTTCAAAAAGAGTGAATATACAATCGGATTTGTTAAGTAAAAGATCCAGTCTAGTTTGACACTAAATTGTAGAATTGAAATTATACCTGATTCGATGAGTTCTCCTTCGGAAGATATGATTGAAGTAATGACGGCCATGACACAGGCAGTTGCCTAAGGTATGATTTCAATTATTGCCGTCAATTTGGAAATTAAATTCAGAAAAACTTCTGAATCAAATCACTAAAAATTCCGTTCTTTCGTGAATTTCAGCTCTGTTTTAACAACAGTCTCGTATTCGGACAAACAATATCTATAACCAGTCAATAATGCACTTAAAATTATTTTTTTTAAACGGCTAATCGTCAACAAAATTCCAAAAAATTAGATTGATTGGATTGAAAACTGCTTAAAACGGTTCCAAGTTCTCTGTCAGTGTTCGAATCTCTGAATGGTCACATCTATTGAAAAAAAAACCATTTTCAACCGTTCAACAGCTTTCAAATCATCCTCACTCGACCTGAGCACGTAATGCGACAACTGCTTGGATACTGCAGCAGATGAGGTACATTATTGGAAACGAAAGGGCCATCTTCGAAAGCACACAAACGAAGAAGCAGCCCACCTTTCATTTAATATTCATAACTCCTTGCGCTCTAAGAAACGACGAAGGCACCAGGTTTCTTGTTTCTACTACTCGATCCAAGCAACCAACCAACCGAATGGCAAAACGTTTAAGCTTCAAAACGGTTTCATCTTCGATATGCACCACAGCACATCCCATTGGGCATTGAGAATCGTATCCTCTTTATTTTTTTATTCAGCAATACAAAACTGTCAACCGTTTGAAGGTTTGCCTTCCGTGCTTGATGTACATATCATTTTCTTCTTTTTTTTTTTTTTTTTTTTGCAGGACCCAAAACGACTGCTCATTGGCATAAAGGGGTTTGCTGTTTCTTGGTGCCACACGTCGCCTCTCCGGTGGGTATTGGTTTTGATGTGTTTGGAGAAAATGTTGCTTCTGCTATTTGAGTGATTGGCGGACGGCATTGATATGGGATTGGCAAAATGCCGTAGTTCGAGTACATCTTTCTCTCATATCATAAATTTACCTGATAGGTCACCCTTCGGGTATTCTCATTGGAGACGAATTGAGCTGTTCTAGTTTATGACTGACTGTGAAGGTAGCTGCATAATTTAAACATTGCTACCACTTAAGTTCTTCGGTAAATTCGATGAGGTTTTATTTAAATTGGACTGAGATACTGATGTCATAAAAGTGGTCACACGTTGAATTTATGCTCAGTCAATAAAAAAAATGTATCGAGAAAGGTTTATGTCTATCTGAATATAACTCCTAACTTACAGAGCTTCGAAATCTATCTATTGTAACCAAGCTTGACGTTGTGAAGGTGTACCACTATCTTTCAGAAAGGTACACGAGTTAGAGCACTCCTTTGGCATGAACACTAGTTTCAATCAATCAGTTTTCGTTTTTCAGTATGAACTTATCAATCTTTTATTTAGATTGATAATTTAAGTCAAAAGATTTTTTGGAATAAAATTTCAAATCTAGGTATATCACTTTTCAATTTTGATTTGTAAAATCCCCTAAAGATTGCCGAGTAGTAATCTTAATTATTTATATTTTAAACATAGGTTAATATAAACATGTTTGACGACTGTTTTCTGTTATTCATGAAACTAATATAATTCAAACAATTATAAATGTATATTTTTAACTGAAAACAAATGTACATTTAAAAAAATTAAATAAAAGAAAATAAATGTGAACGAAAATAAATTGGTAAGCACACGATTTAGTTCAAAAAAGCACACCATACCTTAAAATTTGCGGCATGAGAGCCACATGGATGAAACAAAGTTCCCAAAATTAGTTTCATTTCACCCAACTCTGGAGTTCCGTGCGGGAAGCCAAATTTGAGTATATGGCATAGTACACAAATTTGAGTAACCGTAGCTGAAATTAATGGTGGGTAAATCTTATGCAATGAAACTTTATGCTATGTTCAGACTACGGAGTTATAACATGTTTTAAGCCTATCTTGATGATGAATTTCTTGTTGAAACTATTTGACAACCGTTATAACATGTTCTAACTCTATAGTCTGAACAAGACATTAAACACCCAAAAATTAGTACTTTACGCATGGCTAATTAGAAAACGTGCTTTTCTCGTGATAATAGAATCAAAACATAAATTTACTATTACAATTGGGGTGGATTGGTTTATTTCTTCATTTCCGCGATTCTCAAAACTAACGGCTGGTTAATTACCGTAACATATTTATGGTTTTTTTCCCATACCTACAGCATTACAATCAGCGGGTGGATATGGGTGCCAGCCAAAACCAACTTTTCGAATTTGCTCAAAAGTTTCGTCTCTTCAAAAGAAGTTCTCATGCAAAATTTGAGCGCAATCTAACAAAATATCATGAATCTAGTTTACACAGTTGAAAAAGGTAGCGTAAATTTCTGTTCTTACAAATTTACATTATAAATTCTGTTCAGTTCTGGGACATTCCTTTTATTTCGAATAAAGTTGTATGCAAAAGCACGTCTTCATTACAACTATTCCATGCAAGTGACTGCTTCGTGTGAAAGGAAATACAGTTTTACATGCTCTGATATTTACATCAAAATGAAAATTCGGATTTTTTTTTCTGTGTAGAAAATGGCCTACACACTTAGATTTTTTACAGAAATCTGTAAAGTTTTACCGAATTCTTAACACCTGAACACCTAAAATAATCTGAGTGTGTGCGGCTATGAAGGAGGTGTTGAAATAATATTACTTTCAATTACATTTTTTTTTAATTTTTCCTCAAAAAGGACTACCCTTATGGATGTTAAGTGAGCCACCCTAATGAAATATCACGTATAATATGCTAGCAGTTGCCAATGATTACTATTGCCATGAATATCTCAGCAGTTGAACTCAAATAATTTAAGTCAAATTAAATTCACACTCCCAACTCAAAAATTACCTAATTTGGATTTTAATAACACTCAATTTTGGGTACTTTGTTTCTTCCGTTTATGAGAAGGATAGTCACGAGTGGCGAAAAGCAATTTAAATATGCATGAGCCCAGGTTGAAAAAAAGAAGAAGACACCGAGTGGTGATAAATCTGACAGCTCTCATGTTAAAGTATAGGACAAACATGTTAAAATACTTCTAAAAAATTTTAATGAAATTCTAATAAAACGTGGTTTGTTGTATGATGGAAGAAAAACCCAAAACAACTCTATAAAGATATTTTCAGCGAAATAAAAATGTAATAAAAATAATGCCCTGATTTTGCAGTATTGGATTTTTTTTTACAACATACAACAAAACGCTCTTAATTAAAATTTCATTCGAATTTATTAGAAGCATTCGAAGATGTTCATCCTACTTTTTAATATAATGTAAGTGACCTTGAACGTACGCACACTACAGCGCCATTTAAAACAAAGGAGTGCAAGTAAGAAGGAAAATCTTTTGGAGGAAACCAAACCATAATTCCTCTGCTTGTGCTTGAAAGGGAAACGTGATTAAACGTCAAAAAGCCTAATAGGAGCTGTCAGATTTATTACCACTCGGCGTCTTTATCTTTTTTCAACCTGCATTCGTCTACACGGTAAGCTTCCTTTACCCATTAATGGGTACGATTTCTTATTATTGTTATTCCTCCTGTGGAAATTTTTAACCCATTTTACCGTAAAACTGCGTCTACCCATTTAAATATATAGAGTCAAGGAGAAAATTATGGAAAAGGAGTTTTATGGCTTCTGTGTACATCGGTAACAAGGCTTCGTCTCTTTGTTATACCAAAACAGGGTTGCGAATGTTCCAGTTTAATCTGGATACTTCCAGTTTTTTACGGGACCCAGTCAAACAGTTGAATCTTCAAATAATCCCCGAGACCCTGAAGAAGTCTGCACATTGTAGACGAAATACGCGTATCTGTCGAAGATAAGCAAAGGTAGTTGGAATTAAATGGAAGACACTAATTCTTCTTCTAATTTCTAGTTACAAATAATCCAGTTTTTCTAGCTTTTGTCCAGTTTTATCAAGTTTTTTTTACACAATCCTGTTTGCGCGATTGGTTTTTAGCCACTACTTGTTGAACATTCTTTTTTAAAATATGGGAGATTCCTACACTCAGGCAAATAATCTTAGGAATTTCATGAGGTTCAACTTATGAACGATTCCTTGGAATTTCATAAGGCTGACTTAAAGGGTGATACGGTCAAAATTTGGTCAAGGAAAACGCGTGTAAATCGGTAAAATCGTTTATTTAAAAAATCAAATTAAATTTCTTTTTCAAGTTCAATTAGTAGAAAATTCAGGAAAAATATTCAGTTAGGCTTCCGCTTTTCCAAATCCGAATTGCCGGGCCTTACGCTTGACCCCTGCCATCAGATTTTGTACAGCCACCTTGTCCACCTTCTTCGCCGCAGAAAGCCAGTTTGCCTTGAACTGCTGCTCGTCCTTAGCAGTTTTATTGGTCTTCTTTAGGTTCCGCTTGACAATAGCCCAGTATTTCTCAATTGGGCGGAGCTCTGACGTGTTGGGAGGGTTCTTGTCGCCCAGGAACCACCTGCACGTTGTTGGCGGCGTACCACTCCATGGCCTTTTTACCGTAATGGCAAGATGCCAAATCCGGTCAAAACAGTACGGAACAACCGTGTTTCTTCAGGAAAGGCAGCAGACGTTTATTCAAACACTCTTTCACGTAAATTTCTTGGTTGACAGTCCCGGAAGCTATGAAAATGCTGCTTTTCAAGCCACAGGTACAGATGGCTTGCCAAACCAGATATTTCTTTGCGAACTTTGACAGTTTGGTGTGCTTGAAAATATCTGCTGCCTTTCCCTTCCTTTTGCCGTATAAAACTCCTGTCCCGGAAGCTGCTTGTAGTCGGCTTTGACGTAGGTTTCGTCGTCCATTACCACGCAGTCAAACTTCGTCAGCATCGTCGTGTACAGCCTCCGGGATCGCGCTTTGGCCGTCGTATTTTGTTTATCATCGCGATTTGGAGTCACTACCTTCTTGTAAGTCGATAGTCCGGCTCGTTTTTGGCTCGATGCACGGTTGTAGACGATACACCCAGCTTATTTGCGGCATCTCGGAGAGATAGGTTAGGGTTTCGCTTGAAACTACCGGCAACTCTCTTTGTCGTCTCCAGCGGCTTCCGGTTTTCGATTTCCCCAGATCCAGACGTCCTGGCTGTCGACAAACGTTCTCCAAACACTTTAATTACATTTGTAACGGTTGATTTGGCAACTTTTAGCGATTTTGCCAACTTTGCGTGCGAGTAGCTCGGATTTTCGCGATGCGCGAGCAAAATTTTGATACGCTGCTCTTCTTGCTTGGAAGGCATTTTGACAACTGAAGAGTGAATTCCAAAATTAAAATAGGAGCAACATTCTACACACACACACACCTTCAAAATGAGGGGTGTTCAGGTTTTTTAAATGCAAAATTGAAAGAAATACGTCAAGTTGAAATTGACCAAATTTTGACCGTATCGCCCTTTATGAATGGATTTTTATTCACACGACGTTGTTCTTGTTCGCGTTTAAACTTTCCCGATTACAAGTGTTAACATATACTAGTGGGTAAATCACTGGACCCATAACCTCAACGTATTCTTTAGCATCTCAAGCTTTTTGCTTTCATAATTAGCTTATTGCTTGCTCTTAACTTAGTGTTCTAGATGCACTTCCACAGTTATTAATTGAGAGCTTTCGATGACAGGTACCATTTTTGCATTAGTATGATTGTGTGGCAAGTGCAATCATACGCTATACCCAGGGAGTCGAGAAATTTTCCTTAACGAAAAATTCCTAGATCAGACCGGGAATCGAACCCAACCACCTCCAGCATGGTGAAGCTTTGTAGCTGCGCCTTTACTAACTGAGCTAAGGGAGGACCCATAACCCCATAACCTCAACGTTCACGGTTCGTATCCAGGTTGCTCCATATTTTTATTTATTCAACATCATTATATTTCATAAGATAAGTTTATGAAATTCATATTGATTTCTTATAGGAAATAATCATAATGCAATGTTATGAATATCGAAAGATTATTTTGTTGAGTGTACACGCAAAACAGAATCCGTAGTAAAAACTACCATTTCGAGGGTTAGCGCAAATACCAATAATTTTCACCTGACTATACATGCGTTTAATTTCACCATGCCTGCGATTGATGTTAACCATGGTGGGTTTGATATCGACATAAGTTCCCAGGTAACCAATACGCAGTTCCAAAGCGTCTCTACGTCAGCCTATCAAGCATTTAAGTCGCCTTAAATGCAAGATAAATGCCACTTTTGGCACAATATACAGCTGCACTACTGCAATGCTATGATAATGCTTCATTAATGCTATTTTGCATTCGAAATGCTAATTACAGGTTACAAGCATTTGAATAGCATTTAAAATGCTGCTTTACAACAGATAGCATTCAAGATGCTGATATAATGCTAATACAATGCTTGTAGCATCTGAAATGCAGATTTAGGGTTGATTTACTGCATATGCTAATGCTTATTGGCTACCTGGGTTCTGTCAAATGTATCACAAATGTGATACAGGCTGTACCTGAACTCGTTCAGCCATACTATCCGTGATTTATTGGGTCTTAGTAGATTAGTGGTGGTGGAATGACTGAAAGTGAAACCGTATTAATCACAACGTAGTTATTGCTTGCAATGAGAAAGTAGAGGCTCCCTGACTTCTAACGCTTGCATTAAAAAATGGACTTTTTTCGGATTGTGATAAAAAAAAGCTAAGACTGATAATTGCTTTTGATAAAGTTCCGATTGAAGGTAATTATTTAAACTAACTTGCAAAAAAATTGTACGTAAATACGCCATTCGCCATTGCGAACGAAGACATGCGTGAGTTCTTTCTTCGTTTTATTCATCAATTCCTCCTCAGTTTTCGTGACAAAATTGTTGGAGTTGATCTTACGCTTCAGGTCCAATTCTCGATGGGACGCAGCTGGGGGACGTTGGGCGTGTTCGCCTACTTGGGTACCACATCGATATTCAGCCGCACTATCTCCTCCAACGATCGCCTCAAGTAGTGGGCCGTATTTCTTGATAAACAACGCAACTTCCGGCAGGCATTTCGTACTAAATTTCCCCGTTCACGGCCAGTCCGGAGCGAAAGTAGAGCGGCTTTGACATCCCCTTCTCGCTGATTGTCAGCCACAGCAGCACCTTCTTGGGGAAATTGGTGTGTGAAATGAACTTCACCCTGGAGCTCACTTTCTTCGTGGGAGAAGTAAAATACGAAGTGCCCTGCCAGTCGTTGCCATCCAGGGTGAGATAGGTCTCGTCGTCCATCACCACCGTCACCGCCGATTCGCCGGGAAAATGTTTATGTTCACCAGGTACTTTTTCACTGTTTGGCCGGTTGATCCGACCTCCCGGCCAAGCGCACGCAGCGATGGTGCCACTTTTCCCTCGGTCTTCCTCTTCAGCATCTTTTGGAGGGTGGTCGGCCGTCTGGAACCGGGCTTTCTTTCGATACTCTGATTGGTGTCTAATAGTGCCAAGATGTTTTAGATGTCGGAAAGAGCGTATCCGGCGCCCACAAAGTGCCACATGATGTCCGGTTTCGAAGCGGTGGGGTGCCGTTCTTTGAACGCGCACACTTTTGAACGGAGTTGGTTCTCTGTTTTTGCCATTACAGTTTGAGTTCTACTGACAGAGCTGTCAATTTTTGTCTGCTGACTATTACTGGGTTACTATGGTTAATGCTGCATGGGTAGTTTTGTCAGTGCGGGTGAAGATAAACCCATGGAAGATCGGCAAATTTTGGCAATTGCTAACGTTCTCGTTATCACTAATGCCTATTCCGCTAATATGATACATCCTCTTCCGATGGAATGAAATATTCACGTTCTTCGCACACAGTGTGGTACACAATTTTGATGCTTTGAGGATTGGATAGCTCTCGGAACAGCTCAGCAGTAGTTTCCAACCGCGCAACATCTACACTGAGCCATCTTCGTCAATCAATGTTATATGTTAGTCATATAATATTGCACTATTGGAATTTCCTATAGGTTTTATCTTGCACCGAAAATGTCTTTTACGAGTTATATGCAACGCATATGGCATGGCTCTCGCGCGATCATCTAATAGTTATATGCAATAAATTTCTTTTTAACAAACGGTTAGCGTGTATGGACATCATTTGCCAATACCATGAAAGCAGATATTGCTCGTTTGGCAGAATATGTGCAAAATCAATTTGTTTTATATGCTGTTCATATGCTTTCGATTTGTACTTCATGTATCAATTATAATAGAGAGTCGATATTCAGAATAAAACAAAATGTTCTCGATAGTTGGTTTACAAAATGCGTGTTTATTGGATTTATTTATACATCAAGTAATACATATCTGAACCAGTTTTATATATCATAGATAGTTGTCTTCTTCGTAAAAATCACACTTTTTTTCATATGCCGAAAGATGATCGTCAAGTGGACCACATTGCCTTAGTTGGTGTATCCATAGCATCGCTAATTTAATAATTATGTAAAACTTTACAAATAAAAGCATTTCTCTGGCGCCACTCCACTATGGCATTATAGATTTTTTGCGAGTTCCAAACGAATCCTTCGCTTAAATTCGTCAACTGTAAAACTTCGTTCACTCTGGTCGATAACTCTTTTATTCCAATGCTGCATTCAACTAACAAAAACAGGTTTTATATTCAGTTTGTTTTAATAATTTAAAATAAGACACTTACCATTCATAAGATCAAAACAACTAAGTGGATACGGGTGATATGACATACACACATATGATTCCGCAATGAAATCGGGTCTGTCAAAGTTATGTGCAATGCATGTACCGAATATGTTATATGCATATAATTTCAGCGTGGAATAATGTGTTTAATTTTCATTTGAGCGATAGTACATCCGAACAGGTTCACGCATGATATGTATAGGGATTCATTTGAAAAATATGTTCCAAGAAAGGAGTTGATTTCATATGCCATTTCTGATAAAATTTCCTTGTTGAATTATTTGAGTGTACCCAAACAAGGTCCAGTGCTAGGGGCAAGACATTGAGAAATCCTGAGTAACTCTGAGCAAATATGACTATCTTTTATTCACTGGATTCATATTGTCATATTGAACATTCCTACCTTTTGTAAAGCTTGGTTTTGATAGTGAAGTTGCATAATCAAAACAAGAAATTTCTGTCGTGAAAGTCTACCGTATCAACACTGTGGTAATCATTACCCAATTTTGGGAGCTATTCTGACGAACCCATGGAGTTCAGGCTCTCTGTGGGTGATGTAACAATATTCAGCAGGAGCAGGGGCAGGATGTGGAGGCTATAAGGACTCAACTCCGATAGGGCGATAAAGGAGAATGTACTACCAACTAAAAATCAATTGGATTACTACTGATTGGATGAAATTCCCTTTCTAATATAAGTATGAGCTTTCCATAAGACAGAAATGGAACTGTTGGAGATCACATCTGTATATAGAAATTTTAAACTTTATTGAATTTTAGTTGCCATTGAAACCCAACATTACCCTTTACTTGACTCATCTAAACGCAAGAGAGCAAGAGAGTGTTTCGCACGACCGATAATCGATGGTCACACCGCTGTGAAGGGAATAGGATTATTAAAAATAAATCGTTCGTATTATAAATAAATAGGTCGTTCGTTCTATTGGTTAGTTGATGACAAATCCTGCTGAGTGTTGAGCAAAATTCCCAACTTTAACTTTGCGCGCTCGGTTGTTCATTTCCCAAGTAGCACACTTGTTGCCATTCGGTTGAGATAACATAAATATGACTTGCCAAGTCTTAATCAAGTTATTACAACTACTTATGACCGTATTGTGCTACTTGGATTCCAGTGAAACGGCCAAGTCCCACCACGGGACTTAGTGTAAATTTGCTGGCTTTTTCGGTGGAGTATTTTGCATCTTGGTAACCTAATTGATGAATGAAGTAAGTCCTTCGAGTGAATGGAAAGGCATATTTTCAATAGGAACTTCAAACGGCAAGTAATACTCCATTGACCATTAAATACATGTTAAATTAAAAACAAGAACATCAAAGAATGTGCAATTTTGATGAATCCTGAGTAAATTTGAAGAACAAAGTTACTTACAAGAAAGCTGTCTCTCCCCTTGGCCCAGTGTCCCTCTTGACCGTCAGCATACTACAATCTAAGAAGAAAGTCTTGCAAACACAGATACTTACCTAAAACTTCCAACTGTTTTACAAACTGCTACTAAAACTACATTACTAAAAACTTAGAAAATTGAGCCGAGACATATTGTTAATTAAAAGTTTGTTTTGATTTCCAGGGGCAAGCGTGTAAACGGCTTGCAGGTCAGGCAGTGTGATTTTACAAGAACTGGAAAATCCGCATTGCCCGGCCCGTTATCCAAGTGATTCAAATACACTGACGTTTTGATAGAACGGGGGAAAAGCAGTTGATTAAAACTTGTTGTACGAGGGATGCACCGGTTATAAATTAATGCTTCGGATTGTCTATAACAGAGGGTGTTAGTGTTCATGAAAATTACGTTTGACGATATTTTTTTGAGGATTGTATTCTAATAGTTATGTCTATTTGTCTGTGTAGAGTATATGTCCCATAGCTTAGCCTAATCTACAGCGGTTGGTTACATTTTTTATTGTAATACATAAATTAATTGAGCTGCAAAAGACATTCAACTAATAGATAAGCTTTTTAACATGTTTTTTGTAATTGAACTATGAAAATTTATACAACTAACTTTATCAAGGCAAAAACTATCGAAAAATATGGATGTAATGTCGGTATATAAACGCCCTATTGGGTCTATTGGTTGATGCAAATTCGTCTCGTTTATTAGATCAGGCGCCCACTGATGTGGCGGAGTATATAACAATCAAAATTAAAGTAATAACTGCTGTGTGATATTAATTCAAATACTATTTGATTTATAGCAATCACATTTATTTAAACTAGAGTGGTTAATTTATTAACTAAATATACTTATGAGCGCACATATCATACTGCCGATTGTTATTGTTATTGTTCAAAAGTGTCTCAAGGCTGACGATATGGCTAAGAAAAAATATTTTGAACAATTAAACACGATGTTCAATTCTATAAAACATGAAGGTTTATTTCAACTCAAAGGTTTTGTTGAATTAGTTCATCAATGTTTCTTACTTCAACAAATGCGTTTAGTTGCTTCAAGAAAACATTTTGTTTTGAACAATAAATCACAATGTTTTGAACAATAAATCACAATGTCACAATAAAGCAGGTTTTGTTGAATTAGTTCATCAGTTTTATTGGTCCATATGTAAACCAAAATTTTAGTTGAATTGATTCCTATTTTTTGCGTTTTGCTTGCTTAGTATGCATACTTCATCTAGCTGAAAATTTCAAAGATCAAATAAAAAAAATACTATTGTAAATTACAATGATTTTAATTCTGATTTATCGGCCACTCGATAGTTTGAACAATTAATGCATAATTTCAAAAATATACAACCAATTACTCATAAACTTTCATTGAAAACTTCAAGAAAAACCATAAATTGAGCGCCAATACTAGATTAGGGCGAATCTGCTTTTGTAAACAATGGCTTTCGTAGTCACTTTCTATTGAACAAAAGGCCACAAATACAAATTAAGCACTCCTTAAGAAAGAAGAGCTTTATCTCTATCCGTTGATATATTCAATTTGAAGGAATTGTATGCAATTTGGGATAAATTAGCAGACATAGTGTTTGTTTACAAAAGCAGAGTTGTCATAATCTAATGTTGGCGCTGAATTATACTATGTGATGTTAGCTGAATTTACGAAGGTATTTGGTACAAAGCCTGAATGAAGGAGCTTGGATGACATTACATCCCATAAAACTATTTCATTTGCATAAAGTTTAATATAGCACTCCATTACTTATCTTTAGCAAAAAAAAAAACGAATGTGAAATTAAAATAAAACGACCTTAGTGTTTTGGCTCGTAAATCACTTCATTAACTACGGATAACTTCTGCCACATATGCAAACAACATTCACTTCAATGTTGACCCATATGTCCTTAGACATTATAGCTAGTTGACGTCAATAAATAAAAAAAATAATGGCATTCCTGACTATAATTATGGTAACAAGGACTATTCCGACATTATGGTAAACATTGAATCGATTATTTTAAATCGTTGTTTAACCAGGTATTAAAGGTTCAAAATCACGATACTGCAATAGACTAAAGGGTCACCTCACAATTGATACGTTGCGGATGCGTTGGACGTAAATTTGACAGAAAACCTATGAGGAAACTGTCAAATTCACGCAAACGCACCGCAACCATCAATTGTGGGCCAGCTTTAATAATGGTAAAATTGACTATCAAATTTGTTTCCCTGTTTGATTTTTGTCGCGTTTTTGCTAAACATTTAACAACACTGTGCATCATAACATCAGTGGTTTGTAGAGCTTTTCCTTCTGCAACTTTCTGGCGACATCTGTCGGTAGCATCGTTCGTTGAAGCGTTGGAATCTTCTTTACCATCGCTACTTATTTGTACACACTATTACCAAACACCCCATGTCTTAGTAGGATATACTCAAATCGGTTAAAAATTTACCTACTCTTAAGTGAATCGAAATAGTTAGTACATAAAATATATAAATAATCAGTATTGACTCAAATCCTATCAATATTTTTAATTCCAACAATGTTTTATCGCATTTTCGCAACCATGCTTACGACCGGTATGAGTAGATCCTACACAAATTTGGGTTATTTTGATACATCGTGAGCATAAAGACTGGAAGCTTTCCTTATGAAAAAGCTTTACTAACCATTACCGACGTTTTGTTCGCCCGACCTGAGCTCGCGGCTGGTGAAATCATGAGAGAGAATAATAAATTTCTCTCGTTTACAACGCATGCACGTTTCGAGCTTCCACGGCGAGGCGAAACCGATCCCGTCGCTCGAACTGTCAAAACAAGTTTTGCATTCGGCGCGTTTCGCACGTGTTTTACTAAATGGTTTGAATTTTGTTCTATTTAATACAATATTTCACGGATCTTCTTAAGTAAAAGGTATATTCTACACATTCTGAACATGGATTAATAAATTTAATCATGGTATCACAATTTTCAGCATCGAGAAATGGCGACTAGTCTCGCAGCACAGCTGCAGCGTTTGGCTGCACCACAAACATCGCTTCTCTTCGACAGTCGCAAGAAACCTTCGATTTTGTTCGATTCCAGTCAAGCAGCCTCCAAAGATCGGGAAGTTATCTACGACATCGGTATCAGTGGACTGCAGGAACTGATTCAGTTGAACCCAGTATTTTCCCTCTTCGAAGATACTCTGTTCGACAAAACATCGATCGATTTGCAGCGGTCGGTGGAAAACAAAGAACTGAACTCCAAACTGGACGCCAACATTCGGAAGTTTTTCTTTCACCTGTCGCCTTATTTTTTGTTGCAGCCGGCACACAAGTGCCTCGAATGGTTGATCCGCCGATTTCACATCCATGAGTTCAATCGGGAGGATTTTGTGATGTTGATTCTTCCGTACCATGAGACGTTAATGTTTGTTCGTTGTGTACAAATTTTGAACATTCCTAGGAAGAACGATCCAATGTTTTGGCTAAACGGGGTCAAGACAAGTGGAAGTGCACTGGCAAAAAAGGCGATCGTCAACCATGCTGTCGGTCAGCCGGGTCTCCTGATGGCATATGGCGACTTTTTGGTTCAAGCGGTGAAGCAATTGGACAGCAAAGCCAACGTCCTTCAGGCAATGATTGCATTCTACTGCACGACGACCATTGGGGTGCTGGACGCGGTCGATGAGGTTGGGAAAACGTAGTAACTGCCATTTTGAAGACGATCGTGAAGGGAGTGAGCTCGAAGGCGATTGATTTTACTGCTGCCAGTTATATGATCATCGGTCAGCTGGTTACGAAGGCACAATTGCTGAGGAAAACGCTGGAGCGATTGCTCAAGAAGCTGTGCGTTCTTCTGCACCCTAGCTTAGCGGAGAACGCGACCATGCTGATGGTGCTGATAATGGATACGCAAAGGAATCAACTGGATGAACTGTCCGACGGATTGGTCGTTTCGATAATGGCAGCAAAGTGGCTTCCCCTGTCAATGTCTCGGATCAAGAAGGATGGCGTGAATATTACGCCTCTTTTCCGGGCAATTTTGGAGAAATGCTTGAAGAAAATCTGCCAACAGGACGTTGAGGTCGCAGCATATGAGAAGCTGTGTGAATGTCTACTGTTGGAGATTACTTTGGATGAGGATGAATCGGAGACTATCGTACAGTAAGTTTTTGGTGTTGTTGATTTTTATCGAGTGTTGTTAACGTTTAATTTCGTATTTCGTAGGTGCGTTTTGGATTCCTATTTTCACAAAAGCGGAAAGCCGGTGGCCTCGGTGGAGGAAAAAACATCGGAAGTCATCAGTTTGGACTCCGAGGACGAGGATTTTGAACGGAAGGATGAAACCGTAACTCGCTGGTATACGGGATTCCTGAGGCAGCTTGAGAATCAATACCCGAATTCATTTGACAACGTTGTGAATCGGGTGATAAAGGGACAAGGCAATTTCTCCCAGAATAAGCGGAATGCGCTGAGAAATATTTTGGGATTTTTGGCCCATGCCACCTACAGCGAAGACGATACCAATATCTTCGAGAATCTATTCCACTACGACGTCGATCGCAGAGTGGATGCGGTGCGCTATCTAGTGGAAAATTTCAAGAACATCAATTTAAAGGGCGATGGAAATTGTGAACTACTGAAAGATAGCGTCAAGGAACGATTGGATGACGACAATTGGGAAGTGGTCACGGAGGTTCTCCAGTTGAAAAACACGGATTTGATCAAGCTGGTAGGAAAAGACGAATTGGCTGAAAAACTTATCAAAATCAGTCTCAAATGTCTGCGAGACCTGGAAGAGTGGGAAGAGGTCACGCCGAAAGTGATTGATCTTCTGACCGATAAACAGCTCTATCAAGGAACTAACCTGAACAAAATTATCATCGCCTTGTATCCGTTTCTGTTCCCTTCGGAAGACGATGCACTTGGGGCTCGTTTTGCACAGCAGGTTCTATCGTCGGAATTCTCTCGAAAGCACAATGTCCTCATGCTTTCCGTTAACGAAATGCAGAATGTGGATTGCGAATCGATTTTGAACACTCTCGAGGCTATGCTCGGGGAAGGGAAAAACTTCCATGCCATCCAAGTTTGTTTCAACGTGCTGCTGGTGGCTTCATCGCTTCCCAAGGATGCCCCAGTGGGGCTGGCTACCCGTGTGTTCAACTTTGTTCAGCGGCTTCTGAGTGGCCGCTTCAAGTATAATCCTTCGTCCAGTTTGAGCTGTTTGAAACAGAATCGGCTTCCGATGGATATTCACGTGATTGCCACGGGCTATCTGATCGATCGAGTGCGTTTCGCCGTGGAACGACCGAACTATACGAACCCGTCGATTTCGTTCGGCTTGCAGCTGAAGATATTCAGTTTGCTGGTGGAGAAATATTTCGATATGAAGGAAGAGCACGACGCGGTGAAAAAGGTCTACGGAAAAGAGATAAGCAAGTTCCTGAAGTTGCTGTATCCGAAGCCGGAGCAAAAAGTGGAATTTTTAGCCAGTTTCTATACGGTTCACTTGGTGGAGGATAATAGTTCAGCAGCGAGTGTTCCGCCAGAGGTGCAAGTCCGAACGTTCCGGTTGCTGAATGCTATGTTGACGCAGATAGGTTAGTACCTGATTATATTCGAATTTCGTTTTGAAGGGTCATTCAAAAACGACGTCCACTCATTAGGATGAGGGGGGGGGTATCAAATTTGTGACAATATGTGACAGGAGGAGGGCTTTATGAAAATGTGACATCCACCAATTTTGCATTAGGTAATCTAAAATTTTTGCTCATTGTTTTTCGGTCCTCTGTGTTGTGTGTTGTTTGCATGTGTAAGTATAGGGTTTGCATGTGTAGGTATAGGTTGAAATGGCAGAGTGCAAACAGTGTGGGGATTCTATACTGCCGAGTGATATGCTTGCTCAAGTTGTGCTAGAGTATACCATTATAAGTGTATCAGGTATCAGGTAGGTTGGCTCAAGAGCTACGGCTTGTAACGGCACGTTCCTCTCTTAAATGGGAAAACTGTGCCTAGCCACGAGGAACCTTCTCATCATTACCCGACGATAAGGGAGGAAAGGTATGTAGGTAAAGGAAATAAGGAGAAGGAAAATAATGAATATGGAAAAGAAAGGGAGCAACACTTTCGGGTTATTATCATCCAGTCACAATAGCCTCAGCTCTCAGAAGTTTCATGGAAAAATGATTTCAGGTTATATTGCTGCCCAAAAAGAGATATTAATATTATTGTAGGTTAATAGCGTTAGAGTTCTTTTCCACATCTGGAAATGAATTGAAGAACGTTTTTTAAGTTAAGATTTCTATAATTGGACTCATCAATAAGATGACGACCGAAAATACTATAACGTTATTGAGCAATTGCAGGACAACTACATATTAGGTGGAAGGAAGTTCCATAATCAGCTTCACAAAGCTCACATGCAAACGATTGTGCACGTTGCATGTTTGTTAAGTGATAGTTCAGGTTACAGTGACCCGTTAGAGCCCTAACTAGGATACTACAGTTGTTTTTTGAGAGATTTAATAGATAGCTGCTGACTTTGGATGACAGCGATGACAAATACAATTTTGTCTGACGACAAGTATTTAGATCTTCCCATAGCCTTTTATGCTCAGAAAACGCCCAAAAAGCAATTTTCCTCTTGATCCAACATGCTGAAATAGGCACAGCAGGTTCAGGACCTATGAAATTATTTGAGGCACCATTTCGGGCGAGTTCATCTGCCCATTCAATACCAGCAATACTTGAATGTCCAGGAACCCATAAAAGATGTACAGCATTTAGTGAGCTGAGTTCCTCTAACTGAGTCCGACAAACTATGACCAGTTTAGATCTGGAATTTTTTGAGCCAATTGCTTTGATAGCAGCTTGACTATCGGAACAAAAATAAATTATTTTACCCATTGTTTTTTGTTGGAGGGCCGCCTGCACTCCACAAATAATAGCAAAGATTTCTGCTTGAAAGACTGTGCAAAAGGCACCCAATGAAAAAGATTGTTGTAATCGCAATTCACGAGAGAAAACTCCAGCTCCAGCTTTACCATCAAGTAGAGATCCATCAGTGAAAATAATAACGTTACCGGCGATCGTCCTCTCTGTGTACCCCGAGATCCAATCACTACGCAATGGAAAAGAGATAAATAAATCAGCATTCGGAAAGCTGATAGGAAGTGTTATATCGCTTGGAGCTAGAACATGCCTATCCCAAGTTATTAAGTGTGCCCATAACCGTGTATGAGACCTATTATTGTTTGTATCATGGCCATAACGCATTTGCCTGTACACGGTGTGCGCAAGAATAAGCTTCCTTTTTCAAGAAAATTTGCATTGGTTCGATATTGAAAAGTGCTTCTAGAGCAGCAGTGGGCGTAGTGGAAAATGCACCAGATAATGCCATTAGACACATGCGCTGAAGATGATTCAGCTTTGTCTGGATAGTTCTCAACTCGCCTTTCTGCCACCATACGAGGCACCCATAAGCTAATATTGGTCTAACTATTGCAGTATAGAACCAGAGAATATATTTTAGTTTAAGACCCCAGGTTTTACCTATAGTTCTTCTACATTGTCCAAAAGCCATACATGCCTTTTTGATTCTAAAGTCAATATGAGCAGACCAATTTAGATTAGAGTCTAATATAACTCCAAGATACTTAACTTGATCTGTTATACAAACTTCAGAACCAAAGAGACGAAGTGGACGAACTCCGGTAATCCTTCGTTTTTCGGTGAATAAAACAAGTGTTGTTTTGTTGGGATTTACTGAGAGCCCAACATCACCACTTCTCAGTTTCTATTAAAACCTGTTGCATCAGGTCAAAAAGAGTACTAATACACAATCCAATAATCATTATAAGGTAGTCATCAGCAAAACTATAAGAAGGAAATCCCAAGTTGTTAAGTTTTCGTAATAGACCGTCTGCTACGAGATTCCATAGCAGAGGTGATAGAACGCCTCCCTGTGGACAACCTTGAATACATTGTCTTCTTATATAGGCTCGTCTTAGTGATGAGTTCAGGTAACGATCCCAAGTAGCACACTACGATCAAAATTAGTTGAAGTAACTTGATTATGACTTAGCAAGTCATATTTATGTTATTTCAACCTAATCGCAACATGTGTGCTACTAGGGATATTTAAGCATCTCGTGTATCCATGTTACGATAACAGAGGGTACACCATGAAAGAGTGCCGCTTCAATGATGGCATCGAACGAAACATTGTCAAAGGCACCCTCTATATCTAAGAAGACTCCTAGGCAGGATTGCTTCTGCGAAAAAGCCTTCTCTACATCATGGACAACGTGGTGCAAAAGGGTTGTTGTAGACTTGCCACTTTGATATGCATGTTGCATTTCATGAAGAGGTTGTCTAGAAAGAGTTTCATTGCGAATGTTATGATCAATAATTCTTTCCAAACATTTAAGCATGAAAGAGCTCAAACTGATTGGCCTGAAACTATTTGCCTCATCATACGTTGTCCGCCCACCTTTTGGAATAAATTTAACATTTATTTCTCTCCAGGATTTTGGAATATAACCCGTAGCTAGGCTGCAAATGAAAATTTGTTTTAAAATATTTTTTAAGTGATCAAAACCTCGCTGAAGCAAACATGGATATAGCCCATCTGCTCCAGGAGTCTTATAAGGTACAAAGCTATTTAAAGCCCATTTGATTGACTCTGGTGTTACTAGTCTGCGAGCTATCACTTCAGATTCGAAATGGGCAGAAAAGTGTTCTGGATCATTGGATGGTTCCAGTTCTAAACAACCTGGAAAATGTGTTCGAAAAAGTTTTTCCAGCACCTCATCATAACTGTTATTAATGTTTCCAGCTTCATCCTTAATACTATTTACTTGAAAATCCTTAGATTTTGCTAGAACTTTATTAAGTCTGCTAGTTTCATTTACACTTGTAACATTTGTGCAAAGGTTTTTCCAGCCCTGTCGTTCGAAAGGCTTTAGAGCCTTTTTATAAGCCTTTCGGGCTATTTTGAAAGCGCGTCAGTTCCTCCTGTACGACGTCTATTCCATGCCCTTCTACACATTATACGTAATTTTGTGAGTTCGTTGTTCCACCAGGGTGTAACCCTAGTTGATTTTATTGTTCATAACGGGCACGCTTCTTCATATGCCTCCATAATGAAGGATGTTGTAAATTCAGCAACATAATCTAAGTCATTTGGGCTTTCAATAGAAGGGTGATAGTGATGGAATTTTAATGCAAGGATGTCTGAGTAAACGTTCCAGTCTGTATTTTTTGGGTTACTGAAACGGGGAACTTGTATACAGCCGTTTAAATGATCAAAGAATATTAACCTAGGATCAGCCAAAGATTCCTCTTCCGAGACTTTCCAGTTATCAAATTCATGTGTAAACCTATTTGTGCAGAGGGTTATATCAAGCACTTCTTCTCTGTTTGATTTAAAAAAAGTTGGAGTGTTACCTATGTTTAAGTATATAAATTTGTAGAACATAAGTACTCCATTAGTTCCAAGCCCTAAGTAATATGATGAGCATTTGCATCGCTGCCCACAACTAGTGGCAAGTTATTTCTGTCACAATGAGACACAACTTTTTTTAAATTCTTTGTAGGTGAAGGCTCATCGTGAGGAAGGTAAGCTGAGCAGTAGATATATTGTCTACCCGTATGATCAACATTTACGTTTATTAAAACAACGCAAATATCCCTAGTGGTCAAGCTGGGAACAAGTGTGCCATTTATAGCAGTATTCAAAAGTATACATGCACGTGGCATGATGCGAGGATTTGTCATCCCTTCCTTGCATAAGCATTTTTTGCCTGAGTGTACTGCATGCTCAAGTTGTGCTAGAGTATACCATTATAAGTGTACTCCATTGACAAAAGCGGTAGCCAAGCTAGTCAGTGAGAACGATAGTGTCCAAAAGTTCGACCGTCCAAAAGTTCGAAGAAGATTTCCTCTCTATCTGACTCGATTAGTGGCGTTCGGGAGCACATTTCTGCTCAAATAAATAACGCGTTAGTAACCGGCATGGATTTATTTGAAAAAAAATTGAATAGTACCTTAGAGAAGGCAATTGAACTTAATAAATCAGTGGGTTGGGTAAAGAATTGGAGAATATGAAATGTTCATTTTTTGAATTTAATTCCATCAATAAAGTAGCTGCAATTAATGTAAAGTAAGGTACATCAAGTACGGCATCGGAGCCTAGCCTGAATCTCAGAGGGAAAAAGCGTCGAGTTCAGGAAGACGTTAGCGAGACGTCAAATGATGTTTTTAAGGAAGGAATTAGTTTCGTGGATGTAGATAAAAGTAATTCTGGGACTAATTGTTTATTGTTTATTTGAAGTCGACATCAACAGACCAAGTTTAGGTCCTAATGATGTTAAAAAAAAAATTACAATAAGAAACGATTACATAACCTCTTAACTGGAGTCAAAACAAAAAAATAAATAAGTAAAAATAAAATAATTAAAGCTATACACTATCTTAACTACGTGCGTCAATTGTTCTTAAAACGGTAGAAAATCTCCGATGAAGTACGTTCCGCGTCAGATGGAAATCGAAAATGGACGCCACCCTATTGAAGGTTCGCTGCAACCCGTGAATAGCACTATTCAACCCATAGTTGGTGCGGCGAAAAGGAAGCCTGAGCATGGAGTTGTGACGCATTGGCCTTGGTTGGACGTTGATGCTAATTTGTTGAAGGATCCTTCCGCAGTCCATTCTTCCTTATAGCACATCTGCAACAGTTAAAGCTCTACATACATCTCTACGGACCCGCAGAGGCTCCATGTCGACCAACTGACACCGACTTTCGTAGTTAGGAAGACGAAAAGGGTCGCTCCAAGGAACCGAAGAAAACGGCGATGAATAGATTCGATTCACTCGGCGCCATTATCATAGCATGGACTCCCGACCGCTGAACAGTACTCCAGTGTCGAACGAACGAGAGAATAATAGAGCGATTTTAGGCAGTGAATGTCGCTGAAGTTCTTCGCAACCTTAAAAAAAACCGAGTGTCCTTGAAGCTTTGTCAACAACATACGATAAATGTTGCGTGTACGTCAGTTTCGAATCCAGCTGAACACCTAGGTCTTCAACGCACTGCGTTCGTTCGATGGTCGTACCGAGAAGATGGTAGTTGGGCAGAATTGGTTGTTTCTGACGTGAGAAGGTTATCACTGAGCACCTGGCCGGGTTGACCACCAACTGATTTAGAGTACACCAATCAGCAAAGGCATCAACCTGCGCTTGGAGGAAATGGCGATTGGCGGTTGAACAGATTCGCATAAAGATTTTCAGGTCATTAGCAAAGAAATTGAAGACTTTTTTGCAAATCTCTCCTGAAGACTTACCATCCGCATTATTTGTGTCCCCCAACATTGGAAGAGGTGAAGCTGATAAACGAAAATGCTTCTCAAAAATTCGAAGAAAAAAATCGTATAAATTCAGTGAACTTCCTAAAAACTCGGGGAACTTATTAGAAGCTCGGTATACTTATTAGAAACTCAGGAAACCTCCCCGAGGTTTTGCTAATCTCCCTGATGTTAAGGGAACATCCCAAAAAATCAGGGAACTTTCCAGAAAATCCAAATCCAAAAGTAAGGGAGTTCATCACAGAAGTTCAGGCAACTATCTAGAAAGTCAGGGAGGTTCACAGAAGTTCAGAAAACTGCTCAAGAAGTTTTGGGAACTTCCCAAAAGTTCTAGGAACTTTCCAGAAAAGTAGAGTACTTCCCATAAATTCAGAGAACTGTCCAGAAATTCATGAAGCTTTTCAAAAGTTTGCGGATCTGCCTGAGTTTCAGAGACTTTCTCAGAATTTCATGAAACTTACTATTATGCTATATATGCAGATGGCTACCCTGCGGTATCCCGGACGTGGCGCAGAAACTCCTTGAACGAAGGTCACCCAAGGCAACTGTCAATTGACGCCCTGTGAGATATGATCGAAACCATACTAAAAGATTACCACCAACTCCTAGTCTGTCAAGTTTAGCGATCGCGATATCATGATTCAACTTGTCGAAAGCTGCCGTTAAATCTGTGTTGATCACGTCCGTTTGGCATCGAGCGATCATACCATCAGTGATGTACGGCGTTAGGCACAATAAGTTTGTAGTTGTGGAACGCCCTGGTGAACATCCGTGCTGGTCGTCACATAACAACTGCTTGCAATGTGTAAAAAGTGAGTTCTTAACGACCAGTTCAAAAAGCTTCGATACAGCGCTTAACGGTGTGATTCCTCGGTAGTTGTTCACGTCCCGCTTGCTCCCTTTTTTATATACCGGAAACATGTCCGCCATTTTCCAACAATAACGAAAATGTACAGCTAGAGAGGGACAACTGGAATATCTGATGAAGTGGATACAGAAGACAAGCCATGTTCTGGTTCAGAAAAACCGACGGAACCCCATCGGGTCCGGGCTTAAGCGATGTTTTAAGGTGTAATGCCGCGTTCGAGATTGATTCTGAATCCACATCAACTAGGCTGTGTGTTTGATTTGCCAAGGGAACATTGATGAAGTTTGCAGAAGCAGATAATTTCTCATCTCCATGCGAAGCGCTAGGAGCGGAGAGTAATTTTATTGCTAGAACGAATAGACATGAAGAGAAAGTGTATTGATAGTTCCGTATAGGGCAACGGCTTTGAAATTGAAAGATACAAGATTGAAAACGAGCGGAGGGCATTTGAACGGTAGTATCCGATCAGGCACATAACCCTTTGTCATACTACCCCATGCAGGATAGGCAAGGGGGGAAATCCCATTGACTGTCAAAAGATTATGCAACCGATCGGGCTCTTATACTACCTATTGCGTGAACAGAATGACTGGTTAATCTCTTGTCTTCTTAAACACTAGCAAATTTTAATAAAACTTATAAGAAAAAAAAACATAAACACTGATCTCAAAAAAGTTACTCGTAAGGCTCGTCCGGTCATTGTGATCAAACCGAAAGAGTCCAATCAGAACAGCGATGATACTCGCAAGTTTTTGAACAGTAAACTGGATCCAAAAACACAAGATCCGTAACTTTAGAAATGGGACAGATGGCTCTATTATTGCTGAGTGTGCAACAGGATGTAACGTTAATGTTGTGAGAGATGGCATTATAAGCAATTTGGGTGAAAATTTTAACGCTGTTGTTCCCTCATCGGTGCCAAGACTTAAAGTGATGGGCATGAGTGAGAAGTTTTCCTCCGATGATTTCATTCGGATTTTAAAAGATCAAAATGAAGACATCGCGTTTAATAAACTTAAAGTAATAAGAATGTATGAAAATCCACGCTTCAAGTACAATAAGTTAAACACGGTAATTGAAGTTGATAAAAACACCTATAATTGTTTATTGACCGCGAACTAGATTAATATTGAATTTTATTGGTGTCGTTTTGTTCTTGAAATTCAAGTTTTGAGATGTTTCAAATGTGGAGAATTTGGACACATGAGCATGGATTGTAAAAATAATATAGCATGCTCTAAGTGTAGTGAATGTCACACGACATCTGAATGCACATCAACTGCTTTGAAATGTATTAATTGACAAAAAACGAATAACGAACGTAAAACGAATTTGAACGTAAACCACGGCGCGTTATGTTATGAATGTGAAATTTTGAGGCGATCATATGAACGAAACTACTACTAAATTGTATCTTTATTCCATGTTTTAATTTTACATTTTGTTTGTCATTTCAATTGGCTTTGCATCTTTATTACAATGTTTCATAATTTTAATTATTGTTTTTGTTGTGTTGTTTTGCATTGAACATGTTTTCCCGTCTTGGGAATGAATTTAAATTTAAAAAATTTGATAACCTACCTAACTACAATAACTTAAGCTTAATTTACCAGCTGGCTGATGATCAGGTGGGGCGACCTCAGGCAGGATTATCTGAATCTTTCCAGGATTACCTGTTTTCTCTCGCCGAGGGTCTGTAGTCCAGCCAGGCGATGGATCTCAAAATTTCGGGTTCTCGGAGGACAGTTCAGAATCATCCGAAGGGTTCTGAACAACCTGCAGTTTCCGATGGTGGTAATTGGCGCAACTCTCCCAGATTCGCAAACCGTAGTCGACCACGGGAAGAATGGTTTATTTGTGCATCGCCAGTTTGTTCTTGGTCGATAGAGTGGACTTTCTGTTGATCAGCGGATACAGAGATCTTAATAAGGTTCTACACTTGATTGATGTTTTGTCAACATGTGATCGGAACAACAACTTGCTATCTAGGGTGAGACCGAGCTAGACTACTTGCCCGGATCCGTCGGAGTGTTACAGAGGTGGATTTTGGCATCTCGTAGCGGAATAAGTCGAGGTGACTTCGAATGTGGAAACAGAATCGTCTGGGTTTTAGAGCTGCATTGATACGAATCTTCCAGCTGTTGAAGTAATCGGACAGAACAATGAGACCCTCCTGAAGTTTTCTTGTCAGAGCACGTATCACTCGACCCTTGTAGATGATGGAAGTGTCGTTTGCAAACATCGACAAAATTCCACCACTCGGAAGGGGAGGAACATCTGACGTGAAGATGTTGAATAGGATAGGTCCTAAGAGGCTACCCTGGGGAACACCAGCATCAACGTTAAACGTTTCAGAATGGGAATTGTTCAGAAAGACCCTGAATGATCTGTCCAATAGATAGTTCTTGATGATCTTAACAAGATAGATCGGGAAGTTGTATTGATGCAGCTTAAACACCAGAACATCATGCCAGGCATTATCAAACGCCTTCTCGACGTCCAACAATGCCATGGCAGATGTGTTTCCAACGGACCTATTCCGTCTGAGGATGTTAGTAACTCGCGTCAGTTGGTGGATAGTAGAGTGACCTTTCCTGAACCCAAATTGTTCCTGGAGGTAGATGTTATTTTGGTTTGCAAAATCCAGTAAACGGCTGAGGATCAAAAGGCTGATGGGGCGATAGCTTTTAGCGCTGGTAGGATTTTTGCCAGGCTTGCGAATAGGGATAACTTTGGCTATTTTCCAGCTAGAAGGAAAGTAGCCAAGCTTCCAGCATCTGTTAAAGACCGCTGCAAGGTGTCGGAAGAAATCAACACTCAAGTTTTTCAACTCGAGGTTGATGATTCCGTCGACACCTGCGACTTTCATGTTCTTGGTTCGCTTGATGGCAGCTATCGCCTCATCAGCTGAAATGCTACTATCGTCAGGGACAACTATGGGTGTTTCGGCGATTCTAGACACAGCCTCTGTGACCGTAGGCTCATATGGGCTCACAATAGTTTGGCCAAGGTTGTGTGAGTTTACGAAATGTTGACCTAGTGCGTTGGCCTTTTCAACAGGGGTGATAAGTAAAGTTGGAACCGAATTCTGGTCGAGCGGATTAAGCGGCGGATTTGGTCTTGGCCTATTTTTTAGGATTTTGGTCATCTTCCAAAAGGGGTTTGCGCAATCTGGGAGAGAGCGAATTTTTTATTCGAAATACCGGTTTCTGAGATCCATCATCCTGGCTTGGATAAGTTTAGTAAGACGGTTCGAATTGGTCTTAAGGTGAGGTAGACCGGAACGTTGGAATTTTCTTCGGATCGAGTCCCGAGGATATACTTGGTCGTCCTGTCAAAATTCAGAGAATCACTCACCTGGTTTACAGAAGGAACATGCTGTTCACGGGCTCGGGCGATTGCTTCGTCGATATTACGCAGCTGTCGGTCGATGTCATCGGGCGTCACGGGGAGCGTATCATAGTCGACAGAGTCGTCGACGCATCGCTGGAACAGTTCCCATTTGACTCGGTGATAGTTGCGCCTGGTGATAGCGTGCCGATTTACCGAGGAGCCAACTTCGGCCACCACCGGATTTTGGTCCGAGCTGAGCTCCTGGTATACGACCGGTTGAGCGATGTTGTTTGCCATGTTCGTGAGCAAGAGAGGAGAATCCGGACTCAGCAACGTGTAGTGGCCCTTCTCCAGGTCGTGTTGGATGATGGATCCGTTAGTGTTCCGACGGGTGTTTCCCCAGCCTTCATGTCTTGCATTGAGGACGCCAGCGATGATGAATTGCCCCCGCCGCCGAGTTAGCTTGACGATGTCTTGCCGTATGACCGCAGCCGCTTATTTGGGGCAGTAGACCGCAATGATGACGATTGGTCCGACGGTGGTGTCTACCTCAACACCGATTGCTTCGATAGTTTTGAGCTGAAAACTCGGCAGCAGGCGGCAGTTGATGTTGTAACGTAATGCAATGGCAACACCCCCTCCTCTTGAGTTGGTCCGATCAAGTCTGAAGAGCTGAAAGTTAGGAATAAAAACGTTAACCTCTGGCTTGGCGATGTCGATTTCCTTCTCGTTGAGGAAAGCGGTTAGCTCGTTGTTTTTGTTCCGAACGGAACAAGCATTCCAATATGAACGAAAAAAAACAGCCTGCATTTCAATGGATAGCAACCAAGTTCCAGTAGTAATGTGAGTAAATTCGATATGTTGTACTTCAATATTGCCGGGTTGTCTACAAACTACGTAGAATTGCGTCAGAATGTAGAGGAAAAACGTCCATGTTTAGTCTTTGTATCAGAAACTCATATAGTTGACATGCAAGCATTTGATCAATATAGTATTCCGGGATATAGGGTGGCTGCTTGTTTATCACATTCTAGACACAGTGGCGGCGTTGCTATTTATGCTAAAGAATCAGTTCAATTCAAGCATCAATTGAACGAAGTTTGTGACGGCAATTGGTTTTTAAGCATTGCAGTTGTTCGTGGCATGCAGATCAGTAATTATGGTGTATTGTATCATTCTCCCAGTTCTAGTGACCAGCGTTTGACGGTAGAGAGGAAACCGAGAAGTGACAAAAACACTAGACGCGCTGATCCTGTCATGGACCGAAAGGTGAGAAGGATATTAACGAAAAACCCAAATCTCTCCATTCGAACGGTGGCTCGTAAAATAGGGATGTCGCCTGGTTTTGTCCAAAAATCAAAACAACATTTGGGACTTAAGGCGTATAAAGTAAAAACAGTTCCATGTCGCAACGTCAAACAGAACATGGTAGCAAAATCACGGGCTCGACGTTTGTATTGCGAATATTTGACGAAGTTTTCATGCGTTGTTATGAACGATGAAACTTATGTCCTGGAGGATTTCAAGCAGCTTCCAAGGCTGGATTTTTACTCTGCTATGGCCAGAAATGCTACAGCTGAGCATTTCAGAACGAAGACGGCATCGAAATTTGCCAAAAAAATACCTTGTGTGGCAAGCAATTTGCACGTGTGGCAAAAAGAGTAAATCTTTCGTCACTACAGGCAAAATCAACAAGGAGATCTATCAGAAAGAGTATCTGCAGAAGCGATTGCTACCCTCCATCAAAAGTCACAAAGAAAAACCTTTGTTCTGGCCCGATTTGGCATCATGCCACTATGCTAAAACTGTGATGGAGTGGTACCAAGCAAATCAAGTGAACATTGTACCAAAAACCTCAAACCCGCCAAATTGCCCAGAGCTACGACCAATCGAGAGATATTGGGCTCTGATGAAGCGGAAGCTTTCTGGAACGAAGCAAGGAATCAAAGACATCAAACACTTTCAGCAAATTTGGACAAAGACGGTTTCTTCGATTTCTGAAGAGTCTATACAAACCCCAACGGACGGAGTTAAGCGCAAAGTTCGAAAATTTTATGCAAATACCGAATAACTATGTTTTGTCTTCACGAATTGTTAAAACACATCCCATGAATCTGAAATAAACAACTACGACGGAAATATAATGCAAAATTTATGTTTCATTCATGTTTTGAGGTGTCCGGATTATTGCGGATACAGATCTTAATCGAGCGAAACATTTTTCCGAAAGTTAAAGTGACAGCTCCCATTCGGTTGCGTGGAAACCTTACAAATTCCAATTTTATGTTTCGTTCTTTTCAGGTGGATACTGCTGCAGAAATTTCTTTTCGATTGTTTACTTTTCCGTTTCAGTGAACGGAATTTAAAATGGGTTTGGGATGGAAGAATAAATTTCTTTTGAACACGATAGGGAAGGTCCATTAATTATGTCACGCAGTAAGGGTGGAGGGGGGGTTTGAGAAAACGTGACGATCCATACAAAAAAAAATTGGTGGTCCATACAAAAAACGTGTCAAGGGGGGGGGGGAGGGTGGTGGTTAAAAAAATGTCTATTTTTGCGTGACGTAATTAATGGACGTTCACATACCGCCCTTATCCGTGGACAGAAGAACATTACACATGTAATCATGTAAATGATTAATGTTCATGGCGGGGGGTGGGCTGGTCAATCATATTTATGACAAAGTGTGACAGAGGAGGGGAGGGGCATAACAGCCTCAAATTTGATGGACGTCATTTTTGAATCACCCCTTACGTTATCACCTATTTACCCATTCCATCTCATCCCCAGCTTTCAACCTGAACCCGGACATCCTGACGAACATCTTGCTCGGCGTTAACTCCGATTCATCGGTCATCCGCGAATGTGCTCTGAAAACGCTTGAACTTATCGCATTCGGAAGCAAGTGCTACCTAGATCCTCCGTACAAATCCTTCGTGAAGAAGCTGCTCAAGCGTCGCGAAGAACTGTCCATGGACGGCGAGCAACTGTCGCTGGTAATGTTCACAATCTTTTCCAACGACAAAAACCACCTCCTCGGCAACGTGCTTGTCGATTTACTCAATAAGATCACCAGTTCGGACACCCCGGCATATGCCGCTGCCGGTTTGTTGGATGTTCTTAAACTGCTGGACGACGAGGAAATCTTCCCAAAGGTTGTCTTTCGTGGGGCTAGCATTTTGAAACAGAAAGGAGGGAACAGCCTATTCGATGTGTACGAATCGAAGTTGCTGAAGTTGTTGGTGGCGAGGATCAACCCGAACACGACCCGGAATTTGACTCGGATCGACCGGTGTCGGGAGTTTGTTCGCAGTGCGTTGAAGAATCATCTTCCGTTGTGTTGCTTCGAGCGGAAGCACGTTTCCACCTCGATTCTGATGATTGAGGTAATCAGCGAGGAATTATTCGCGACGTTCTCGGAAAAGTATGCATCGGAGATACTGCGGTTGGTGGTGGAAGCTGCGACGCTATCGCAGAACCCGGAAACGAATACCGCGGCGGGAAAGTTATTCAAGGCTTTGAAAATAGATGTTTCCTTGGTTTTGGAACTGCTAGATCAGATGAAAGTGCCGCACAAAAATCGCAAAGAGAAGGGAAAGGCGAGAAATTCGTCGATTCCAATGGATTCGGTATTTTCGTCCACTGAATGGAAGTGTGGCGTGACCTTGTTGGAGTTACTTCAGAACAAAAAGCAGATGATCAATAAGGAGCTTCTGATTCCAAAGCTGTTCGAGGTGTTGAAGTTCTGTTTGGATTTTGAAGAACAGTCCGGAGTAGAGTACGTCAAGCAGATGATCCTATCGTTGCTGTTCAACTGTTGTGTCGATTCAGAGGATACTTCTGGCAAGGTTTCTACCATTCCAGAGAGTATATTCAAGGTTGAATTGATCGTCCAGTGCATTCGTGCGACTCAGAATCCACAAACCCATCACCATGCCTTGCTTTTGTTGGCACACGTGGCTCATCTGGTGCCGGAACAAGTGCTGCACAACATGATGGAGATCTTCACTTTCATGGGATCGTCGATCGTTCGCCACGATGATGTCTACAGTATTCAAATTATATCGAAGATCATCGAGACAATCATACCCACTTTGGCTGTGGAGCAAAAGGTAGCCGGCAGGAAGAAGCAGGAAAAGGTGATTCCAATATTGAAGATTTTCTCAGATGTTATTCTGGACGTTCCGGAACATCGCCGAATCCCATTGTATACCAAATTGATCCATACCTTGGGAGCAACCGAACATCTGTGGATGTTCTTGGGTGTCCTGCTGGAATCGGATGTCATGAAAGGAGGCAAGAAAGCGGAGTTGGAATCGGAAGAGAAGGCCGGCAGGAAGCGCCACAAAATCGAATCGGAATATTCGGCGACCTTCAGTAAAAGGTTGGATATAGCCATTACTATCGCACGGGAGTTTGAACCCAACGTTATAATGGAAACTTGCAATCAACTTCTGCAGTACGTTATGGAGTTGCCGGTGCACATTAATACGAAAAAAGACCACATGGAGGTCGACATTACGGATTCGAGCATCTTCAGCATCGAGAGCCACACGGACAAGCAACTGAGGCATTACCGGTATTCGACAAGTTCATTCGTTAGTGCGTTAATCAATTCAACTCAAGTCATGAATAAGATTGTTTTGTTGGACGAAAAGCAATCGGACGCCATGAGAGTTCACTACCGGGACCTGATTGTGAGTAGCTTGGCCTATATCAACGTGGTGGCTAAAGTAGTTGAGAAATCTCGCAGTGAGAATGATCATCGTGAAACGACATACTGGGAAATATCTCTGACCAAGTGCTACGAAATTTTGGCTGGAATATTTGCGCTGCTCGATCCATCTATGTTAATTACAGTTTTCGAAGGTTTACTCAAGCATCGTTTGATCATCATTCGCCTGAGAGTGATTGATATTTTCAACAAAAAACTGCAGTACAACCCGGACTATTTTGACGAAAGCCATCACCCCCGATTGCTAGAGCTTCTCGGTCCGCTATTGAAGCTAGTTAGGGGAATTCTTACCGATGAAGGTATAGTTGGCAGCCATTCCGGACGATACAAGGTTGCCCAGGAAGCATATCTGTCCTTTAAATATCTATCCAAGGTACTTGCCCAAAAGCACCCGGCCGAATTCAAGCAGATTCTCAACGGATTGGTTCAAGAGCTACATGACTACAAAAAAGATCCGAACTCATCACTGCTCGCCTCCCTAATTCTCTGCATTGGTGAAGTCAGTGTCAACGTCGGAGCTCATTCGATTCCATTCCTGCCCAAGTACATCCCAATGTTGACCAAATTCATCGGCATGCAAGTCCAAAAGGACGAACCGTTTGACGTCCTCACCAGCAGTATCGTAACGTCAATCTTGAAAATTGTGGATTCTCTTTCCCGCTTCCTCAGCCCTTATCTGAAATCCATAATCGTAGGAATTGCCAAACTACAGGCCAAACTTGGCAACGGCGAGGATCTACGGCTATCTAACGTATCGTCCCGTCTCTCGCAGACATGGGAAAAACTTGGAGCTCTGATCCCACTTCGGCTTCTTATCCCAGCCATCGACGAAAGCTACAGTCTAGTGGTCAAGGAAGGCTCACTGGATGCAATTGGTCCTCTTATGAAGCTCCTGTCAAACTCCTTCAACGCCGTGCAAACCAGCGAGTTCACCTCGCTTCAATCAGAACTATCGGACTTTTTCCTGTCCGCGCTACAATTCCGATGTGACCATTCATCAAGCGCCAAGTTTCTGCCTCAATCGATCGACATCGCCGAAGAACATGTCATTAAAGCATTTGTCGTCCTCATCCTAAAACTCTCGGAAAGCACCTTCCGTCCGCTTTACTACAAAGTCTTCGAATGGGCCAATCGGGATTCTTCGACCAATGATCGCGCCATCACGTTCTTCAATTTGTCCAGTCACGTTGCTGAGGCACTGAAGCACCTGTTTGTCCTGTTCGCCAGTGAACTGATCACAAACGCCGCAAAACTTCTGAACGCCACAAACGCTTCGAAAGTTTCCGCCGGAGAAGATATGTTCTTCGCGGTGCCAAACAAAAATGTCACCCTGATTCGATACATCCTCCGCACCCTGCTAAGCATCCTCGTTCACGATAACCAAAACTTCATAAACTCCGTTCGATTCGACACTTTGCTGCAACCGATCGCCGACCAGTTGGAAAATACGATCATCTTCGAGGACACCGAGATCCGGGGTTTAGTGGTGAACTGCTTGGCGCAGATGGCGGTTGCCGTAGCTGATGATACTCTCTGGCGACAACTCAACCATCAGGTGCTACTGAAAACGCGGAATAATGATCCGGAAATAAGGTATGACTGGAAAAGTTACTAACGTTTGAATCATCATTCCTAATTCCGTTCCTTTTCCATTCTAATATAGATTGTTCGCGCTGGATGCCTGTACGGAGGTGGTTCGCAAAATTGGCGAGAACTATGCACCGTTGCTCCCGGAGGCCATTCCGTTCCTGGCCGAGCTTTTGGAAGATGATAACGAAGCGGTGGAGAAGGCAATCCATAACACGGTTCGCGAGGTAGAGAAGGTCACCGGTGAAACGTTGGGCAAATATCTGTAAGCTCACGGTTAACGCCAGTAGGCTTTGAGAAAAAGTAAATGTCAGTGAGGAAAGTGTTTTTATTTGTCAAACATTGCTGATGGAGTTCATTAAAATGTTTCGAAATATAAAATTCGAAGTGAAGTAAAAAAAAAAAGTAATGACGAAAGAAAGGCCTGTAGTGACTGTGACAAAGTAGTAAGTACAATGCGTTAATTTTGAGATTTTAAGTTAGATTCTGTAATCTTATTTTGTGTAGGTGCTTGACTCATTTGAATAGGGAAGCAGCTTTGAAACTAAAGCTGGTTTACACAAATATTTGTCAGAGGGAGTCAATAATGTCTGACAGCGGTATATTTTCGTATGGCGAGTCTTTGGGCTTAGGCAAATCAACTCATTTTTGAAGGAAGCCAATTGCATTTTGCTCCAGTTGATCTTCTGGAGCTGCTGAGACGACATGGTCCAATTTTTGCGGCCTCCACCTCCGGCACGGCCATCTCGGTCGGATGGATGCTTGAATTCCGTTCTCGTGTGCTCCACGCCGTGGCACGAGTCCTTTTAGTCGTCACGTTTGAAACTCGTTTTACTGAATTCTTCGTTGTTCTCCTTGTCGACTGTAAATGCGGTCTATTTGTACTGATGCTGGAGAACCCTAAAGTAGGGTAACGGGATGTAATGTTAGCCTAGCTCCTTGATTCGGCCTATGTACCAAATATGTAATTATTTCATCGATACTCAACAAAATTATGTTGCTATCAGGATGACCGGTTGATTTCAAAGCAATTGAGACATAATCAATCAATTTATAGTAGTTCACTTCCACGTAATTTTCGATTTCTTGAACTTTTGGGGCATCATGATTTCACTGGTTAAGCTGAACAGATTATCTATACGATCATCCAATGATCTAAATTTGCCGAAATTGAACCTATAAACCGAATAGTGCAGCCAAGATGTACAGAATATAGTCACATGTTATAAACTTACAGGTCACATAATTAAAATAACAATGACTTAACAAGCAAACGGTGGACCCAATGTAAGGGACATATTTTTTTCTATGTTCCCAAATATGGCCTGTTGTATGAAAAGCGTAGTAAAAATGTTGTTATTGGTAACATTTACAATACAAATGTCTGAGTTCCGGTTAAATGTTGTTCATATGGCTCATCTTAACACAAATTAAAGTAACAAAATTTGTGTAGAGCGAATTATAATGTTTTGATTGTCGAATGACCGCTAAATCATGTTTAAAACTCGCTTAAGTGTTTTTTAGCAGTTTAAGTACAGTTTGGTTTGTGAAATTGTTTGTTGGGTAGAGCGAATACAGCTGGGAAAGCCTTAAATCAGAAAATCAGGAAGAAACCCGTACGAAGATTGCATTTTATAGAAAATCAATCGAATGGGACGAACTTGCATCCATGATTAGACCCAATTTGGTACCCATAAACCGACATTACATCCATATCCCTCGTAAGTTTCTGAATTTATAAAACAAGTTGTTTAGCTTTTCGTGATACATTTTACCAGATTGCTTATTAAACATATCTTAGGAAGTGTATAGCTAGTTAAATTTTGTTTCTAGCTCAAATACTTTATGAGTTACAATGAAAAATGTAATCGATTGTTGCATATTAGGCTGAGTCAAGGGACACATACCCTACTTCCTTTCTTACTGCCTGGTACCTGTTCGCGTAGGAAACAGTAACCGAGCGCAGTAAAATGGTTCTTACGACGAAAATGAAATTACGACGTTTGCTACCAAAGGTCGTCGATGTGCTAATCACGTTCAATAGTGGAAGTAGGAATGGTATCATAGACTTAAGAACACTCATTTTAAAGCCCGGAAAAGTAAGACGAGAAGCGTCTGCGTAGAACGCATCTCTCCACGGCAACCTTTGCATCACCATTCTTATTTTGTTATTTCTCATTTCAAAGAGCCATAATAAAATTACCACACATTATAATAATGGTATACAAAGCCTAGTATTTTATAATTGCTTCATTCTCGATAATATTATAATAACAGACAGGGAGTGGGCGTGAAGAAGCTTTATTTTGCCACCGATAAGTGATTCTATTACAGGGTGGCCACAGACTCGGGAAACTCGAGAAATGCGGGAATATAAACCAATGGGGAAAAAGTCGGGAATTTGAAAATCCATCGGGAATGTTTGTCATATGGAAGGAACCATACTCACACCTTTTTCAAACGATTCGAGTAGCGTTTTTGCCATCTGCTGTCATCTGTTCAACGATCTCATTGGCATGTGAATCATTTTCGGCTGTATTTGTTCAGTCTGCCAAAAAACGTACCGTTTAGAAAATCTACACGGCTGTGATAGGTGAGGTTTCGCACATGATTTACTTTTGTTTTTATTTTGCTTGACTGGAATTGCTTACTCGGAAGAAACAAAGTACCCAAAATTAAGTTCATTTCACCCAACTGTGGAGTTTCGAGCGGGAAGCCAAATTTGAGGATATGCCATAGTACTCAACTATACCCAAAGTTTATGGTGGGTAAATTTAACCTAATGCAACAAAACTTGTAAAAAGCAAAAAATGAGCACTTTTCCGCACGGTTAGTTAGTAAATGTTATACAACATTAACAATAAAGTGCCTTTTTCGTGATGATAGTAAAAAAAATAAATTTTCTTGATAATTTTATTGATTTTTTTCATTTCCGCGATTTATTACAATAATGGCTAGTTTAGTACCGTACATATTTATTGTTTTTCGGTATTCAAATCTGATATACGTCAAACAATAAAAGTATGTAAAAGACCCATTGAGTAATATCTACCTAATGTGCAGAATCAAATTTACCCATCTCTCAACGACAGTACTTAATTTCAAGTTTAAAAATACTTCAACGAAAGTTCTTAAGTTCAACGACAGTACTTAATTTTAGGGAGAGGGTGGATTCGAAGAGTTGGGATAGACACGAGTGGCACGATCTTCAGGAAGTCTGTCTAACTATTTGGCGTCGCCGACGACGTTGTTATCGTATCACGTAACTTTGAGTCGATGGCGGAAAATGTACGTCAGACTTAAGGCTGAAGCTGGTAGAATTGGGCTTGTGATTAATACCAAAGGAGCTGGTCCAGATCATCTCTCTCCTCTTCTCATAAAAAACTGTGCTCACTCGCTCACTGTACCTGCAACAATACTGTTTAATCGTTCCTTGGTTTTCCCTAGTGCTTGGAAAATAGCAGCGATTTCTCCCATACATAAAACGGGCAGCATACACAACATAAAGAATAACCGTGGCATCTCTATTTTGAGTTGCTTGCCGAAAGTATTTGAAAGTCTTATCCACGATTCACTTTACCCACACGTTCATCACATTATTTCCGTATTCCAGCATGGATTTGTGAAAAAGTGCTCGACTACAAGCAATGTTATGACATATGTTTCTTCGCTGAAAAACGACAACAAATTGATGCCATATATATCGACTTCACCAAAGCGTTCGATAGAGTCCAGCATTTTCTGGTGGTTGATAATTTGAATAAAATGGGCCTGTCCACCTAGTTGACTCGCTGGATACTTTCTTACCTAACCGAGCGAAGAGCCTACGTACGCATTGTTGGAACAAATTCGGTATCATTTGATAATATTACTTCAGGTGTTCCTCAAGGCAGTCATTTGGGCCCACTTCTCTTTGTGCTGTTTGTAAACGATCTTTGTGGATCGATTAAATCCCCGAAGGTTATGTTCGTTGATGACCTGAAGTTTTACCGTGTTATTTCATCGCCAGTTGATTGCTGCGCCATCCAAGCTGGCATCGATACGTTGCTGAACTGGTGCTTACTAAACGGAATGTAAGTAAACGTTCGAAAGTGTAATGTCATCACTTTCCATCGGACAAGGAATGCTACTACTTTCAACTATACTATGACATCGACCAGCATCTCCAGAGTCAGTACCGTCAAAGACCTTGGCGTGCTACTGGACAGTAAGCTAAATTTTTCTCAACAACAGCAGCAACGACGGCCAAGGCTTTCGCCATGCTTGGATTTATCAAACGTAATTCGAAGATGTATTCTGTTTGAAGCCACTCTATTGCGCGCTGGTACGCAGCGTTCTGGAATATGGTGTGCTTATATGGGCACTATTCCATGCCACTCAAATAAATCGAATTGAGCGAATTCAACGCAACTTCCTTCGATTCGTGCTTCGTCGGCTGCCGTGGAATGACCCTATGCGGCTGCCACCCTACGAGCATCGCTGTAATTTGATAGACCTGCCGACTCTCTCGAGTAGAAGAGTACTTTTGCAACGCCTGTTTATATTTGACATCCTTAATAACAACGTAGACTACCCGGCACTGTTGAGTAACATTAACATCAACGTCCCAGCTAGAAGAACTCGACGCGCTGATTTTCTCCGTATTCCTGTTCTCCGTACTCATTTTTGGCAGAACATTCCGCTTGATGTCTGTTGCCGTCTTTTTAACGAAGTTTTTGACCAATTTAATTTTAATACGTCTAAGTCAATATTTAGGAGTAGAATTAGTTAATAGCATCTGTCTGTGCGATATCTTCGAAGACTAGTAAATAAATAAATACGCTGAAAACAAAATACATGAAGGGAAGAGGCTCACGAAAAGACAATGTTAGCCTCCTAGCACGAGTTCAGATCGACGGTGATGAAATCGAGGTAGTACACGAATTCGTGTATCTTGGCTCATTGGTGACTGCCGATAACGACACCAGCAGAGAAATACAAAGGCGCATTATGGCTGGCAATCGTGCCTTCTTTGGACTCGGAAGGACGCTAAGATCGATCAAAGTTCACCGAACCACAAAGTTGACCATCTACAAGATATTAATTAGACCGGTAGTTCTCTACGGCCACGAAACATGGACATTGCTAGTGGAGGACCAACGCGCCCTGGGGAGTCTTTGAACGAAAGGTGCTGCGTACCATCTACGGTGGAGTGCAGATGGAAGTCGGAACGTGGAGCAGGCGAATGAACCACGAATTGCACCAGTTGCTGGGAGAACCTCCCATCGTACACATCGCAAAAATCGGTCGACTACGATGGGGTGGGCATGCGGTAAGAATGTCGGACGACAGCCCTGTGAAAATGGTTCTCGAAAACGAACCGATAGGTACAAGAAGAAGATGCGCGCAACGAGCAAGGTGGATCGATCAAGTAGAAGGTGACCTGCGGACCCTCCGCTGACAGCGAGGCTGGCGAGTGACAGCCATGGACCGAATAGAATGGAGACAACTTTGGTATACAGCAGAGACCACGCCGGCCTTAGTCTGATTGGTAAGGTAAGGTACTTCATTTTAAGTTTGAAAATACTCAATTTTAGGTACTTTGTTTCTTCAGTGTAGGTGATCCTTTTGACTAAGCATCGCTTATGTATGTGCATTACTGAAATTTTAGGGGTACGAATACTGACGTCATTTTTAAAATATCATTCTATTTAAATAATAGAGCAGTATATGTCACTGCAGTGGATTGTGTCAGTATACTTAACGCAATTTTATGACCCAGACTGTTATTTTATAAACGAATGCTTTTCAAAAACTCATCTGTGCTTTTTTCAACCTATGTTAAATAGACTAAATCCGAAGAAATTTGCGAAATGGGTGAACATTTGAATCGACATTTTTTAGCGAATAAAAGCTAAACTTGAAAAATTATGACCACAATTGGCTACCAGAAGCTTTCTTTTAACCCGATTGTGGACTTAGTTTAAACTATTAGTGTATATTAATATGTATAATTCGTGAGAAATCGTCGTTTTAAATGTTTGTTTACAAAAGCAGATTCTCCAATATCGCAAATTTCTCCGGAAATATAAAATTTTGACCAATGTTGTGGTTGATGCGGTAGACGATAAGATGGTCGGACCAAAGTGGAATTCGTCATCATATTTGCAGCAATGGTCGAGTCGTTTCCCAGACCGAATCTCCAATGGCATTGATTCTTTTTGACGATTTGAAATTTGTTAAGCTCGAGCGTCAAAGCAAAATCATTAATTGAAAGACAATTGTCGGAGAGCAATCTTCTGCCAGCCTTTAATATGGAAATCGGGTTTGCCTCTAAATCGGCAATCAAGAAAGCGAGAGGAAGGAATAGGATCTGGAGCTGTCTCAGGAAACGTTTGTAGATAAAGATTATCTCACCGCTATAGTTGCTCACAAAGTGAAGGAACTGATTGGTCATTCCAAGAAGGAGCTGCTAAATTTGACAACATTTGTTGAAAAGAGGCTTATTCTGTCACACGAAAATGCGACGATGGAGCGAAGATTTTCAATAAATGAAAAGTGTCTGGTGGTGAACCAAACTAAAAAGAACTTGGTAACTCAGAGAATTCTCTACGAACTCTCAACGACGTTGAAATCAACATACTTGATACAATATGATCAGATTGACAAATTTCCTTGAAAAATTCAAAAATATCTATTAATCCAAATTAACTCATTTTCCCAGTCGGGAAAATAAGACAAAAATGCGGGAGGAATTCGGGATAAATGCGGGAATTTTTAAATAACGATTGTGTAACCACAATGCTGTTAGTTGACCAAGGCTTAAATAATTGTTGTTATGCTGCACATGCATGGAAGACTTTGAACCGATTTACGACTTAGAGATTAGGATTAAACAAATAAACAAGAGGCAATGAACGGACAAGTGAACGTTAACTGTTCTACAATAGAATTATAGAATTTAACTGAATGATGCAGAAGACAAGAACTGACGGCGGACAAAGTGATAGATGAAATAAACGTGGCAAGGCAAGGTAAGCATCGATTACTTTCAGAGCACTTAAAAACTAGACATCTATTCACTAGACTATAAACGACAGAAAAAGTTACGAAATGCCTACTTGAACTTATAAACGTAACACTGACTGAGTAATTAAATAACATAAGGAGACGCAACGACCTCCCAAACTCTGTCAAAGGAAACTTCTCTTTCATGAGTCCCACAAATAAACCATAAAAATTATACTGTTGGGACTACTGAGACTTGTAACATCAGAAATTACTAAAACAGGAAGAATGCCAATATCTCGATGACATAATGACAACTTATTTTTTATTCGAGCAAGCTGCTCATGAAGGCTTTCAGAGCACATAAATGACAAACTAAACTACAAAAGACTGAAGAAAACACACTGACAAACTAAATTACAAAAAGACGAAACGACATCATACAAAACAGTGGACATGAACATGACTGAGAGAAAAAGGAAGCAAACTTGAAAATGTAACACCTTTTAAGGCAGTGTCAACAGCGACTCTATGGACGACATGATCCTTGCAAGGCTGGCGAAACGTTTCAAGAGGAGCGTCATGTTGAACGACATATTCCGTATACGGCTGGCAAAATGATTCTAAAGGATTTCAAAACGATATCATCAAAGGCCTGCCGTAGAGGTTTCTACTCTATTCAGAGTCCTGCCAGTAAACTCTCATGAAAAAAGAATTTAAAAAAATATAGCATAATATTTAAGCAGTTCTTCGTGTACACAGAGACAAATTTGATAGTCAATTTTACCATTATTAAGGAATAGGATGACTATTGCAGTATAATGAGTTTGAACCGACTATTATCATGGTCAAGACGACCAGTTGATTCAACATTTACTGTAATGTCGGAATAGTCCTTGTTACCATGATCATAGTCAAGAATGCCATGAACGTGGTGAATTCATCCATTTCCATGGTTATTGTAACCATTATATGCAATAGTCATCTTGATCATGATTTAATTGTCGGTATAACGATAGAATTTTTCAGAGAAGTGGAATTGTTATCCTCCTACTTACAGCACTGTTTTAATGATATATAACTCAATTTAGTGTTAATCGTTGTCATCCTGTACGCCTTTAAAAGCTCATTGGAAAGCTTTTTTCCTTCTCAACTTTCAGGTTGTATGCTTGTGTGCAAGATGAAGCTGGAAGAAATTTAAAATAATGACGAAGGACAACGAGATCCAAGTTATATGGTGTAGGGAACGGCTTAAGCACCCCAAGACCCTATTCCAAGTACGGGGTAAACGTTAAACTATTCCGCTCATTTTTTTGCAGTATGGTGCTTCACTACATGGAGTAGCATATTGCTAAAATTTTAAACATCATAGTATCCCTAATAAACATGGGATGATAACCCGAATTGGTGGTTAGGCACTTCTAATGGTTATTGTTTATGCGGGATCTAAAACTGAAATTGATAATAACTCTCTGGCTATTTTTTGTACTGTATGGAATTGGTCACTATCGTCATTATCAACGATTTTCTTCTCTTTTGATCACCAATTACTTTGACTAAACAAAGACTTTGCCTCAAAAGAGTCCAATTATTTACGAGTGCTATCTACGACGTTTAACCTCGCTTTTGCGTTACCTGAATTCCTCCATTGTCCCATTGCTTTTCCGATATTGCGCTTGAAGCGAATTCTTTTACTATACACACTACCAACATTTCATGTTAATTTCGTTGTCCCGAGACCGACAGAAGAGACGATAAAAAATCCAATCAAACACACCCTTTGTTAAGTTGCGTTGTTTAGGTTTCGGAAGACACAATTTTACGTAAAATCATTGTTTACGTTCTTCGAGTTTTTGTCCAAGATAAATTACGTCTCGTGTATAATTAATAATTTGTGTATTAACAAAGTTACAGAAGATTTAACATGGCGTTTTTGGGAAGCAAAATTTTGCTCGGCTTTTTTTTTGCTACTGAGTGTCTATCCACGCACGGATCAAGAATGGTTATTTTGATTCTGGAAGCGTGAAAATTCTTCACATTTGTTATGTGGAGATTTTCAAGCGAGGCTTATTGCAATTGACGATGAGCTCAGAATGTACGTGTATGAACAGGCATTCAATCCAAACCTTCAATCTTCAGGGCACAACATGTGTCCATATTGATAACATTAAATCATCGAAGAAATGCAGATAAAAAGTCAGTTTTTGCGTGACGTAATTAATGGACGTTCCCTTTACTGTGTAAATTTTTAAAAGCAAACCGTTGGAAAAACAACGGAACCTAGTCTAGGTTTCACCAAACTAAAATTGACAGAGTATCAAATCTTGAGGCAAGCAAGCCAACATACGATTCACCAAAACTAATGGAAACGAACTGTTGTTTCAAATTAGCAGTTACAGAAATTTACACACTTCTTTCCCATCCGTAATTTTTAATTCCTATTAACCTCGAGACGGCCGCGAGTAATCGGCTCGTTCCTCTTAACTTTAGTTTTAAGATAAATGATGTATTAAAATATGAAAATTTGGCTCTGTAAAGTTGATTCGATTGAGCCTGTACAAATAAATGATTATAAAAAAAAAAAGAAATTTACACACTCCACTGGGCACTCCAACTTGGATGTCTGTTCTCTGTGGGGACAGTTGTGCGGGAGTGATCAGAACGAATGTTCATCCCAGGATCGAGATTCAACTGCTCCAGAAGAGGGTCCGGGACACTCATCAACGGATTAAAGTGTTATGTTTGCCAAAGATCTATTTCAGTGTGTGAGCATTTATTGTAATTCAGAACGTGAATATGAAAGTGTTCAATACAATTGGGCACCAACAGAGGAATCTCTCAGTGAACAAGTTTTCAAATGTTTTTCCTCTACCGTTGTTTCTGATAAGTGGAAAACAATGTTTTGATTGGAGTCCGAATTTTATCTCGTCAGAGCTCTCCGGTGAAACAGCATACGGTCATCAACTACCGGTGATGGAATCCCTCGTTGAAACGAAGTGTTTCAGTGTTTCAAAGATCAGTGGATTTCAGACAAATAATGGCTTCATTTTGAATGAGTTTTAATAGTATGGTTATCGTTCTGTGATAAAAATGACATTGATGAATACGTTTGCATTAAAAAAATGGACAAAAATTGCCGATTTTTCATGGGTTTACTTTCACCCGCACAGACGAAACTACCCATGCAGCAGCAATCATAGTAACCCATGAGTCAGCAGACCAACATCGACAGTTATCCCGACCAAAAAGGTACAACAAAATTATTTCAAGTTTTGTTATTCAGTTACGCTTTTTTCATAACAGAGGTTGCTAGAATTTAGATCGCGGATGTTGTTAAAATAACTGAAATTCTAACAAACGATCCTCTAGAGATAACAAAATTAAAGCAAACTATGATATACATATAACATAAACAAAACAAACTTTGTAACAGTTTTGTTACGATGTAGCAAAATCATATCAGCTAGTGTTAAAATTAATTTACTTTCTTCACGCAGCTTGTGCCTCCCTGGGCATTATATCATAATTTGTTATAAGTATGTTTTACAATTATCCAGATGAAAATGTTTTAAACAAATTTGTATCATAATCAGTTAGTCGTAACAAGGTTTGTTATGATTTTGTAATTTTTTTGTTATACGCTTCTGGTCGGGATGTCAGTCGAACTCTAACCGTGAAGCAACTCTGTTCAGAAGTGTGCGCGTTCAAAGAACGGCACCCCGCCGCGTCGAAAACGGACATCGTGCGGCACTTTGTGGACACCGGATAAGCCCGTTCCGGCATCTACAACATCTTGGCACTATTAGACAGAAAGCCCGATTCCAGACGGCCCGATTCCAGAAAGAAAGCCCGATTCCAGACGGCTGACGACCCTGAGCGACAAGAAGCTCCAAAAAATACTGAAGAGGAAGACCGAGGGAGAAATGGCTACATCGTGCGTGCGCTTGGCCGGGAGGTCGGTTCAACCGGCCAAACAGTGAAAAAGTACCTGGTGAACATGAACATGCATGTCATGAGCGGAAGTTGCGTCCACTGGTTTCGAAGCTGTAGGCAATGAAGCCGCGGCACCGGCTGAATAAGATGGTCAACTCGATTTTCCGAGCGAATCGCGACGTGGCGGTGATGATGGACGACGAGGCCTATCTCTACCGCACGCAAATTGATCGCTGCAAGAATTTGTTTACAGCGGTTTGCTTACCTAGGCGCCCACTTTCTGTGCGAGCAGGATATCGTTCTTATCGAGCCAGCAAGCAACCAAACAGAACGTTGAAGCAAAGTTTTGTCACCAAAACTCGATCTAGGAAATTATACCAGCAGGTTTTGACGAAATGCCTGCTCATCGACGATGAAACCTACGTCGAAATGGATTTCGGACAGCTTCCTGGCCAAAAGTTCTACATGGCGACGGCACGAGGAGAAGTTCCTGCAAAGTTTAAGTTAGCTTTTATGGGCAAATTTGCCAAAAAAAAAACTGATGATTTGGCAAGAGATATGCAGCTGCGGAGCAAAGACCAAAGTGTTCGTGACGAATAAGACAATAACTCGAAGCTGTACAAGGTACCCATACGGTCCCGTGAAGTTTTGGAAAGATTTGGCGAGTTGCCACTACAGCCGGGAAGTCATCCAGTGATACCGCGATAATAACGTAGATTTCATCGATAAAAACATAAATCCACCCAACTGCCCGCAGTTCCGGCCCATCGCGGGATTTTGGGCAATAATTAAGCGAAAGCTTAAGAAAAGTGGAAAAACGGCTCGGGACGCGGCTCAGATGACCAAAATGTGGAACAAATGTGCCAAGGATGTTGACTACGGAGGTACACAGCGTTTTAAGGGAGGAATAAAGAAGAAAGTGTGAATTTTCACTAGAAACGAAGAGAAATGATTTACATTGGTATTGTTTCCTTAAGGTACAATTACCTTTGTTTTGATGTATGCGTTACAGAGAGGACAATGTCAAAAAAGTCCATGATATGGTGTTGGTTGACCGGAAAGTGAAGGTGCGTGCGCTAGCAGATGACACAAAGATTAGTACTGAGCGCACATGCCATATTTTGGGCGAGATTTTGCATATGAAAAAATTATCCTGCCGCTGGGTGCAGCGCATCTCAAGTAACCAATAAGCAGTTCCAAAGCGTCTGTACCGCAGCCTTCAAGCAATAAAGTCACCTTAAATGCAACATAAATGCCGCCGTTGGCCCAATATACAGCTGCTTTACTGCAAGGCTATGATAATGCCTCATAAATGCTATTTTGCATTCGAAATGCTTATTACAGGCTACGAGCATTTAAATAACATTTGAAATACAACTTTACAACATATAGAATTCAAGATGCTGATACATTGCTTATTTAATGCTTGATGCATCACATTCATGATAAACGCAATGGGAAATCATGATTTTAATGAAAACATAGTAAACTTGATAGTAGAAATGTTACCCAAAAGAGAATTATCAGCTGCCCTAGGAAATTCAGAAATGAGAGTAACAGCAGTTAAAGGCTGTCCTCAATGGGGTGTTCTATCTCCGCTTCTGTGGTCCCTGATTGTTGATAATCTTCTTATAAAACTGAAGCATCAAGGTTTTGAGGTAATTGGTTTTACGGATGGCATAGTCATTATTGACCGCGGAAAATATGATGAAACGGTTTCTGACCGAATGCAAAAAGCATTAATTCTCACACTATCGTGGTGTAAACGTGAGGGATTGAATATAAATCCTACAAAAACAACTATTGTACCTTTTACTAAAAGACGTACCGTTTCAATAGCTAACCTTAAATTAGGTGATGTAAAGCTTTCAATGTCCTCAGAAGTTAAGTATTTAGGGGTAACTTTAGATAACAAACTTTACTGGAACAAACACATTGATCAACAAATAGCGAAAGCGACAAGTGCTTTCTGGATCTGTAAAAGAACCTTTGGGAAACAATGAGGTCTGAAGCCGAATATGATTCATTGGATCTATTCGACTATAGTTAAACCTAAGGTCACCTACGCGTCACTTATCTGGTGGCAAAAAACCAAACAGAAAACGGCACAGATCAAATTGAACAAGCTGCAAAAGCTTGCCACCATTTCTATAACTGGAGCAATGCGTAGCGCTCCATCTGTAGCTCTTGAATCTCTACTTAATCTTCTTCCTCTAAATCAATTTATTGAATTGAATGCATTTAAAAGTGCTCTAAGGCTCAAAAGGTCCATAAATTTCTTCGATGGGGCTCTTATTGGACACCTGAGTATCACAAAAGAGTTTCAAATAAGTCCACTAATAATGTTGAATGAGGACTGCATGCAGAGAATAAACTACTTTAACAAAATTTCCATGTTCATGACGTGACGCGTCTGGATTGGCAAGCAGGAGGGCCGAATATTCGGCCCGGATCATTAGTCTTTTATACTGATGGCTCTAAACAAGACAGTATGGTAGGTGCTGGAATAACTGGCCCTGGAATTAACTTTTCGGTGTCCATGGGAGAATGGCCCACGGTATTTCAGGCTGAAATATATGCTATCCTAGAATGTGCAGCAATCTGTATTAGAAGGAATTACAAAAATGCAAATATATGCATCTGTTCAGATAGTCAAGCAGCGCTATGTGCTTTAAAATCAAAAACTTATACGTCAAAACTAGTTTGGGAATGCTCAAAATTTCTGCAACGCCTGTCCTGTCCCAACACTGTTAACCTATACTGGGTTCCTGGGCATTGCGGAATCGACGGAAATGAAAAGGTTGACGAATTGGCAAGAAAGGATCAACCACGAAATTCATTGGACCCGAGCCATTTTTTGCTTTATCTTCTTGCGCTCTTAAAATGGAGCTTAAGTTCTGGGAGAAAACGAAGGTACAGTACAACTGGAGCAGGACCTTAAATGCCCGGCAATCAAAATGTTTTATAAAGCAAAACGCTTGTCACACATATAAATTACTAAATCTATCGAAACGTGATCTGAGTCTATACACACGTTTAATAACAGGACACTGTCCTAGTAAATATCACCTAAAGCTCATCGGTAAGCTAGATGAAGATAAATGTCGCTTTTATAACCTGGAGAGTGAAAGCTCTGAACATTTACTGTGTGACTGCGTTGCACTATTTCATAAAAGATGCAGATTTCTTGACAAAGGTATTTTGGAGCCTTGGAAAATCTGGGGTAATAAATTTCATAAGGAATATATTACCTAGTTGGGATCATTGCCTTTAATAGTAGTGGTAGTAACTAAGAATAGTGACTCGCCATTGCAATTTGGCATACATAAACAGAGGACTCACCACAATAGAACAATTAATGGTCGCGCTGGTATCATGTCCCCAACACAGGAAAAAAAATGCTTGTAGCATCTGAAATGCAGATTTAGGGTTGATTTACTGCATATGCTAATGTTTATTGGTTACCTCGGATGATTACTCCTGACCAAAAACCCGAACGCGAGCGCACTTCGAGACAGTGTTAAGACTTGCTGATGGAAGGGGTTTTGGCGTCGGTTGGTAACTGTTTATGAAATTTGGATCCACTACTTATTACACACCAACGAACAGAATGTGTGCCCGCCAATGGACTAAAGCCGGCACGAGTGCTCCGAAGCGGCATAGGAAGGCTCAATGCGTCGGACAGATTTTGGCGTCCGTTTTCGTGGACTACCTCAAAAAGAATAGAATCATCAACTGCGAGTATTACTGTGCATTATTAGAGCGATTGAAGGCCGAAATCGCTGCAACACGGCCTTACATGAAGAGAAAAACAATATAGGGTAAGGAGATGTAATGTTAGCCTAGCTCCTTCATTCGGCCTATGTACCAAATGTGTCACTAATTTAGCGATAATCAACAAAATCATGTTGCTGTTAGCATAATAGCTGTAATCCGAAGCAATTGAGACAATATTAATCAACTCATAGTTGTTCACTTCCCGCGTAATTTTCGGTCTCTTTGAACTTTGGGGGCATCATGATTTCACTGGTTATGCTGGAACAGATGATCTACACGATTTCAAGTGATCTAAATTTGGCTTAATTGAATCGATAAAGCAAGTAATGCAGTCTGGATGTGCAGAAAAATAGTTACACGTTACAAACTAACAGTTCACATAGCTAAAATAACAATGATTTTACAAGAAAATCGTAGGCCCAATGTTGGGTACATATTTTTTTGTATGCTCCCAACTATGGCCTGTTATATGAATAACGTAGTAAAAAGGTTATTATTCGTAAAATTTGAAGTGGAAATGCATGAATTTGCGGTTGTTTATATTCAAGTGGATCGTCCAAACACAAATCGTAGAGACAAAATCATTGTATAGTGAATTATAATGTTTTCATTATTGAATGGCTGATAAATCATATATGAACATCATTTAAATGTTTCGAGGCAGTTTTTACTTTAGTTTGTGTTGTGAAATGTTGTATTAAGTAAATCCAGTACTGCTTACAAAGCCTTAATTCATAAAATTAGAAAAAAAATTGTACAAAGACTGCATTTAGTAATTAATCTATCGAATGGGACAAAGTTGCATCCACGAATAGACGTAATTTGATGCTTATAGACCGACATTAAATCCACATCCCTCGAAAGTTTATGGCATTATAAAAATAGTTGTGGGCAACTTTTTTAGCAGATACATGCTACCAAATGTCTTATCAAACTTATCTTTGCAAGTGTATAACTAGTTAAATCTCCCCTTACAGCTTAAAAAACTTTATGAGTTATAATGAAAATGTGATCGCTGGTTGCATAATAGGCTGAGTCAAGGGACACATACCTCTAGCTTTTGGAAGACAATGCGCCGGCGAACAAGAGCAGCACAACCACTGCTATAATGAAGGACTTACGGCTCCAATTGCGTCTGCATCCGGTATTTACCCGATTTGGCTCCCTCGGGCTATTATTTGTTCCCAAACATAAAAAGATGACTCATCAATAAAAAATTCAGCTCTCGCGAGGAAATCATCCACGCCGCGGAGGAATATTTTGCAGAATTTCCGGTATTTTTTTTTGGACGGTATCAAGAAGTTGTAAAATCGCTGGAATAAGTGAATCGAGCTAAAAGGGGGCTATATTGAATAAAATTAAAAAAAAAAAACAACCCGTCTCAAGGAGGTTACTTCTCACCCCACTTAGTATCTCAACATTTTGAACATCTAATTCCGTATCAATTTAAGCCAGACTAAATCAAGTCTTTTGTATGAGAGGTTGCAAACAATTTCATTGTTTACGATTGAACGAGGAAAATTTTTACGATTCTGTTAATATTCATAATTTTTTTTCTGTGTAACGGTGGTCAAAGTGCACCCCATATTTTGATTTGGATGCCTTGTACGGGGAGCTCCAGAAAATGTTCTTGGAAATTGAACACGGGTCAATTTTCGCGTCTGTTAAAATTCATCATTTTTTTGTGCTTCTCGAAAACATCACAATGCAAAACTGTAATGAAATGCAAAAAAAAGACTCCTTGAAGTTCTTATAAGTAATTAGGTATTCTGAAATTCAGTACCACCATACCCACCTCCGTATTACTTATGTTTTACCCATTACGATGATCATTTTCTTATCTCTACCCCCCCGCAGTCGTACAGTACATCTAGGTACATGTTAAAGAAACAAGCTATAATTTTTCTAAATGCTCTTTTTTTTCTAAGCAACTCGTACTGGATTGACGATAAACAACCTGCTGTTCAGCTGCACACGAGTCGATTTCAGCTGGGTGTTGGCTCACTATCAGCATAACTAAGTACAAACAAAGTCGCACTACGTGCATTCGAATGCATTCGTCATTCACGGCGCGTCTCTTTGACTGCTGCACGCGATACCAACTAATTGTCGCACATTTTTCACTCGAACTTCCTCATCTGTATCACGCCGGTTCATTCACTCAGCTAGAAACAGCACGTTAGATGAATTGTTCTTGAGATTGAGATGCCAACAGATCCGAGATAACGGTTTTATTTGCTCGACATTCTCCCGTCCGTTGGTATGCCGCGCAGGGATTCTTTGGTCTACCTTTATCTACTGTTTACACAACCCGGAGTGAGATAAATCTGTGGACTTTTTTTTCTTCCATCGTCTCAAATTTCTGGGTCGTTTGGAGTTTCTTCATCCACCCACCGAAGGGATGGACCAAGACAAGACGAAGCGAAGCACAAACGTACGTTGTTTAGTAGGTTCCTCCAAACGATTCAACGCTTTCAGCCAGTTTGCACGAGTTGAACTCAAGGCAAAGACCAGGTGTTGCAATTGGGCAACTTTACGATTTTAACCAAACTTTGAATCAATTGTTTCGCTTTACAGGAAGGCCTGTTTGTATGTAGAAGGTTTGAGAGTAATTGTTCTGCGATTCTCTGTTTGTCCATTGTTACTGTTTGTTTGCCGGTGTGGACTAAGTGTGGACCCGACGGATCATTGCTGAAGTAATAAAACCGAGGATGATGAAAGGATGACGTGTAAAGTAGTTATAAAAGTAGACGTGGAAAGTATCCAACAACCCAACAGTGAAGGTACAAGGTTAAACACCGGAGTTAACGTTGTTTGTTTTGTGGTACGAGGGGTAGTTGTTTGAACTAGTAGGATGTTATACATTACCAGAACGCATTGTAGAATTGTTGGACCCCTCGGCTATTATCACAAACAGCTCCTCGTTTAGATAAAAGACAATGACTCGTCTAATGGTTGACGTACTTTCGGTTGCGGTGATGAAACTTGGATGATCTCTTTAGTTTAGTTTTAATCATCTCGCAGGACGTACAACTACGAACGGCATCGCGTTGTTTTCCGAGCTCGTTTACCGTGGGTAACCTATCTGAAGATTAGTTCTCAGTTCAATCGAGTTATTTAAAAAAAAGGCCTGAACAAAATGAAAAAAACTTTTCTCGTCATGATGCGGTCCGTCGTTTGATAGTGCAGTTCTCCGAAGTCAGGTCCAGTTCATTAGCAAAATTTTCATCCATTCGGTAGTGTTTCGCTTCAATCTGACTGTGCTGGTAGTGAAGGTGAACGGCATCCTTTTCTCCGAAGCCCCTGGGCTCATTACTTATGCGGTCTAGTATTTAAATATTTATTGCTGTTTTGTAATTTATGGTTCGTAAAAACCCTACCGTAGAGTCTGTGCGTCCTAATAGTAGTGGTGAATAAGAGTGTTTCGAAAAAGGTCACACCAAGCGACAAGGAGAAAAGTAAACTGAAGGAAACCACCGTCACCGCCTTCGTTCTGCTTGTCCCCGTCGGGCTATATTATAGTCCTGAAGAGTCCCAGGTCCTTGGACCGGATAGGGCAATAACGCGGGCGCGACGAGAACGCCTGTCTTGGCCGTGAAAATAATTCGACGTCGTCCTCGTCGGTCGTGGGAAAGCAGCCGGCCGACGCGCTTAGGACGTAGGAGATTTTGCCATCCCCCGGCAGCGAGAACCAAGCGAATCATGGACAAGGACAAGGAAAAGTCGCTGATTATGTAAGTTTGGTGTTCGCCGTGGCACGCATAATTATCCCTAAGGTAACACAGGTTGGGAGGTTGGTTAGTGTCGTAAATAAGCAAACTTTAATTAATTGCTTCTCTTTCCGTCGATGAGTGGTTGACTGGAAGTGCGTAGGGAAATGAATCTTCGGGTTGATGAGGGAGCTTGCGGTTTTTTTTCGAAAGCAGTTTGATGATGGACTTCATCAAGCACGTTGGAAATTGTACATTTTTACGCAGTAGGTGTATGGTGCTGATTAGAGTTATAAAAGTGTTCTTGTATATAAGTGGTCATGCACTTCTCGTAGATTAGCAATATTAATTATAAAAAGTTAATCATAATTCAAAGGTTACAGGTTCCATGTTTGGAGAACTCTCTTTTTTCGTCAGCACAGGGGAGCAGAAGGGGACAGTATCCCAATATCTCGATATATCTACATATTTTGGAGGCGAAATGCATACGTAACATTTTCTTAAAAACTTTGATCAAGATGTTGCGTGAGTTGGACAAACTTAAAATTTAAAGTTGATTTTTCAGTTGTAAATTTTTTAAACTTTCCACGATTAGCATTAGCATAAGCTTTGATGTTTGCACACCTCGTGGATGGAGCTACGATGAGGAATAATTTGTTGAAGATATTGCATGGCCCATGAAACGGAACCAGTTACTGATACGTTTCTTCACGCAATCTCCACAAATACACTCCTCGATCACTCACCTGGTCACGTCCATGCAACCGGTGGAGATAGGGAGGATTTGGTATCTGCCTTAAGAAGACACGGGTTAAATAGAATGCCCTGTTTGGTGTACAAAACAAACATTTATTTATATGGTCGTTAGGAGCATCGAGTCTACGAAGGTTAAGTGATGCTCCATTTTCTCTCCAAACAGTTGAGACTAAAGCATTAACTTTAGTCCTATCCCTATACGGCTTATGATTATAGCGCCATTACTCGCTCTCTGAAATGAGAAACATATCTAAGTATGGGCTTATCAGATTTCTTGGACTGCAGAAACAACATTGCATTACCTTAACATATATTGTCAATTTAGGTTTCTTCTCTATATTTTGGAAATTTCGCGAAGAAAAGTGCTCTGTTCGAAAACTAGAACACTTGATCGATGAAACTTGAAGAATTTTCACAAATTCTAGCTGGTTCAGGAAATCACAAACATTTAGAGATAGGAGATTTTCATGGTGTGAGTTCGCCGCAAATCTTCCATCACAATGAATAGCAGTAGCTTGTTTATGTTCAAAATCGCCTTTTTAGAAGTTTCTTCAACTGATTTAGGACAAACATGGAACTTGTAATGAACATAGTGGCTGTATTGAAGAAATTCATTTCACAGTTTTCTAAATTATTGCTTAAGCATGGCCCCGCAAAATAATTTGTACGGAACGATGAGGAATAGTAAAGTCAAATTCCAAGCTCAATTAATCAAAATACAAGTTGTTGTAGTTCTTAGTAAAGCTATTTGATAGGTGATCCTATTTGCGGGGCAATGCGTTGCGTTAGTAATTAAATAATCCGTAAATTGCACGCTGCAAGCTGGAATGAGACTTAATTTATCAATCTTATTGCGATTGCTTATGAAAAGCTATTTGGGAAGTAATAACTGTCCAACCAGGATTCAAAGTAGATAAACATGAAAACATCTATTGCCTATCACTTTGAAGAAAAATAGAAAGATATAATAAATAAATAAAATCTGAATCTATATTTATTAGAAATCTGTATCTAATTTGTTTATATTAGGAAGTATGTTGGTGTAGCTTTTTTCAAACCTTTCAAAAACATTTTAACAGGGGTGATATCACCTACAGAGACGCACTCCGACATATTCAAACACGTCACCACAACAAGACAAATTTCCGTAATTTCTGGAACCACTCACACGCATGTTAACATCATTTGAAGTTGTCTGCCAATAAGCATACATTTTCAATTTTGGTTTCACAGACATGTTGCAAAACAGAAACACCTAGGGAAACTTCTTCTGGCATCCCAAAACACGAATAACTTCCTGTTTTATAACGATTTAAAATATTACATTGGTCAACTATTACGAGAAAACAAGACCAATGACTGATCATCAAATAGAAAGCGCCACAAAAAAAAGTTTGTTGATGTTGGCGATTTGTTTCATCTCTTGGAAATTTAATCGAATTATCAAACATGTCGTCAAAGATTGCATCTTTACACCACAGTACATCTTTTTCTTACACTTCCAGAGTGACTTAGCACTGCGAATATTCTGGAACCATCACCCAAGCAGTACTAAAGACATATTATTATGGAGTTCAAACTAGACAAGGATAAAACAGTAATATTATAATTAAAAATGGGTGGATACGGAAAAATACTTAGCTGATCGATACGTGAAGCAATGGATCATTATCGGGGATGCAACATTGTTACTCTTGCAGGCAGTAGTCACAAACACTAATGTAGCTCGGATACTAAAAGTTCAATGCATTTTTCAAAATCACACTGATCTTGCCCATCCTACTATCACTCCAGTAAATTAATCCTTTTTCCACCAGAAACTTCCGGAAGCTTGAAACCAACACGTACGCAAACAATTTTCAGACAAAACAGCAACCGATCGTCTCACAACCAGTGATGTCCATATCCTCAGTGTGGTAGAGAGAGATTTTTAATTTTCACCACACTCTTCCTACCGCAACGAGAGGTCTTCTCTCTTGTTTATATTTACCCCCGTGTTTGCATGCGGGTAGCGCATGTGAGTGGGACAAAATGGTTTTTATTCACACTTCACTCGAGCGCTCTAGAGTGAGACGAAGAGCTCTCAAATTCACAGAAGCGCATGCAGATAAACTCCCTGACGCGTGCACCCTAGTGAGTTCACTGGCGTGGGCTCTTCTGCTAATATACAGCAGTGATTGTCAAATTCGCTTTGACGCTACATAACAAAGGAAGAAAGAATGATGTTGGAAATTTTCTGCGACTCCGACGATGTTTTAACTTTCAATCGCACCAGCGAATCACAGAAAGAGCACTGGTGCGTCCTCGCCCCAGTGTACGCGGCAGTGATCGCTGGCGAGAGCACGTGGGAGAAGACAGATGAGAGCACGTGAGCGTGATTGTTTAAAAGAGAGTGTGGCTCACTCACTTCAGGTAATCCCCTCACAGGCGCACACTTTCACTCTGTGTATTTTTCACCGAATAAAAGAGCACCTTGCTTTATCTGAGGTGAGTTATGGTTGTATCCTCTGTGAAGGTACACATCTCACGCACCGGCGTAACATTAGTGCAAAATGCCATCTCTGCTCACAACACATCAATTTAAACTCAGTAACAAGAGAACTGAATTTAACATAAAAATGAGAAGAAATATTTTTAGTGAGATTATTAGTGCGATTATCATAACGACATTTCGTTTCGCTGAAGTTTGAATCATTCTAACCATAAAAGAAAAAACAAAAAAAGGTAAAAATTACTCTGAACCATACATTACAGCTTGGGATCTAGTTGTTATCCCAAATTTAAAATATTTCGAATCAGAACTATTTTGAAACTTCGAAAAGAACGGGTCTACCTCCTTCCGGTGGCTTTATTTTTTATTTGTTAGTCCTTTCTATTCATTTATAGTGTGGTATAAAGGATACAATCTCATCGCCTCACATTACAACTACCCACAAAGTTTAAATTAGAGCGGACGGGTTGATTTGCCGTGTTTTAACTATTTGAACTTTGCAAACAAGAAGATACCTAGAAAACAATATCTCTAGGATATTGTATATGACTTACCAAACCCTGGTACTGATATAAACCACATGGAAAGGTTTATTCTACTGCTGCAAATGGTGTTTCCTAAGCGGGCCCTCCGCGTTCTATTTCTAATATACCTGCCTGTCATCGTCTGTCTTAAGTAAAACCCTTTCTATGACTATGTGCTTCACTTAGAACAGTCAGATAATACCCCCGATCAAAACATTCACCCTTTTCGAAGATGTTGCAAGTGCATCGACTTATTATACCATTAGCAAACCAGTTGTTTTGGTTATTCAATCCATAAAACAAATGGATAAACAACAACATAAGTTGCCACGAAAATGAAAATTGTACTTTAAGTCGTTACCCTTAGGTTGAAAGTAAGAAGTTAAGAGTGAATTGCGGCATAACCCGCCAGTATCACACCTGATGTTAGTGCCTTTATATAAATGTCGTACGACGTGGCAGTGAAAAATGCCTAGAATATGTGATACTTTCACCACTGCACTATGGTACGAATGGACAAATTTCGCGACAAAAATCGATAACTCGTAAACCATTAGCTTTAGATAGATGATGTCTTTGGGAGATTTAATTTTAAAAATAAGATCTATCTTTTGGTTTGGGTTATGACTACGGTGGTCTTTTTATGTTCATAATAAAAATTTCAACATTTTATTCCTATAATTAAGAGGATTTTTTGCTTCTGCAGAATTGTAGATATTTTAATTTAATGAAACTTTGCCGAAAAAATTTAACTTCTATCTCATCTACGTATCGTTTATAACAATTTTTCTGACTTTGCTTAGGGTGGAACTTAAAAACAGTTTTTTTTGCTGTAACTTTTGCATTTCAATTTGGATTTGAAAACTCTGCAGCGACGCACATTTTGAAGATACAAGATAGTTTCTAGTTATTGTGTTGAAGTGTAAAAAAATATACGTTTTTGCAAGATTCCTTTATTTGCAAATATTTGCAAACACAGAGTACGTAAATTGAAAATTGTTTGTTCCCTTTAGGAAAAAAACTCGTTTTAAAATTGGTAGTTTTGTATTTTTTCTGCATAATTTTCGATCAGCTGCATCAAAAAATATCAACAAAGACCGTAACAAAGCAAGTTTTTTATGAAAATGTTTATATGTTTATATTAATTCATCTCCGTTAATTTATTAACACTTATATCACACACAAACAGACATCACACATCGATCATTTTGCACTACAAATCATCGTCACTAACACACCTGCGCCATCTGTTGAGCTCACTGTGATGGATCATAAAGCTGAACAGATGGCGGTAGTGTGTTAAGATGGCGGTAGTGTGTCTTTAAACGTAAGAAAATCGGGTATAGGTAGCGCTGTGGCGATATTACCAACTAAGAATAATTTGAATTGACCGTTTAGTGGGTAATCGATGAAGAAACTGCATTTGTTTTGTATGTTTGTCTGTGTTAACATATATAAATTTGTTTTCTTGCATATATTTTCATCATTATATGTACATTTTTCTATTAACACTTATATATTTATCAAAATACATCTACATTTATACATTTACATATGCATATTAACATTTACATATATACATTAGCATATTAACATATGTAAATAAACACATGATAATAGCTGAATGTAGATGTATCAATATGAATAAATTAATGCTATTTACAATAATACAATTTAATTTAATTACAATTAATACAATTTACAATAAATCGAATCGATCGTACATCGATTACCCACTAAACGGTCAAATCAAATGTTTCTTAGTTGGTAATATCGCCACAGGTAGCGCGTATACCCGATTTTCTTACGTTTAACGTTAACAAACTACTGCCATCTGTTCAGCTTTATGATCCATCACAGTGTGCTCAACAGATGGCGCAGGTTCACAAAATTTCATTAAAACAAACTAAAATTTAACTGATTCGAAACACTTAATTGATGTTCATGTATGATTCACTAGCCATTCAATCATGAAAACATTATAATTCACTATACCAGGATTTAGTTCCTTCGGTTTGTGTTTAGATGAGCCACTTGAATATATACAACCGCTAAATTCATGCATTTTCACTTAAAATTTTACCAACACCAACCTTTCTACTACGTTATTGATACAATAGACCATAGTTGGGAACATACACAAAAATATGTCCCTAACATTGGGTCTACGATTTTCTTGTAAAATCATTTTTATTTTAGCTATGTGAACAGTTAGTTAGTAACGTGTAACTGTTTTCTGTACATTCAGATTGCATTACTCGCTTTATCGATTCAAATAAGCCACATTTAGATCACCTGAAGATCGTGTAGACCATCTGTTCAGCTTAACCAGTGAAATCATGATGCCAAAAAACTTCAAGAAATCGAAAATTCCGCGGAAGTGAACAACTTTAAGTTGAGTAAAATTGTCTCAATTACTTCGGCTTACATCGGTCATCCTAATAGCAACATGATTTTGTTGATTATCGCATAATTATTGACATGTTTGGTACATAGGCCGAATGAAGGAGCTAGGTTAACATTACATCCCCTTACCCTATATTGATAATTGACAAAGTTACAGAAGGTTGAACATGGTGTTTTTTGGAAGTTAAATTTTGCTTGGCTTTTTGCTACTGAGTGTAGTTCTTGAGTTATGATCACTTGAATGCGTCCAAATTTACTTTGAATTGGGCTTTAGGTCTTATCGCCATAGACGCAGCATAGGTATTTCGTCTGCAGTTTCGAGAAGAGTTTTTTTGCATGTGTTTTAGCAACACTCTGCTGGCGTTCGGCCTAATTTGCCAAAATCTGCTTCTTGTACCTTTACAATCCGGATCGTTTTTTGGACCTCTGGACGAAACTTGAGCGTTGTTTTCGGTTTTTGTTCCTGGCTTTTGGTCCACTGTCATCCAATCTTAAAATCATTGAAGGACCCTTGAGGCGTTTGAAAGATGTGTATTCATCAGTTTTCGCAAGCCGGGATGTGATTACTCAGAATTTTGCATGTGGGTGAAGAATATCCTTTCGCGAACGGTTGATTTCCTTCCATCTCGACCGAAATCTGATCAAAATCATTGACAACTGCACAACTGCTTAATTTCTGTCAAGTTAAAGAAAAGTTACGCAAGTCTGAATGTGTCACAATAACTATCGACTCACTCTTTAGAATTCCTAACCACTTAGATGGGGAACAGTGCACTCGAAAAACTACTTATTCTGTAGTGGCAGAACTCTAAGTGATCTTTAACTTTGGCCAAGAGTTCTGAATTCGATGCACAGATATGTAAAAACAGTCCTTAAACCATATGATAAATTCGAAATCACCAAACCATATATCGGCAACACCTTTCATTCTGCTGCAAACATATTGAAGAATGATTTGCATCACTCTACCTAAATAAGCCTTCATCTATCTCCGACTCCCAATAGAGCACGAGAACGCGAATACTCTGTAACAACGGTAGCAGTTATTTCGCAAACTGAAAAGTTTTTTCCACATATTTTCACTTCATGAAATGGTCCCGCGAAAGATTCACGAGCGTAAACTGTACTGTTTCGAATTTACATCATTCGCAAACGAATGAATGGCGGCTGAATGCCGGTGCCTACCGAACTCTTCGCTCTGTTACCGACCACCAACCGTCTCCACCGTTGTTGTTGTCGATGTCGGTGGTGAATGAGAGGCATCAAGGGGAAAGCGAACAACTCCCAACCCACCGAAGATGGCAAAAACAGAGTGAGTGAAATTTAATTGAGATTTCCGAAAGAATTTTACGCTGCTTTGAAATTGAATATTTTATGCGTCGTTGTTTTTTTGTTGTTGTTGGTCCTACAAAAAAAAAACCAGCAAAAGAAAGAATGGAGCCACGCCGCCGCACGCAACGCGACGAGGGATGAAAAATTCCCAGTTGTCCGCGAGCCCATGGCAACGGAATCAAAATAATGACTTTAACTCAACTATTTGCAAACACGTGGGAAGTCCACCACCCAGTTGGGTTTCCCCTTGAGCGACGGAACAGCTTTCAGGTCAATCGTGTAAGTTGAAAACAGGAGTTGCAGCCAAAGTGCATTGAGGCGCGATGAAGTGTTTCATGTTTGCATCAGAAGCAGTTAAAGTTATTCCAATGACGACGAATGCGACGGCGACGATCGCTAGAAAGCAAAAGTTTACGAGTTCATTTGTTTTAAAACCACTCGGGCTAAGCCACTCTCAGTTTTGCAACTGTTGAAGCACGCGAATGTGGTGAATTGCTGAAGCCTCGTGCAATTATGGGAATGTTTACTCTAATTGCATGCAGTGCGCTGTTTACTGACAAACATGTAGGTGCCTTATAATCACCCACAGGGTGGATGCAAGTCGAGCAGGAATAGGTTTCCGTAAAATTGCGATTAGTTGGACACCTTGGACAGGTTTGCGCGCGTGAAGTTGAACTGGTTATTTGCTGGCAATTACTATTATAGGAAATTGTGAGTGATTGCACGCCATGGCGATGAATATCCCATAATGTGTTGTGTCATGTAATCATCGATGTAAACTCACACTGCTCCTGGCCACGAGGTTCAAATCACTGGAAAAACACACATGTGTACCTATCTATTAGAAAGAGAACCATTCTTGGTAAATTTGTGCCGGATTTAGCTTTCAGGTTGAGAGCTGCATTTCTACGATAATAAATTCCACAAATGTTTATTCTCCTGTAATTCATACCACTGATTTTCGGAATTTCACTCCCAAAAACTCACCAAGCTAAATATGCTCTTCGCTCATTTCCGCAAACGTGGCCATGTGAATGTTGTTGATATATCCATTAAAAGTTTCATCATCCGACGATTCTTCTATTTACGTTATGCATTCCACATCGACTAATGATGCCAAAAAGCTAAAGCCAGGGATAACCATAAAACTCATTAATTTCAGCGACATGCTGGCCCTGGTCCCGAAGAAATGTAATCCGTTGACAAAGCTTAGTTGTAAATTATCACCCCCTCACTCCCGCAAATGCAGCTGCAATCCTCCATGGCTTTATGATATTTCATGTCATGTTGGAATATTACACATCCCCACACACACACACACACACACAAAGGGAAAGGAGGAAAAATCATGAAACGATCCCCTGACAACTAGCACAGTAGCAGAACAAGAGGTTACAAAGGCATCATCAGCCACAGCAGCGACCGCAGAAGCGAATTGAAAATTCCGATACATAAAACGGCCAACACGACAGTAACCGATGCCACTAAAAGTCAACCAATTTTTCACCCTATTCCATATCCAATATCCACGCTCTCTTCCATGCCAGTGAAGCCATGCTACCAACCAACGAGCACTCGGAACAAATTGATTACACTTTCATAAATTCGCTATCGCCCAAGACGCAAACAGTGAAAGAAAATGCGCCCGGTCACGAATCAGCCTTGAATGAGCATGCATTTGTTCGTCGTTGAGTGGGTGGCTGTTTGGCTCGAAGAACCTGGGGGGTTGCGAATTTCAGAATGTGTCCCACTTTTCCGAAGCGAAACATGCTACCCAATCCCAGGAATCCCATTTTACAATGTATGACGTTTTTCCACTGCTTTCCCTGAGCTAAACGACCGACGATAGACGGGATGAGAGGACGACCATTTCGGAGATGGAAAAACGTTTCCAACCATCAGAAAAAGCGGAAAAAGGTTGGCACTGGTATGGCCATTTCAGCTCATCAGCATACCCACTCATGCTGGTCCCTCACTCGGTCCTGCCTGATGTGCTGGTGAGCCACTGCTTTGCCATTTCTTAAAAGGTTTATAGTTTTCAACCCCATTTTACCACCTCTGTTCTCCGGACAGCATCCACATCCGGGCCAGTGGCGAGTGTCGCAGAACCACAGCACGCTTGCTGGCGGAGATATTGTGTGTCTGACGGAAGGGAAATCGGACGGTGGAATGATGGAAAATTGGTTTTTACCTGAAGGTAGTTTTAGGCTACTTTGTCATACGGATATTATTACTTTTTTCGTTGAACATATCTATTTCTTACGGGATTAGGAAAATTTCAATAGTAAAGGGTGTTCCGATCAAAATTTGGTGAAACAGTAATGTGTGTGAGTTGATCAAAATTTTTATTAATAAGTCAAATTCTTTTTTTTTTTCAAGTTCAGTTAATACAGAATACAGGAGAAATATTCAGCTAACCTTCCTTTCTACCAAATGCGAAATGCCAGGTCTTTCGTTTAACACCTGCCATAAGATTTTGTTTAGTCTCCTGTCCACTTTATTCACCGCAGAACGCCAGTTTGCCTGGAACTGTTTCCCGCTCACATTCTTAAGGTTCCGCTTAACGATGGCCCAATATTGTTCGATTGGGTGGAGCTCTGACGTGTTAGGAGGGTTCTTGTTATTGGGCACCACTTGAAAGTTGTTGACAGCATATGGCCGCAAGATGCCAAAATCGGCCAAAATAGAACGGAACAATTGTGTCGCTTCAGGAAAGGCAGTAGACGTTTTTGTAGGCAATCGCTCAGATAAATTTCCTGGTTGACGGTTCCGGTCGCAATGTAAACGTTGTTCTTCAAGCCACAGGTACAGATATTTCTTCGCAAACTTTGACAGTTTAATGTGCTTGAAAATATCTGCCACCTTTCTCTGTCCGGTTGCTGCATGAAATTTCTGTCCAGGAAGGTGTTTAAAGTCTGCCTTGACGTTAGTTTCATCGTCCTGTACCTCGCAATCAAACTTCGTCAGCATCGTCGTGTACAACTTTCGCGATCGTGCTTTGGCCGACGTGTTTTGTTTACCATTGCGATTTGGAGTCACCACTTTCTTGTCTTTTGATTTCCCCCCGATCCAGCTTTCCTGTCGACACACGTTCACCGAACACTTTTAATACGTTGGTAACAGTTGATTTAGTCACATTCCCACAATTTCACTAACTTAGCGTAGAAGTAGTTTGGAGTTTCGCCATGCACATTGCGAAATTTTGATGCGTTACTTCTCTTGCTTCGACAACATTTTGATAACTGAGTGCTAATCTCAAAATCAAAATAGTGGCATGATGCTGCGCGCACATCTTCAAGATTGGGGGTGTACAAGAATTTTACATGCACGATGAAAGGGAAGTTAGTCGACATAATTTTAGTTCGAAACTTACCCTTCCTTTAGTACAGATTCTTAGTTTGGCCTAAACTTTGGAACAATCGAAGAATTTTGGCTTATGTTATTTAATTATTTTTGTGTGATGTCAGTTTTCTGATTTTTTTAGAATTGGTAAAGGATTTGGTCTCTTTGCACCAAGCTTTCCACTTTTCCAAAGTCAGAATACACGTTATTTAGAATCAAAACTGGGTAGACAGTTATTTGTTATGTGTGTGTTGTTAGTGTTCAAGTTTTTGTTGTGGTTCTATCCTATTTGTTCATTTGAAGCTTCAACAAACCAAGGTCTTAATAATGTTGGTTTAAAGAAAAGAAAAACTACAAGGAACAGTCCAATGGGGTTGTACGCAAATTTGACGTAGGACTACGTAGCAATGTGTAATGAATGTCATTATTATAATTTGTAGTGTTTTTGTATTAGAATAGAGGCGACGCTGATAGATTGAATCAAGAGAAACCTTGCCTAAAATCACTACTGGATGATGTAGACTAAAAGATAAACCGTTTGATGCATTGTCTGGTTCAACATGTTAGATTAGTTTCGTTTATTTTGTGGAGCAACATTGCAACGTAGGTGCTGTTCTTATCGGATGTATATTAGAAAAATCTATGATTTGCTCTATAGACATCTTTTGGCGGTCCTAGAATGGGTTAAAATATTGGTATGATGAATGGGCAACGGCTGTGCTGGCAGTGGTGATTGTGTTGATATGATCGACTAGCTGGAGATCATTATCCTTATCGAGTTATAGATTGTGTTACCATTTTGGTACTTTGCCTTATGACACAAGCCAGTATACTACGAGAGGATTGCTATTAAATATAAGCTTTAGAGCACTAACTCATCATGCAAAGATGATGATCCAATCATCCGATCGTGCCAATCCTCATCAACTGCATCGCTCTTTCCGCCAGATCCCACCGTTGCCGGCCGGCCATCCACACTACATACTCACACTAAAACTTGTAAGAAAGTGAATAAAAAGTTAAAGCTAGAGTGACCATGTGTTTTGCCATTTGGTCTGTGTCCCTTACTATTGTCCGGAGCCGACTTTGAGAGCTCCGTCTCTCAAGCTCGAGCTAGTCACAAACCCCATATGGGTCCCCGTGGCTAGACCAGGGATGGGGTGGGTGACTAGATATTGCCTTAGAGAATGTGAGCTATAGTAGGAGAATTACAGTTGCTGAAATTCTGTTTGGGAATTCAAAGTCAAATATTAATGATATTTGTGAACATCGACTTGACAGTTGCAAAAATCTCCAACTTATTGAAGTAAAAATCTCGATTCTACCCTTGCCGTCAAGCGTGGTCTGATCAAAGTAGTGTTGATGTGGTCTGAATAGATCGTTAAATCAGCTGTATGTTGGAAAATTCTATAGTACACTCTTCAGAAAGGTACAACTTAGAAAGTTATGTAAGATAAACTCAAATCGAACAAAATCTTTCAAAATTAAATTGTTCGTCGGTTGAAATGGTCCACATTTGAATTAAAACCTTCTACACGGAAAAAATTCCGTGCCAAGATCCGTGAACTGCAGTCGCGAACAAGCAAAAATACACCGTGAACTGAACCACGTAATCATGAACTAAATAACATTAAAAGGGAAGAATCCTGAAAACGTGAACTAGTTCACGGTCTGTTTTCATTTTCGGGAACGATTATTTTCTTCTGTGTAGGTCTTTTGAAGAAGCAGGTTATTTCAGCCGTTGCACGTTGCACCTTACCAAAAGTTGGCTGCCGTCAAAATCACACACACAAGCACCTTATTTTGCTTCTCGTGGTTGCACCCACTGGCTGGCTATAAATAAACTACTGGCTTGGGCAACCGAATGCTTATCACACCATTGTATAATTTATGGCTGCCTAGCTAACGACTTGCTAGCAATAGCTTGCTGCGCAATCAGCTATCTGGCCATATAACGACCAACCCTAGCGAACCTTCTAAGATACTTGCCACCGCCAGTTGCCAAATCCAACCTTGCTGCTCCGCACTGCCGAATGAAGCTAGTGCATCCCCTGGGCATATGCCATTGCCAGCTGCAGATCCATACTGGCTCTTTGCTCCGCTCAGCTCCAGCACTGCCTAAAGTATGAGAAGTTTTCCTAGGTGTACTCCTTTTATATCGTTTTCTGCTGCATATGAAACCTCCTTTGCTCACATTTGAAATCCGTGTTAGGAAAGTACTGTGAATTTTGCTAATTCAACCTGCAAAACAAAATTCTAAGATATCTCTTTTATTTTCGTTATTCTAAATAGTTGAAAATTGTTAAAGGATAATGTTTGATAGTTGAATTGATACGCGGGAAAGTATGCAAGTCATCTTGAAAATCTATCTAGCATTTATAAAGTTATAATCGTTCAATTTGTAATGATATTTCATGACGGTCGATTATTTTTTAATTTGAAATTTACACCTCACCCCTGCCGTAAGACGAAGTCTAAGTCAAAATATGCAGTACAGAAAAGGCACATGCCCATAGAAAAATCTCAGTTATGAAACAAAACTGCCTGGCAAAGCATTCTTCACTGGCTGGGTCAACCAATTGCATAACAAGCCGCTTTCTAGCAACAGCCAACTCACTTCCTTACTTAATTTTGAAGTCTGTGATAAGATATTTTAAACAGTTTACTGTTCAAAATCAATAGTTCTACTTATTGCGTTCTACTTATACGCGTAGAAATATTTCCGATCGATTGGAGCAAACATTTAGGAAATGTTTGGAGAAACGATTGAGATTTTAACCCTCAAAATATGACAGTATTTCGTGACGGTTGCAATAGAAATTTTTTTTAAGTTCTACCCCAATATAGAAAACAAAGACGTTGACCGACGTCAAAAAAAATGACAATGAAAAACGATTAAACAATACTCAATAGTCAAGGCATAGTAAAAAATGAAAAGTATACACTTATCTTAACTACGTGCGTCAATAGCCCCAAAAACGGCAAAAAATCTCTGACTTAGTGCACTCCTTAGCAGGGGGAAGTCCAAAACTGACGCCATCCTATTGAAGTTTTGCTGCAACCCGTGGATAGTGCTACCTAACTCTTAGTTTTTGGGGGTGAAAAACAAGCCTCAATATTAAATTATTGCTCATTGGTCATGGTTGGAAATTGATGTTGATTTGTTGCAGGATTATTTCGCTGTCGATTTTTCTTTTTGAAGTATCTGCGACAGTTAAGGCTCTACAAGCATCTCTACGGACTCGCAGAGGCTCCATGTTGACTAAAGTTCTGTCCAGTTAGAATCCGGAATCACTTATTGTGTTGCAGTGGAACGGAAAGTGCCCGCTGCACACCCACGTTGATCCAACGTGGTCTTCAATAAAAATCGCAATAACGTTTAAAATCGCCAATTCAACCGTATATGTGCTCAAACGATTCAAGGAGCAAAAAAGCTTGGATCGAATGCCTCGAGGGAAGCGTCGTAGTGCAACATATGACCGCAAGCCGAGCCAGAAGGTGTTGAGAACCGTTAGAGCAAACCCTGGACTATCAGATAATGAAAACTCACAAAAATACGCTGCTGCTCGCAGTACCGTTCAAAGAATGCGTTTGCGAGCAGGATATCGTTCTTATCGAGCCAGCAAGAAACCAAACAGAACGTTGAAGCAAAGTTTCGTCACCAAAACTCGAGCTCGGAAATTGTACCAGCAGGTTTTGACGAAGTACCAATGATGCCTGCTCATCGAAGATAAAACTTACGTCAAAATGGATTTCGGACAGCTTCCTGGCCAAAAATTCTACATGACGACGGCACGAGGAGATGTTCCTGCGAAGTTTAAGTTTGCCTTTATGGACAAATTGACCAAAAAACTGATGCTTTGGTAAGGGATATGCAACTGCGGAGCAAAAACCAAAGTGTTCGTGACGAATAAGACGATGGACTCGAAGCTGTACAAGGACGAGTGCTTCAAAAACCGCATACTACCTTTTATTAAAGCCCATAAAGGTCCCGTGAAGTTTTGGCCAGATTTGGCTAGTTGCCACTACAGCCGGGAAGTCATCCAGTGGTACCGCGATAATACCATAGATTTCATCCATAAAAACATAAATCCACCCAACTGCCCACACTTCCGGCCCATCGAGAGATTTTGGGCAATAATAAAGCGGAAGCTAAATAAAAGTGGAAAAACGGCTCGAGACGCAACTCGGATGACCAAAATGTGGAACAAATGTGCCGAGGAAGTTGACTCCAGAGATAGGCAGCGTTTGATGGCAGGAATAAAGAAGAAAGTGCGAATTTTCATTGGAAAAGAAGAGAAATGATTTGAATTGATATTTTTTCTCTAAAGTACAGTGACTTACCTTTGTTTTGATGTATTAAACTTATTTGTACGTCAATCCGTTACCGAGATACAGATGATTTTATTATTCCGTATTCTCAATGGACATAGCTTTAATTGGCAGTGACTTTCGTAGCTAGTAAGACGAAATGGGAGAGACAAGGTAGTCTACGAAGCGTGAACTGAAGCAAAAGGCGTTGAATAGACTCGATTCGCTAGGCGCCATTATTATAACTTCGGCAAACCACTGAACAGTACGAACGTCTAGATCGCACGAGAGAAGAATAGAGTGATTTTAGGCAGTGGATTTAGCTGAAATGTTTTGCCACTTTGAAAACAAAACCAAGAGTTCTTGAAGCTTTATCAATAACATATGAAATATAATGCAAATACGTCAGTTTAGAATGTAGCTGAACACCTAGATCCTTAACGCATAGCATTCGTTCGATAATCATGCCGAGAAGATTGTAGTTGAACACAATTGGTTGTTTCTACCGCAAAAAGGTTATGACTGAGAACTTAGCCAGGTTAACCACCAACTGATTAAGAGTACACCAATCAGCAAAGGCATCAATCTGTTCTTGGAGTTAACGGCAGTTGACTTTTGAGCAGATTAGCATTAGCATTAGCATTACCATTAGCATTTGCAATAGCATTAGCAATGACGTTTGTTTACCTCGTTGATGATGCTGCGATGAGGAATAATTCGCTGAAGATATTGCATAAACCACCAGAATCCTCGATCGCTCACCTGGCTATGCCCATGTCACCGTTGGAGATAGGGGAGGGTTTGGTATCTACCTTAAGAAGACACGGGGAACCCACGTTGCCTTCAATGGATATCAAAGGAAAAGTTAAGTTAATATTCGGAGAGAATAGTAAAACAGAATGCCTTGTTTGGTGTAGATAACAAACATTTATTTAAAACGGTCGTTGGGAGCATCTAGGCTAAGAAGGTTAAGTGATGCTTCATTTCTCTACAAATGGTTGTAACTTTAGCATTAACTATAGTCCTAGCCCAATTTGGCTTGTGGTTATAGCAGCGGCTGGATAGTCATGAAGAAAATAAATCTAATTTTTGGCTCAGGAAGTACTAGCACACTGGTTCCAAGCTCGGTCCCAAGCATAATGATAACGTAACTCACATTTACACACCCTCAAATATTGTGTCAACATAACATAGCGCATCAAAACAACAACAAAGATACTAGAACCGAAAGGTACCACAAAGCGCAAGAATTATTGCAAGGTGCAGGCTGCAAAGTGTACTTCAGACCTAGGGGTTCTACAACAGTGAACCAATATATAAATGCTAGTTTCATATTGATTGTTGGTTATAGCGCCGTTTCTCGCGCACTGAAAAGAGAGGAATGTCTGAGAATATAAAAGCGGGTGTTGAGAGAAAACTTGACATCTTGTATTGCATCATTTTTATAAACAACTTTATTTGTGATTACTTGTTTCTTGTTTTTGCTACCTGAATCAATAGATTCTGCTTTCTCGTAATTTATTCTCATTTTAAATTTACTTTTTCCATTCCTATTGCTAGCTTCTCCGATTCTGCAAAGCTCATGTCTTCAAATTAATTCGTGTTTTGTTTTATAATGTCTATCTGGTTGGTTGGCCCAATATTGTTTTACCTTCCAAAAATTCTTTATGATTTAACGGCAGTTGGCTACACAGGTAACCAATAAGCAGTACCAAAACGTCTTTACGGCAGCCTACCAAACAATTAGATTCATCAATGCTATTTTGCATTAGAAATTCTTATTACAGACTAAAAATATTAAAATAGCATTTGAAATCCAACTCTACAACAGATAGCATTCAAAATGCTGATAAAATGCTAATATAATGCTTGTAGCATCGGAAATGCAGATTAAGGGATGATTTACTGCATATGCGTACTTCACAAATACTGCGATAGTCATCTCTACGGAAGTCATACGACACAGTAACAGGAGTGTCAACAGGAAGATGATGAGGAACATCCTTATTTAGAAGCACCGGTGCCGTAGAGATGACAATCGCATTGGAATACTTCGTAACCATCTCCAAAAATATAACTTGAAACAGTCCGAGAATCCAGTTATCTCTCGGTCAAGAGTATAATGCTATAGCAATGATCCACGACCGCAAGCCGATAATCATACATGAAGCCGTTCATTCCAGCAACACTGGCAGTACACTGAAAAAAAAAACTGAATTTTGGATGATGTAAAATTGTATGTTTTTCCTCATGAAATTGCATGAAATTGTCATAATAAGAATTAGCTTTTGAATACAACATTATCCACAATGAATAGAATGTTCCAGAACTTTACACGTTCTAGCAGAAATTACTGTCCACTCCTAAAGCATGTTTATATGAAGGATATTGTCCATTTCGAACATTATAATTGCTTACTTGCTTCATGTGGTGGGGTTTTATTTCATTAATACAATAGTTTTGGTCAGAGGGCTCAGCGAATCGTTGAATTTCGGAAATTTCGTGCTGGAAAGTGTTGTCGGTGGCAGCATCGTCAAAACTGATCCTGAAGTGCTTGACACAGTCAGAGGCAGCGCTGGAACGCAGAAGCTAATCAGGCAATGAAATGTTACTAATAGAAGCCATCTTGCCTGAATGTGGAGGTTTAGAGACCCCACTACTAATCCCGATCGCAGAGTCAGAATGACTCTGAAAGCAGCAGACTTGGAATCAGCAGCATCAGTAGCATCTGTTCCTTATAGATAAATAGTTTACATGAACCAATTCTTCAGAATTCATTTATCAGGTTTGAAGATATCTGTGTATGGAATGCTTCTAGACTTTTTCTGGTCTCCGAAATAATTTTGGGATACCTTCAAAGTATTTCAGAAATGTTTCCAGATTTTTTTTTGAAACACATTAACCGCAGCTACTTCCCAGAACTATTTTGAAAAGCTTCCAGAGTAATAATGGGATGCCACCAAAGTGGTTATGAGTAGTTAAAAGTAGTCGCAAATAAAGATGGTTTCTGGATATTTATTGAATGCATCCAGAATATTCCTAGGATGCATCCAAAGTATTTCAGAGTATTTCTGGTTCTGTAAAGTAAATTGTTTTGAGATGATACCTGCATTTCATTGAGCACATGCAGAATAGTTGGGCGATCCAAGATTGTTCTGGAATGATTTCTGAACTGTTTTATAAATTATTCCAAGACATTTTCAGAGCTGTTCTGAGGTACATTAAAACGTGTGCTCTGATAAGTGCGAATTAGTGATTGGATGCTTTCATAGTAGAACTGGGATACTTCCAAATTAGTTCTTTGCATATGTCAGTTGTTTTGAGATGCTTCCTTGATTGTTTTTTTAAATGTATAAAGACAGTTCCAGAATAGTTCGGGGATCTTTTCAAAGTATGGCTTTAATGCTTGCCAAATCTATATATAAAAATGAAATGCTGTCCGTTCGTGACAGCATAACTCACGAACTACACGACGGATTCACTTGATTTCTTTTTTGTTTGATTCGTCTTGGTTTCCAACAGGTTTATAAGAAGAAAAAAATAGAAAAAAAAATACTGGAAAATGTAAAAAAAATCATAAAAACCAAATTGTGATTTTGTATGGGAATATCATAATAAGCTGGACAGAAAGACCATCTTTCGATTTGTAAGGAGGAACCGTTGGAAACTATTATAATGGCTTCGTAATAAAAAAAAAAGAACGATAGAGAAGAGAATCACTGATTGTTACTTAGGGCCTTTTGAAAAGATGTACAAAAAATTATAATACACTAGAGTTGCTTATTTTGCAATTTTTTAAGGGGTTGTCGGAATTTGACGTGGTTTGCAGATAAAAACACGCGGTTTGCGTTATTCACGCGAGTAGATACTGTTCGCTTAAATTTGATCAAAAACGCGTCTCAAACCTAACTTTTCTCGATTTTTACGAAGTTTTGGTAAATTACGGTTTTTTTTTCGCGAATTCATGAATTTATTCGGTTTTTAAGTATTTTTTTCCATCGCACTCATTCCTGTGTATAAATTAACTTCAGTGTAAACGATTTATAGCGTGTAGATGCACGTATAAACTGGAACGTTTGTATGGGTGAAGTCTCGCAGCGATCAGCAATAGTATAGGGCCTATCAACATTTGTAAACAAACATTTCTGAGCCATTTTTCTTTTAAGCCATAGGCCAGCCACGCAAACCAATATCATAATCATGTAGGGAAAAGTTTCTCTACACGATGATGCTATAGATTTGCGTGTGTAGCCTATGGCTTCCGAGAAAAATGGCTCAGATGTGTATCTTTACAAATTTTGATAGGACCTATTCTATTGTTCGTCAAGAATTGGAATTAAGGTCAATGGAAAATGAAAGTATAAGTGTATGCCTTCTGTGTTGAACTGACAGATGTGTGATTACGTTTTTGGTAACATTAGTATCGTTCGCCGTGTGATTAATAGTGCATCACGAAGGTGAAAACGACGATATTACTAGAAATTAAAAAGACACTAATTAAGTTGCGATTGCGACAGTTAATTTTAATTAGTATTGTTGTAAAATGCCTCCAACTAGACAGAATAATATCGGTCGACTGCTAGCTCAGCAAACTCCGAATGAGACAAAACGACGATCAGCGTGAAACTCAAACTGAATTGGATTGACAACGGATTTCACGGGCTCGAATGATGTTGAGTGAAGAAGAAAGAACAGCTCAAAATACAAACGATAGAGTTAGAAAAAAGCGTAATCGGCAAGTATCAGGAAGATCTGGTAACAATCGTGCCCAACATAACATTATAAATCGATTACGAAGGCAAGCCTCCATTCCAAAAAATCTTCAACGTGCTGCCTTTGGTTTATGACAATGCGAATATATTAGTCGTGATTGGATCAATGAGTGTAGTTTGTTATCATTGTAATGCATTGATGTTCCCAAATAAAAAACCAGAGCCTTTGCGCTCATTGGTGTCTGGATCAGGAAGTGCTTCTGAACATTTTCTGCAGAACATCCAGAGTTATAATGGTTGATTTCAAATGACTTCGTTTTGCACAACGCACATAATAATATTTAAAAGTTTTCTTGGACACTGAAACTTAAGAGTTTAAAGAGTTTAAAAATAAGTGAATTATGAAATTGTGAAAGCGTCTACTTTACAGGTCGAAATTACCAAAAAGCGAATTAAATGTTGCCACCGACGGACGCAGACCATAAATTTCTACAGATTTATTTGAAGGGAGATTTACTCATCAACATTATTCCACCCTGAAGCCCAATGGATTGATTCAAATGTTCAAGACTACTCCAGATCGAATGCCATCTAACAACCATAGGCTTGCGATTCGAGCTAATGCCTTCTCCAATTTTCCAATAAGTAGTTTAATTGTCAGCAGGACAACGTCTGCCGGGTCAGCTAGTAGTATTATAATAGTATTTTACTTCCAGAGTAGAACTGGGGTACTTCCCAAATGTATATGAATAGTCAGTAGTTTTGAGATGGTTCCTGGACTTTAATTGAAAGCATACTCACTAGTTCAGAGATGCATCCTATATTGTTCTGGAATGATTTCTTCAGGGCACAGTTTTGGTAAGCTTCCAGGAGAGTAATGGAATGCTTCCGAAATTGTTCCGAGACACTTTCAGAATAGTTAATCGAAGGTTCCGAAGAAGGTTTATAATGCTTGCAAAATAGAGAATGAATGTCTACAGAGTATTAATAGGACGCTTCCAATATTCTGTGTAGGGTATGTGTCCCTTGACTCAGCCTAATATGCAACAATCGATTACATTTTTCATTGTAACTCATAAAGTATTTGAGCTGGAAACAAAATTTAACTAGCCATACACTTCCTAAGATATGTTTAATAAGCCGTCTGGTAAAATGTATCACGAAAAGCTACACAACTCGTTTTATAAAGTCAGAAACTTTCGAGGGATATGGATGTAATGTTGGTCTATGGGTACCAAATTGGGTCTAATCATGGATGCAAGTTCGTCCCATTCGATTGATTTTCTATAAAATGCAATCTTCGTACGGGTTTCTTCCTGATTTTCTGATTCAAGGCGTTCCTAGCTGTATTCGCTCTACCCAACAAACAATTTCACAAATCAAACTATACTTAAACTGCTAAAAAATACTTAAGTGAGTTTTACGTATGATTCAGCGGTCATTCGACAATCAAAACATTATAATTCACTCTACACAGATTTTGTTCCTTTAATTTGTGATAAGATGAGCCATATGAACAACCTATAACCGGAACTCAGACATTTGTATTGCAAATGTTACCAATAACAACATTTTTACCATGCTTTTCATACAACAGGCCATAGTTGGGAACATAGAAAAAAATATGTCTCTAACATTGGGTCTACCGTTTACTTCTTAAATAATTGTTATTTTACCAATATGACCTGTTAGTTTATAACATGTGACTATATTCTGTACATCTTGGCTGCATTATTCGGTTTATAGGTTCAATTTCGGCAAATTTAGATCATTCAAAGATCGTATAGATAATCTGTCCTGCTTAAACAGTAAAGTCATGGTGTCTAAAAAGTCAAGGAAATCGAAAACTACGCGGAAGTTAACTACTATAAATTGATTAATTATGTCTCAATTGCTTTGAAATAAATCGGTCATGCTGATAACAACTTGGTTTTGTTGATAATCGAAGAAATAATGACATAGTTGATACATAGGCCGAATCAAGGAGCTAGGCTAACATTACATCCCGTTACCCTATTTAGTTTGTTAGAGATGCTTCTTTGATTTTTTTAATGCATCCAGAATAGTTCAGCGAAACATTCACGATTTTCTGGAATTTTCTGGAATGATGAATGATCCCTGAAGCTCCAGGGTATTTTAAGCAGGATTCGCAGGATTCGATTTTCTGTGATGACAAATGAATGCTTCTACCCTAGTGCCGCGTGGACAATAATTTTTATTACTGGGGACCTAGAGTCTACCGCCTTCTGAACAACAAAACGAAAAAAAAGAAGATTACTGTAGCCGATACACTGAATCAATCTAAAGTGTCGCAATAACTATCAACTAATCATTTACACGTGGATCCAGATTTGCACAAATTTTCCAAATGATTACTCAATCGGTTTAAAAGATAAAGACGAAAGATAAAGACACATAAAAGGTAAAGAGGCTGAGCTATTTTCCCCGAAGAAACTTTTTACCCTTGCTAAAACCGTTGATTTGACTGTGATTATTAAAACACAAGACCTATCACTATGGTTTATCCAGCAAAGTTACTAAGATTTTTTTTGTAGAACACTGTCTTGCGCTATGGCGAACATTACAATATTGATTTTATATTTCAATATTTTTCAAGGATAACCCTTACTTCCCGCCTACATGATATTGAGGTTCCAAATCATGAGCACCACTTTTGTTGAAGACTGTTAGATTCTCAAGTTTCTTTTCTATGGTGAAAATAATTTTATTTTTCTAATTTTGCAATATGACCCAGTAGGTTCTAGGGATAAGCCAATCGCCAAAGCAGTTTTCTTGTTTTCAATGATGGTGATTGCTGGTACCCTCCACGTGCCCTAGAAGACCTGACTATATCAATCATATCGAGAAGATATCAGAAGTACTGTCTTTCGTTGGAAGTCGATTCTGATTGGGCCTGTATCCACATTAATCCGGACTCCTTCAGATCACTGTAACTTTTGAAATATTGTACGTTTTAGTGAAAAATTTCGGTGATGAATAGCTGGGAGACTTTGGTAAAAAAATATTATGATTGGTGTTTAGATTCCATGTTTACGGTGTAGCATCGAACTTTTCAAAAAATATATCTTGTTTGGCAAGCAATTTGCACGTGTGGCAGAAAGAGTAAATCTCTCGTTACTTCAGGCATGATCAACAGGGAGATTTACTAGAAAGCGTGCTTGCAGAAGCGATTACTACCTTTCCTTGAAAAATTGCTCGATTTGGCATCATGTCATTATGCCAATCCTGTGATGGAGTGGTAGGAAGCAAATGAAGTGAATATTGTACCAACAACCGCAAATCCGACAAATTGTCCAGAGTTACGTCCAATCGAAAGATATTGGGCTCTGATGAAGCAGAAGATTTTTGAAATGAAACAAGGAATCAAAGATATCAAACACTTCTAACACTTCTTGGACAAAGACAGCCACCACGCTATCTGAATAGTCCTTACAAACCATAATGGATGGAATATTGTGGATACCATAGGGAGCTGCTAATTATGTGCTTTATTAAAGTCTAGTCTGTTCTATGAAGCGGATATGAAAGGTATAATATTAATGGACTGCATTTATCTCTTGAAGATATTTAGTCACTATATCATAACTTAGCTAGAGTCTGTTCTTTTCTTTCACTACTTTAAGAGAAGCCAAAAAAAAGAGTCAGCAGGCAAATTATATATTCACAAAAAGGGGGTGAGATAATAATTTATCGCCCAAATTCTAATTTTTAACGATCCGATTCACTGCTTCGCAACATGATCCATCTCAAGTCACACCGTCTGGGTTCTTCTTCGAAACCCGCCGCCCGTTATAAGGAGCATTGTAACTATTCCATAAGACTACACATAAACATTAGCATAAAGTTAGCACATAGAAACTCCACTCTCCCGGAGCGGAGAACGGCGCGTCTGCTGAAAGGTTGAAATACTTTTCTTTTAACATTCTATCCAAAGCTGACGATTCAGTCAGTAAGATGCGCTTCATTTGTTCCGGATGCCGAATGGCTAAGCTGGTGAAGCCGAAGTGAAATGGCGCTGTTGCTTTTTCGAGGGTGGCTGATTATGTCCCCTTTGGGACCGTACCCTAATCCGTATGTGTGTTTGTGTGTGTGTAGGTTATGTGAAAAGTGGATAAGAAGAAAAGCCCAATAGAGCCGGCACTATCATCGTCGGCAGGTCGTTTATAACGAAATTTTATGCTTTGCATAGTCTAATGGTATGGTGATGGTAAATTTCGGAAGCATTAGCCAACAACGTGTGAATCGATGAAATGGAACAATTTTGTAGGGAGGAGAAGTATATGGCATGTGATTTGCCTTTAAGGGATTTGTCAATAAGGAACTCGTTAAAATGATACTTGAGAACAAGTTACATAACACAATGTAGCAGCAAAACATAGAACTGTTCCAACAATCATCTAACTCATCATTTTCACATTGAAATGATGTCCTCCTTCCAACCAGTCAAAACATCAACAATAGCACCACACGACAAGAGTATAGTATAATAGCAATGCAACTCGAGCGCAAATGAAAGTACCGGTTGCCCAACTACCCACTAACTTTCCGTATCTGGATCTGGAAATCTCATCTGGCAGTGGCTGCAACACTCACGCCAAAGTGATCCTTCCGGGAAGACAAACGAGACAGTTTGTTGACAAATATCCAACACGCAGCTGCCGTTTCGCTGTTATAACAGTTAGAACCCAAAGCTCTGTAAAATTGTTTCGAGTTTGCAAAATCCAAAAGTCCTGCTTTCGGTATCCTCGGATTGTTGGATCTCGTTTTCACAGCTCCGTCCGGCAGAGTGGCAATGGACCAAGAGGTCGAGAGTTGCTCCATTCTTTCGGTTCGTGTCACTTTCATTTACTCATTAGATCCACATTTCGGATAAGGCGGAAACGCGTCCACCATTTTCCATCGCCTGTGCAGTATGATGTGACGAAGGAAAAACTTTAATTGTGAAATTGTTGCTTCGCATTGTCGTAACTTTTGTGCGGTGATGCGAAGGCTAGTGGGATTTGGCTCGAGTTGGACTTTCCTTTTGCGGTGACAAGTGGTTACAACCGGCACATTGTTCGCACTGGAAGCAACATCAGCGTTGATAGCTGCCAGTATACGGTTGTACGGTGACGATAACGGACACGACGATTCGGTGACTACGAATGTACCGGGGCAAAAAGTTGACTGAAAACCCTCTTTGTAATACTAGCCGCTGGTAACGGAAGGCAAGTGGCAACGATTGAAACTCGGGCGATAGGAAACAGAATACGATTTCAAGTGACAGTTTTCCATTACTTTTACTTCAGTTTTATTGAGATTCTTTTGAAACAGTTTCCGACTACATTGTTGTTGTTGCGTGGGTTCATAGTTGAAGTACCAGGGTGAATTAGAACGAATTGAATTCCTGGAATTCAATCCGTGAAATTAATTGCGACAGAGCTATTGAAATTTGGATTTCAATGCTGCTGCTATTAAGAATTTTTGCAATCTCGGTTGGGAACTTCGAGGAACAAAGGATCCCTTGAATCATTTTATTTTTGTTCGAAATCATTGAGATTGATGTGTTTCGCCCAGCCGGAAACACATTTTTAACTGGCAATTGCAAGTTGTGAAAGTGCCTTTTAGGGTAGGAAAATTTCAAATTTGCTTCATAAGGCAAAAAAAGGCAATTCATTTTTTTTTTACTTCCCAATGAAGTCTACCATCTTAAGGGCTTATGCTGAATTATTTTTTTCAGCAATCATTACCTCAACATTTAGAATTGATTTAACTTAGAGTCTGTACTAGATATTGAAAATTTAGTCACATCAATTTGTTGTATGCTTACTTGCTGTGAGCAATCTGATAGAGTTCATTCACTCACAATCGAGATTTATCAATTTGAAATAGCAAGGTGAGTTTGCGAGAGCGAGATAAAAGATGGGAAAAAATACATGAAGCAGCGATTCACCATAACGTGTAACCACGGTAAAACTAATATCTTCTTTTCATGAGTATTGTTTGCTCACTTATAAGAATAACAGCGATACGTAAAAATGTGCTTTTTTACTTCTAGAAAAGAATTACTTTTACCCATTGCCATGAAACAATACAAGACTAGTTTTATCCAAACCAGGATACAAACTGTATTATTTTCTAATAAAGTACATATAAACTTAATCTTAATTCAAAATGATAATTGCGTTATGCATTTTTGAAAACGTCGGAGTCAATATTGCCAACATATTTAACGCATTTCAAACTTGTTTTATCCCGGTTGTGCAAACAAAATGAGTCAAAAGTTTGCCCTATTTGACATATACATAGTATACTCATAAATAGGAAAATGCAATACATTCATTTTTCTTCGAAAGCTTTCTTCGAAAATGCGTACTTTAAAAAAGAGTTTAATTCAAAGTGATGTCTCCTTAAGGATTGGTGACGTTTATCTTCTTGTTGTGCAAAATCAACAACTGGACGAAAGTTCAAACGAAATGTGAAAAAAGTTATCACCGTGATTTCTTCAATAAACGTCATTCTCATAGGTGTTGAATATTCCAGGCTAGAATATTTCAGGCTAGTTAGTTCTGAAATTGCGGATTTTTTTATCGTACAAAATGGGCCGATGGTTCTCCAATGTTTCTGAAAGTTTTTTCCACAGGTAGAATTTATAGGTGTATAAACGAAAGTAAAATAAAAAAAACAAGTGCTGCAAATTTAACCGGAAAACTCGATTGGAAGTTTTCTACTGCAACAACAAAGCATCAACAAATACAAAAAAAAAAAACCATAAGTAATGAACCAAGCACTTAAAAGGCAAAGTTTCTTAATGAAGCTTTATTAAATTCATTTGAAACAAGCAACAAACGAGTAGGTCAACATGTGTTTGTTCCAACCATTAGCCAACAATAAAAAAAATGCCAATGTTTTTATAGGCAACTAGGATTTTAAAAAACAAATTTGTTGTGTGTTTTAAATCGTGAATTGAAGATCGTTTACATGCCAAAATTTTGTCTAATTGCATCAAAGTATCTCTTTACTATGTAATATTTGCAAATCAGACGATGGTAATCAAAAATAAGTCGTAAATTCCGTTTTCTTCTCTGCAGTCGATATTGGTCCTATCTTGTTCAAGTTGCAAAAAACCATAGTTACGTGTTGCTTTTGTCGTGACCTTCTCAAATGGCAACATGTCAGTGTTGCAGCGAGTTGTTCGGAAATTGATTCCTTAATTAGGGCCTAAATTTAACAATTTGTAATTTGTTTCAAATTGCCAGTTGAGTTCTTTTGAAATATTATGCTAGGTATAACAAAAGTTGGATAATTTATAACGAGCGTGTAAATTTAGAGTGTAGTAGTTGCTACGTTTCTCACTCATGGCGCCACATGCGCAAAAAGAGGTCGTCCGATAAAATGTGAAGTGACTTATATTGTTAATATAGTATATTTGATGATATGTATGAAGAAATGTATTGAAAAAAACATTGATTTTGGTATAGTTCTTGATTAATAACCAAATCACTGTAATTGAACCATGGTTTGAAAATTCCTCTCTTAGATATGGCTCGGCTTCTGCTCAAACTTATGCCTTAGCTCATATTTCACGTTCGGAGATGCAGTAGAAATGATATCATAAAAATATCAATCGTTTCCTGGGATGTGGGTTCTTGAGAGAGGTAAATAGCTTTCATCATCCAAAATTTAACATTTTCCGGCGTAATTTCGGGTCTACAGTGGCATTAGGATTTTACGGTTGATATCTGTTGTTCTATGTATTCTGGTGCTCTTGATTTCTTGTGGCAGACTTCTCCTATCTTCTTCAACGTCTTGCAGATGTTAGGTTGCGTAGTCATGAACTTTTTTGCTGCATCAGATTGACATATCGAATCCTTGTTGTTAAAAGTACTATGGGGCAATCTAAGTCCATTATTTTAGGCTGTCTCCCACTACTTCCCACGAGATGTTCCAGGATACGATAGATGGTTGAAACTGGAACATTCTCGGTTTTAAAATGGTGCACAGTCAACTTTTTCCCGTGGTTTATGTTCGTTTGATTGAACTGTATAATCTGCTCACGTAATGCTTCTTGCTTCGACGGCATTTTGAACACAACTGAACAAGTTGGAACAAAACAAAACATGCGATTATGTTGGGGAGACAGAGAGAATTGAGTCATATAATCTCTCTTTTCTCTGTGCACGTTTGTGGTTTGATATGAGAGAGTTAAAATCATTCTCATTTTTGAAATCCTAGAGGGTTTGAGCTGTTTAGTGGAATACCTGTAACTAGAAATTAGAAGAAAAATTAGTATCTTCCATTTAATTCCAACTACCTTTGCTTATCTTGACAGATAAGCGTATTTCGTCTACAATGTGCAGACTTCTTCAGTGTCTCGTACTATTAAGTCGAGTTATTAGTACGAGACACTGAAGAAGTCTACACATTGTAGACGCAATACGCGTATCTGTCAAGATAAGTAAAGGTAGTTGGAATTATATGGAAAATACCAATTTTTCTTCTAATTTCTACTCATTTTTTAGTTATACTCCGTTAGCTTGACCAGATGAACCAAAGTTGTTACAGATAATTTTGAGTTCTTTTTAAAAAGGTGCGTTATAGGACACATTGACAAATCTAATTGTATAAAAGAAACCCTTAAATGGACGTTCGAGGCTTTTGTATAAAAATAATTTTCAATTTACGCTTCAACAGCAGTCAAGGAGATTCATCAATTTTTTATATATATTGATATAGTGGCCCTAAAAAAGGCGGTTGGATTTTTTTCTGGTGATTTCGAATGAAACGTAAATAGTGGCTGAGAACGCTTAAGAGTAATTTCTTGACTGTTTATAGTACCTTCTTCAATAAAACGTTCCACATTGAACGGAAAAGTCTTTTTCGCGGTGAATTCAATGCACGTAAAGAATCATTTACCCAGCGCTGAGCATATTGTTTAAATTTTGTTATCAAGTTTCACCTAAAATTGGGGCTACAAATATAATGTGTAACCCTACCTCTTAGCAAAACTGGATAACATTTCTAAAGAAATTATTCAGCGCTGGGTAAATGATTTTTCCTGAGTAACTCCTTCCTGTCGCATTTAAGTAACATGGTGTCTTCTACAAAGTTGGCCTCCTTATGGCTAAAGTTTTGTAGTTCAAAGCTTCGCCGGTGGACAGCGTTGTTGATAACCTTTTATAAATGCAGGCTAGAAGAATGCACTCAAAGGACGGCTTGTAGAAAATTTCGTTCAAAGTATTTTTGCGGACAAACATTCATCTAGCAATTTAACCAACCATAACTTTGCTTTTTTTCTGCCAAAAATGAGGGTGGCCCTAAAAACAATTTGCTTTCACAATGCATTTGAAAAACTTGAAACTTAACAGCTAGGAGAGATTTTAATTAACGAGACTTTGGTAGGCTGTTTTATTAAATGAATTACGTTTTCTTTTTCTAATAAATCAAATTCCATTGTTATTGGGTGATCTTTGTTACAAAATGCTAACCATAATTGAAATTCTACCATTATCCGGCATTCAAACCAAACGACATACAAAGTTTAGTTTTCTCTATGTGCTTATACTGCATATGATACCACTGGTCGAATAAATCCGAAAAAAAATTGGAGGCTCACAGCTCCATGCCAATCTTCTTTAACTTTATATCCCAAAACCATCGAACATCGTTTTTGGACCTTCTTCACAAATTGGCATCAAAAATGGAAATTTTCTTGTTTTTCAGAACCACCTAAATTCTCCAGAAGCATTGTTTTTTTATCCCTTAGTCTTTAACGAGCAACTTTTCCAAAAAATAGCTTCAATCTGACGTCACTGGAAAAGTTATAACCATATTTCGTCAAAAAAAAAAAAACAGCAAAGTACAATCAGCTTCCGAATAACGAGGATCCCTTTGAGTAGGGTCTCGAGTGATATATGGAGTATGACCTTCTAGGTTTCATCATAGAATGTCTCGTGATCCATAGTATATAGAAAGTAACTGTCTTGGGCAAAGTTGTTCAGCAGATTAAGGCCTTCAGGATTGTAAACTTTAAAGTACAGAATTATCTCACTAGCGCCACTAATAGTGTGCATCTTAAATAACTGAATAGCCCGAATCTAGGCACCCTTGACATACAGAAAGTTGGCGTCTTCTTCAAATATGTTTTAGCGGCTAAGGCCTTTTGGAAAGTGTAAACATTAGTTCAGAATTGGTCCGCTGCGTGGTGCAAGTGTACATGTGAACTTTACTGTCTTCGACAAAGTTATTTGGGAAATCATGAACTTCCAGGGTGCATGTAAACTTAATGAATAACGCGGATCTCGAGATTCTTGACATATTGCAAGATGGCAAATATTCGGCAAATATGGTCGAGCGGTCAAAACCTTTCGGATGGTGTAGCATGAATGTACACATGCATTTGTTGTATCACTTGTATTTTGAGATCTAGATCAACTATGAATGGAATATGAATGAAAGAGAAAGTAATCAAAAGTGAGTCTCTCAATTGCAGATTCACCCTAATGAAAGAAAAAACCCCAGATATGCATTTGTTATCACTTGTATTTAGTGGTGCAGATTCACCCTAATGAAAAAAAACCTAGATATGCATTTGTTGTATCACTTGGCATTTTGAGACCTATATCAAAGTTCTCAATTGCAGATTCACCCTAATGAAAAAAAACCCTAGATATGCATTTGTTGTATCACTTGTATTTTGAGATCTAGATCAACTATGAATGTTCTGTCTGAATTTACTTAGGGGAGAGAAGAACCTGTCGTAAATTCAAGAAATCTAATCAACAGGAAGTTAGCAATTACACTCTTCCCATCCAAATCTCTTCAACCCTGAGGGTCCCTTCCCTACCCCTTTCGTTCAAATTATGTAGGAACAAAAACATAAAAGAAAGTAGTAATTTTCAGATCTTAGCTATCACGGTTGTATACCTATTCCTTGAATGGGTAGTGAGACATTCCCGGCATCCACAATGGATGTACTTCCGAGCCATCCTGTTTCTACTTAAGTTTTGACTTATGTTCCTGGCAGATGCAGTTCGTCTCGAAGCTGGTATGCCTGAATTTTCGCTAGATTTCTGTTATCAAATTGCTTGCGAATTTTCGGGGCAGTAGACGTGCTAGGTATCGCTCTCTAATCAGGTACGGCGTATTCAGCTACTTAGGTAAATCATTCCTTCTGCAATGGTTAATTTCATCCTTAGGGTACACTCGTTCAACGTCCGATAGTATCGTTTTAACTTAGATGTCGGATCAAAATCGCCGGAGAAGGCTTCTTACACCATCTCACACACAAAAAATAAGTTAAAAGTAATTCATTTTTTGCCACAAAAACTGCTTCGAACAATCCAAGTGTATGTTATTGTTTACCCCGTGATTGGAATAGAGTCCGAGGGGAGATTTATACGTTACCACCCTAAAGGCCCTATCGTTTTTTATGGGTACACCTTTAGGCTGCTTTGCGAAAAAGACTGACTTAATTTGATAGCTGTTAATTTTACAGATGTTTTTTGACATAGTGAACAAGTGAATTATGCAGCTGGAATGATATTTTTTCACTTAAGTGCACTGAAGTGTCTTGTCCAAGCTTAAGAAAGGTAATGCAGAGCTTCTTATTTCACGTCTCAATTACTGAGAGCTCCTCGATAGAGGATGAGTCCTAGTACTCATTTTTCACATATAAGGATGGACCTCCACCTGCATACTGCAAAGAATTTCAAAATTTTCAAATATCAAAATAACGGCAGGAGTTTTCAATGTTGAGGGCTATTGAGCCATGAGAGTATGGGAAATTGTGGAAAATGTAAAATTTAAAAAAAGTCTCACCGGTTCAGAAATCGGCATTGGAAAGCTTCAAGAAACTACGTGAATTTTTTTTAGAAAACCATAAAGCAGAAAATTATCAGGAGATCGTCGAGAAATAAGTGATTTTTTTTGAAAGAATGGAACGCCTCATGTTCTTGAAGTTACATATTTTGAATTCCCACCTCGATAAATATTTCCGGTGGAAATTTTTACTAGCAGTACGAAATCCGTTTTGAAAAAAAAAACCCTGAATTTATCCATCTTCCCAGAAGTTCTCTGCAGATCTTCTCCGAAATACACTGTATTTATCCACTTTTCCTGAAGCTTTCTACAGAACTTCCATGATGAAGAATATTTCCTGGAGTTCTCTGCAGAACTTCCCTAAAGTTCTCTGCAGAGCTTTCATGATGTTCTTTGCGGATCTTTCCTTAAGTTCTCTGCAGAACGTCCCTGAGTTACTTGCACAACTTCCCTGAAGTTCTTTGCAGAACTTCCCTGAAGTTCTTTGCAGATCTTCCCTTAAGTTCTTTGCATTACTTCCCTGAACTTCGCTGCAGAACTTCCCTGAAATTCTTTGCATTACTTCATTAAAGTTACCTGCAGAACTTCCCTAAAGTTCTCTGCAGAATTTCCCTGAAGTTCTCTGCAGAATTTCTCTGAAGTTCTCTGCCGAATTTTCCTGAAGTTCTCTGCTGGACATTCCTGAAGTTCTCTACAGAACTTCCCTAAAGTTCTCTGAAGAACTTCTCTGAAATTACCTGCAGAAGTTTCCTGAAGTTCTCTGCAGATTATCTCTGAATTTCTCTGCAGAACTTCCCTGAAATTATCTGCAGAACTTCCCTGAAGTTCTCTGCAGAATTTCCCTGAAGTTCTCTGCAGAATTTCCCTGAAGTTCTCTGCTTCCCTGAAGTTCTCTGTGGAACTTCCCTGAACTTCTCTCCAAACTTCCCTGGAGTTCTCTGCAGAACTTTCCTGAAGTTCTCTGCTGAGGATTCCTGAAGATTTCTGCAGAACTTTCCTTAAGTACTCTGCAGAACTTGATGAAGTTACCTGCAGAACTTCCATGAAGTTACCTGCAGAACTTCCCTGATGTTCTCTACAGAATTTCCCTGAAGTTCTCTGTGGAACGTCCCTGAACTTTTTTCCAGAACTTCCCTGGAGTTCTCTGCAGAACTTTCCTGAAGATCTCTGCAGAACTTCCTTTAAGTACTCTGCAGAACATCCCTGAAGTTACCTGTAGAACTTTCCTGAAGATCTCTGCAGCAGTTCTTTGAAGTTCTCTGCAGAACTTCGGCATTTGTTTTAACACCCGTTAACAGAGTTTCATTTTTGCTTTCAATGAGAGACATACCCTACTTGCAATGTCACTGTATGTGGGGGCTAGGAGGGCTCTACGTCTACGTCCCTGAGCGTGCACAGGGCTTTGAGAACCACTGGCAGTGTCTCGTATACTCCAAACACTCCGTACACCTGTTGCTTTCGAGTTGTTCACAACATTATAATTTACCTGCCGATGTGGGTCATCACACATCTTTTTAGAGACGCGCTTTTCTTCGCTGCTCTTGGAATGGTGGTCGACCTTGAGGATATAGTCAGAGGACATTTCTATGCAATGCTTTGTTATGGAGGTCCGTAGAGAGTTCATGTTCCAGTGAGGTATATTCACATACACGTGCTTGAACGTTCACCCATGCACTGAAATGCAGAAGATTTATGTCGAGCGAGCTAGGTGGCCACATCTCTTTGGACCAGCATTGGGACATGTTGTCTTTCAACCACATTTGTGTTTTATTTGACGTGTTGGCAGGGGTTCTGTACTGCTGGAACACAATATTTGCATCCTTGCATCCTTGCCATCCGACCACTTACAGGTGTTCTTGATACTGTTGGGAGTCCCTTTGTTGCCTTGACTCGAAATACAGTAGCTCTTGAAACTGGTACAAGAGCCATGATATCCAAAACTGGCTTCTGGGCGTGAATTAATCTGAGGATTCCATATTTTTGGCACATTTTTTTCACAACAAGTTCAAACCTACCAATCTGTTTGAAAACAATAACTGAAATCTAAAGCAAATTTTGTAAAGCTAGGTTGAAAGAATCCTTGAAAGGGTGAGTTGGACTAGAAATAAGAAGAGAAATTAGTATTTTCCATTTAATTCCAACTACATTTATGATTACCAGATACGCGACAGATACGCGTATTTCGTCTACAATGTGCAGACTTCTTCAGTTTCGTGAACTAATAAATTGACTATCGACTCGACAGTAGAACGTTTGTGTGATAATAAAACATTTATTTTCGGACACGCTTTACTACAGGGTGACTGGGAGTTTCTATCAGTGAAGTATATGGTCATAAAAATGAAAATCTTGTATTGGTTTTCAACGAATCTTTTGACGTAGGGAACCAAATGGTTCTTCAAAATATTATAGATGTAATATTTACTGTTGATTTTAACATCAGGTTCAATGAACAGCAATGGAACCTTCACATTTTGGAGAAAAAACCCCAACCATCACCTGAAACATTCAGGAATCTTTGAACAGCTAGTTTAGCAGGAGGAATATCGGAAATATGTGCGACACACACCCGATCATTCTGCTGGTTGTGGTGATCTTGTAGCAAGAATTTTGTTTTGTTTCAAAAAATAATTTCACGATCATTGTGCCAAATTTTGAATACTCTTGGTCGACATTCCTATTTCTGCGAACTTCGACATTCCCATTTCTTTGACCATATTTTACCAGGATTCCGCCGAATTCGCTCTCTCACTCGTTTGATGGCTCCAGAAACTCCTGACACCGGACAGTGCGTTTACGGTCAGGTTTGGGAGGTGTTTTCCAAGAACCGATCTTTGTAGCGATGGCGCGAATTTCTTTAAAATAGTACACGTCTAAAAGGTTTCAAACATTGGCTTATCAAGAGCTCCCTTATCGCGTCCATGATTACCACGCGTCTCAAACGAACAAACATTCGAAACAAACTTGCAAGCCGTGTTGACATTTGAATACACTTAAATAGGAAAATATGCAAACATGTCTGTTATTAACCCATGTTTAAAAAACACTGACAGAAATTACCAAAAACTTGTATTCAAAATGCAGTCGAAACAAGAAGCATTGCGCAAATGGATTGTACAGTTCTATCAAACGAACATAAATCACGGGAAGAAGTTCACTGTGAACCATTTTAAAACCGGAAATGTTCCAGTTTCAAACATCTCTCGTATCCTGGTATAATTAGGAACAGCTCGTAGGAGTGGTACTAGGAGACCGGCTAAAATAATGGACAAAAAAGGACTAAGATTGCCCCATGGTACTTTTAACAACAAGTATTCGATTAGTCACTTTGATGCAGCAAAAAAGTTCAAGACTACGCAACCTTACATCTGCAAGACGTTGAAGAAGATAGGAATAGTTTGCCAAAAGAAATCAAGAGCACCAGAATACACAGAGCAACAGACATCAACCGTAAAATTCCAATGCCGCTGGATGATCCGAAGTTACGTCGAAAAATGTTTCGTTTTGGATGATGAAGGCTACTTCCCGTTCTCAAAAACCCACATCCCAGGAAACGATCGATATTATTCTGATAACATTTCAACAGCATCTGCGATCGTGGAGTTTAGGTTTAAGCATAAGATAGAGCAGAAGGTAATGCTTGATATTGCCATATCTGAGAGAGGAATTTCAAGCCCAGTGGTTTGGCTATCTATCAAGAAGTGTACCAAAATTAATGTTTAAAGAAAATATTGATTCCAGTTCTTCAAACATATCATGCAGACAGAAATTATGTTTTTTGGCCGGATGAAGCGTTGTCGCATATGCGAGATACGCACAAGCCTTTTCGGAAAGCCAAAACATCCCGTATGTACTAAAAAACCGCAATCTTACAAATTTGATTTCTTTGGAAATTTGAGTTTGCTGGTGTACAAAAACTACTGGAGAGCGAAAAACTGTAAACAACTGTAAACAACTGAACAAAAGATGCATTCGCAAAATCGATAAAGAAGCAGTACAACGCTCCTGTTCAAACAAGGGACAAGCCTTCGTCAAACAGCTGATGATGGATCGGATTCAAATGTTCATTAATTTGTTTCTAATGTAAAGAGACGTGCCTTCAAAATAAATTAACCAGTTTTCCTTTCTGTAAACATGTCTTTTTGTTATGGCCCTTGAAAAAAACTTATTTTTTTAGTTATACCCCGTTATTCATGAGAGTCTTAAAATTTTCTGACGAATACTGTACAGTTAGCAAACCATTTTCCGATAAATACAATTCTTTTTTTATGGCTAATTATCTTCATCCTGAACGTACAAATCCAAGTTGAAGATTTATAATATAATTAAATATATCAAAATCGCTTTTAATACAAAATTCGAGATCTTGATTTTTGATGCCTGTAAAATACGTTCTAGATGAAGCAGCAACTAACAAAAAATATTGCTATGAAAGACAGGGTTATGCATACAATATTTTAGGCAATAAAATATGACTATGAATAAATGAAATGCCTACATACTTAACACGTTAAGTATGTGGTGTGCTTCTTTTTATTCAGCATTTAAAGCTTATTACTTTAACAATTTGCTTATTGCTTGCTCTTAACTTAGTGTTCTATAAATGCACTTCCACAGTTGTTTATTAAGAGCTTTCCATGCCAGGATTTATATATTAAGTCTTCAAACAATTGTTTACACTTTCTTGTGAGTCTTACGGCAAGGAATAAAAGTCCGTTGTTAGTCGGTTGACTGTCAACACAATAAGAGAACGAGTCCCAGCTCGGACCGTTTATTTATTTCTTTTCATATTAACAATATAGTGCTATGCATTATTACAGTAGCTGACCATTAAGAGGGTCATACACCTCACCAGGTACCATTTTGGATTACTATGATTGAATGGCAAGTACAATCAGGGAGTCGAGAAATTTTCCTTTACGAAAAATTCCTAGACCAGACCGGGATTTGAACCCAGCCGCTTTTAGCATGGTGTTGATTGGTAGCTGCGCCTTTACCGACTGAGCAGGAACCATGTGGTGTGCTACGCTCCTGTTTTGTTCATGATATTAAACAGAAATGTACACTTCTTTTTCGAGGTTGTTATAAATCGTTGTTGTTTTTTATTCATGACACTTTTCCTAATTGACTCACTTGTTTTAAAAAATTGAATATTATTGCATAGTTTTTCAATTTCATTTAGTATTCAAAGATGGTTATTAACAAACAAAAATTTAATGGTTCAGGCTCTGCGTCATATTTTTTTGAGGTATTGAATATTATTACTTATCTAACTATTTTAAAAAGAGACGTTAAATCTAAGAAAAGTGATCAATTTCACCGACTTTACGATACTTTAAAAATTATGAGCTACCCCGTAATGTCATATTTTTCCTTTATATAAACCACACATACAGCGTCTGCGGAAATATTTTTTGCAACATTGTAATGTCAGTGGTCTGAGTCAACGTAAGAATTTCTTTCAGTTCATGGTTTAGCTGTCAACGTATCTTTTCACCTTCGCCTCGACATGCATATTGAACACTTTTGAATTGAAGTTTTGAAAATGGCGTCTTCACAATAGGAGCTGCGAAATTTTATGTTGGACAAGTTTGTTTGTTTGTTTGCTTTATTTAGAGCTTCTTTAACCTTTTTGGTCACTCAGGTCTGGATTTTGGACCTGTGGTTAGAATATCCTAATCGTTCTCAAGATAAAACCGTGAATTCGGTCGAGGTGACCCAACAAACGGTGTCGAAACAAAATGAGAAACAAGTGGTCAAAGTATACAAAAAATACTAGGGAAAGTTTTCCAAAAAAGTGAATGTAGATATTTAAGTTAACTGTGCACGACATTAAAGTGAGATGTGGACTGAGGTCATTCAAATCTCAGAAGAAACCTTGCCAAGGTGATAAAGTGCTTTTAAAAGCGAAAAGTAGAGTACGAAAGCTATATGATTTGTTGCAAACCTACAGGTTTCATCGTTAAGGACGATGAAACATACGTGAAGGCAGATTTACAGATTCCAGGTAATAAATTCTACCCTACGTAGGACAGAAAAAACCTAGTGTCTGAGTTCAAAGAACTTAACAGATTTTTTTTTCAAAAATGCCTATAGCCAATTTTAAAGCAGCATTCTAAAAACACCGTGTTCTTAACCGATTTGGCATCTTTTCACTACTCAACAGTGACAAATAAAAGGTACGGGGAAAATAATGTCATTGTGATACCTCGTGATCCTCCAATCCTCCAAACTGTGACTGATCGAGAAATATTGGCAATTTTTTTTTAACTAGTTTATTTATTTGGAGGTTCAATTGCGTAAGTATTTTTTACGCGTTAGCTTTACGGAGACGATACTTCATTGATTTTTGTATAATGTAATGACTTAATACTAGGATTAGTAGGACTTGGGCCGTTTACTCGCGGTTTATTCGAGGTTAAAACAGGTGACATTTTTTTTTGGGATGGGTTGGAAAGAGGAACATGGAAATAGGATTCTTTAGCCTCATCAGCTAAATATTGGCAAATATTGAAGGCTACTGAAGTGGAAAAATGCCTACTAAATCAGAAAAGAGAATTTTCCCCAAACCTTGATGGCAGGAGTCAAGTCAAAGGTATAAATTTGGGCGTGAGGCTGAAATTAAAATCTATTTTTACAAATGTGTAAAGCAACATACTTTAGGAAAATAAATGTTGAAAAACAGATTTGTTTAAATTTCTGTTAAACTTAAAACGTTTGTGTGATAATACAACATTTATTTTCGGACACGCTTTACTACAGGGTGACTGGGAATTTCTATCACTGAAGTAAATGTTCATAAAAATAAAAAATCTTCTATTGGTTGTAAACGATTATTTTTGACGAAGGGAGTCCAATGATTCTTCAGAACATTAAAGATGTAATATTTACTGTTAATTTCAACACCAGGTTCAATAAACAGCAATGGAATCTTCACATTTTTGGAAAAAAAACCGCAACCATCTGCTGGAACATTCTGGCATCTTTGAACAGCTATTTTTTTCTATTCTTTGCTGAACAGCTATTTTATCACGAGGGATTTTGGAAAGATGTGCTGCATACACCCAAACATTCTGATGGTTGTGGTGATGCTTCCAGACACCTGACAATGCTTTTACGGCCAGGTCTGGGGGGTGTTTTTCAAGATCCGATATCTTTGTAGCGTGTAATGGTGCGAAAGGTCAATGTTTCGTTGATTCTGAATGGTTTCAATTGCTTTAAAATAGTACATAGTCTAAAAGGTTTCAAACACAGACTTATCACGAGCTCCCTTGATTACCACACGCCTCAAACGAATGAAAATTCAAAACAAACTTGACGTTTGAATACACTGTAAAAGGAAAATATGCATACGTGTCTGTAACTAACCCATTCAAAGTTATACTTGTTTAGGAAACATTGACAGAAATTACCACTCACCCTGTATAAAATGCTGCGGTGCTCGTATTACTTATAATAGAACTTTTTTGCACATAAATCTTGAATGGAACGATGACTAAATTAAACAGGGGCTTCCGGTAGTAGTCTCATTTACTTGGAAAATGTTAGCGTTTTGTAAAACCACTTTCAAACAGTTATGGATAGTTCTGTGCACAGATAAAAAGGAACATTGAATTTACTGCATTATCTAATGTACATAAAGAGAATGCTAGATTTGGCAGAAAATAATGGGATATTTCATGTAAAGTTGAGCCACATAACGTGTGAATCTAGCCTGTTGTATGAAAGATTGCAAAAAATGTTGTATGGCGCACGAAAGATTGCAGACAATTTCGTTGTTTACGCCTCCTTTGGCTTTGAATTACACGATGGGAAATTTTACGCGCATGTCAAAATTAATTATTTTTTTCTGTGTGGATTGTAATCGATAGAAAAAAAAATAAGTGTAGTCAAAAAAAAACCTCAGCAACGAATGAACGACTTTGATGTAATTTTCCTACTCATCATATTGATGAAGTCGACTTCAAGATACACAACAAAAATGATTATGAAAATAAATTTGGTCACACAGGTTTCAAAATGAGCAAAGAAACTGAATTTGAAGTAATGACATTCTGGGTAATGTCATAAAGTCAATTTGCGAAGTTGATATTTGTGAAATTTACAAATAATCAAATTGGAAGAAAAAAAAGTTTCAATCAAACTTGCAGCCGATTTCTTCTAGGTTTGTTCAGTGCAACGAGCATTTCTTCTCAGTATAATGCGACGTATGTCGACAGATAAATTAACTCCATTTATTCTACTGCCTTTATGTTTCGAATCTCCCAATGCAATGCACTGCGGAATCATTAAATTGAGAAATATATTCCGCGAACGGTATTAATTTAAGTTATTTGTGAGCAGGAATTGGCACCGAACGTACCGCCGTCCAAAAGTAACAAAAATCTCAACTGCACTTTGCTGCGCGCACTGCCAAAGCAAGGATACTTTGATGACTGCAATAGAAGTTGAATGTAGGCGCCTCGTTGGCGAATGGGGTGGTTTATCCTTTTCTGCATGATTTTGTTTTTTTCGTTCGCCCCTTCTTTACTTTGGTCCAACTTATCGCAATCATCTTGAAACATGCTTCGACTTACGCATCCGATTTACACTGCAGCATTGGCAGCACCAGCATGGAAAGGATTATTTAGGTATGCGCCCGGTCTGTGGCTCCCGTTGTCAATACGCGGCGAAGCTGCTCACTGCGGAAAGTTTATTGCTTTGTGAAAAATCCGAGCTCTTGCCCCTTCTCTGTTGAATTCTGAACTTTTTCAACTCCTGACGTCGGGAACAATCTTTGAGGCTGGACGGATGGTAAAGTTTCCTCCGGACCCCTGCCTGGAGAGGCGGAATGCAATCTTCCGCATGGCCCATTTCTTTACCGGGACGGGGTTGAAGGTTTTTTGCTCCTTCCATGCGGCCCTTTCGAGCCTGCGTTTCCGTTCCATACTCGACGTGAATGACTCCAGCCTCGGCCGCAAGGCAAAAGTGAGAATTCCTCCACTCGTGCCAGCACTGCACATGACTGTTTGGCGGCAAAATGCTGATCTACTAAAATTCTTTCTTTTCTCTCTTCCATCTTCTTTGCTGCGAGTGAATTCAAGAAAGACTATGGAACCCGTGCCATGCCACCGATGAACTACAGGACATCAACGCCCCGGTCGCTGCACCAGAGATCGAGTTCCCTACTGCGTGCACGGAAAGCGGCGGCAGATCATGCCGTCTGGAGCTGGAGGACGACGTTAGCATTAGAGGATTATCGAGGATGTAAGTTGGTTTTCTTTATTGTTGCAGTTTAAGCTGGATCGGGACGATGATGATGTTTGCTCGGTTTGGTGTGCTTTTTTAGATCTGTTGGACTATGCCAGTTAGCGTGAGGCACGTACACGACGTCGGCAGGTGGCCAACAAAAATGATGGATCGGAAAGCAAGCTCTGTTGGATAATTGACTGATAGTGTAAAAAAGCTCACGGCACATCATTAAATTGAAAAATTGAAAGGTGTGTTTGAGCTTTTTCTGTTCATTAATATTGTAGCAAGAATCGAAATGTAAGTTTCTAGCCAAAGAATCGAGTTGTCATGTTGGAATACAATAAACATGGCAGTGAAGACGTTAGAGAAACCAACACAGAGATGGTATCTCCAGTGCCATGTTTCAATTAAAATCTGAATGCACTGCTGACGTTTTTTTTTTTCTCTCTCTCTCTCTCTCTTTTTCCAGCCAAACGGCAGAAGTTCCTGCTCTAGAATTAATCTAGAAAATAAGAAGAAAAGGATTAGTAATTTCCACGCAATCCTGTCAACTAATTTTATTTGCCGGTCTTGACAGATACGCAAATTTCGTCGACAATGTGCGGGCTTCTTTCAGTGTCGGGTCGAGATACTACAAGAGACAAGAGATTCGAAGAAAAGATAAAGCAAGAGCAGGAAGTTCGGAATTAAAGAGGAGGTTACTAATCTTTCTTCTCATTTTCTTTGCTACAGGTATCTCCACTAAACAGCTTCTATCTTTCCCGGATTCAGTTCTGAAATTGTGTCAACATATAGGGATATCTGAACCAGAAAATCTGGCACAAAATTTCGCGATAAAAACGTCAGGTGGCGGCATCGATAACGTACTTTAAAAAACGTATTCTGTGTTGTAAATTCGCAGTAATGATGGTGGCATGATTTTTTCCAAGCTAAATTCTACTCTGAAGTTTCGAGAAAGTTGTTGTATAGTTTACAACTTTGTTATCAAAATCAGACAAGTCGTTTTATGGCGTTAGGGGTCTTCGATCCTTTATACGCAACTTTTTCACCCCAACTGTCATTGCTGGAAACTGTTAAGTAATCACTTCAACGGTTTGTTAAAATTGCATGCCCCAAAAAGGTATGCCAAAAATAGTGGCGAATTTGAACGTAACATCATTTATATGCCTTCCAAATGTGTTATCCATGTAATTATATGATGAACACAATATCCCAAATCAGACAGGTCATGTTGCTTGGATATATCTTTGTATCTCAATTTACCGGTTTCTAAAAAGGTGCAGACAGGACTTTTCAAAACGTTCCAAGTAAATTTAGTTGTTTGCTGTGCTGAGATACGCTAGCGATGGCGGTTCTCCGTGCTTTCTTGAAATCGCCGGACCCAATCAATTTGGTTTCTTCTTTGTTTCAAACTGCTTCCGCTAGACACCAAAGCCCAGTATTTTTTCTATCCTGGCGAAGCTCTGGACAGTTGTGGTGCATTGTGGCGTAAACAAGCTGTATCCGGAGCACACAGTACGTTATAACATGCTGGCATATTATGTTTCATCGGCCATTATAATAAAAGAAAATAGTTTATAAAGAAAGTTTATAATACAAGAGAAAAAAACTTTGTGTTCAGCTCGTTAGGAACGACAACCTTCAGTGGAATTTTGTGTATCATCACGGTAGGCACCTTTCTCCACTTTGTTTGTACCGTCGCCTCTGCTTTACTGGAAATCCTCAATTTTGGTTGGCTGTATATGTGCACCATGATCAAGAGCGTTTTGTTTGGAAGGCGAGATTCTCCACCCTTTCCGTGGGTTTTGCGTAAGTGCATCTGCTTACGGGTCCACTCTCCCGTGTTTGGCCAACGGAATACTAAGGTAGTGTGGAAGTACGAAAATCAACTTTGTGTGTGTGTGACTATTTATGAGCGGAAATAAACTCTGTGGTTGTAAGTGTGAGAGGGAGAGATGAAATAAAACTTGGCCAGAGTAAATCGCGCCCGTTTTCATAGGTGCGATTACGGTCGGCGACGTTGGGGGTCTCGTAGGCGGAGACTCACTGAGTATGTCATCTTTTGGAGTAGATCTCGGCACAAAATATGATTGGTGCGGTGTTTGGGGGTCCAGATGGATGAGCATCCCTAATGTTGGTTGAAATCGGCTCTCGGATGCATTATTTTAACGGATCATGTACTTCAAAAAAAAAAATCACCCACACTTATGTGAGGCCTCATCAGTATCAATACTGTTAGTTTAAACCGGTACTCAAACTCGAGAATTTAAAGTATTTTTGTAATCTATTGAAATAAACCAACTGCATCCATACTGTTAGATTCAATGTTTTAACTTAAAGACCGCATCGTTTTTATGGGTACACTTTAAAGCTGCTTTGCGAAAAAGACTATGAGTTAATTTAATAGCTGTTCATTTAACGCGTGTTCGGCATAGTGAACATGGGAAATGTTTGAAAGAAGAAAAACATAAAACGATTGTGATCAAATACTGTGCGGAAACTGGTTTATCGATAAGGAAATTGGCAAAGCAAAAAAGAGTAAGCGTTCATGCGGTTAAAAAAAAAAAAAAAAAAGAATCAGAACACATAACACGTTGCTGGATCTATCTGGTCGTGGTCGTAAACCTGGTCCATCTAAACCAGCTTTGTACAAAAAGATTGGTGAACAGTTTGAAAGAAAAAAAGGGAGTTGTCGATTAGAGGTTGTGCAAAACAAGGTATCGATCGGAATGGTTCAGCGCGCTTAGGCACGTAGCTTTCTTAAGACCTACAAGAAGCAAAAATGTCCTAAACGTAGCAAATTACAAATGACTTCCGCAAAAACCCGAGTTCGTAAGTTGTACGGAGGTTTTGAGCAAAAAGTAAAAGTGTATTATGGTTATCAAACTTCTGTTAAGCTGGATTACAAACCGCTTCCAGGGGCACAATTTTACACTGTAAAGCAATGAACCGATGCCAAACTCAGAAAAATCTTTTTTTTTTGTGAAAAAATTGGACATAAAGTATTGGTTTGGCAAGCAAATTGCCAATGTGCTATGAAATTTTTGTCTTTTTGCCCAAATTCACCGGAAGGAATGTTTAGAAATACGTTTTCTGCCTCGCATCGGAATTGACAAATGTCAGACACCGTTTATTTCTAATTTACACTTCGAAAAAGAAATGCAAGCTATAAAAACAGTACTTTTCTGTACTCATAATAAACGATACAGTCCTATTCTTATATTCTATTGAAATAAACCACCCACACATCCGAGTGGCCACAAGTACATCGATACTGTTGGCTCAAATTGGCTCTCAAATAAAATTTTAACGTTTCAACGTTCAAATTTAACGTTTTTTTTTAAGTCTACTGAAATAAATCACTCATACTTTTGAGTGAGCCCAACAGCATCCCAATTGTTGATTTCAATCGGTTCTCAAACTCGATACTGTAACGTATTTTGGTATTTTGCTAAAAATAATTAACCACACTGAAAACGACCACCTACAGAATCTTTACTCTTGGTTTAATGCGGATCAAAAACTAGATATTTCAACGTATTCTTGTATTCTGCTGAAATAAACCACCTACAAATTAAATTTTCTCTCAAATTATATATTTTTGAGTGGCCCCAACTGCATCCCTGCTGTTGGTTTCAATCGGCTCTCAAATTCGGTACTTTAACGTATTTTTGTAATCTATTTAAACAAACCACTCATTTTTGTGGGTGGCTCCAACAGCATCCTTACTGTTGGTTTAAATTGGTACCAGCATTTGAATAATTTCACTGAAAGAATAAACCGGGAGTCCATGGAGTCCTGTTGCTACAAAAAATTTAGATCCGTAAACATTATCTGCAATTGTAAAAGGAGCATCAATATATTCATTCTACTGATTCGCTGCCGAAGGCAGTTGAATTCAGCACACCGTTTACCAAACCGGATCCTGCTGCAAACCCAACAAATTTACCTAAAATCCCAGTGGTTTTTCGTGGAATTGCAGTGGGCTCGAAGGCTTCCTTCAAAGCGAGTATCATGTCAACACATTCCTACCCTTTCTTTATTTGAACTGCATTCGTCTGAGGCCGGTGCCAGTTTTGCCTTTTATAACATTGAGATTACCGGTTTCTTACATTGAAGATGTATGTTGTTCCCAAACATTATCTGTTGGTTCTCTTTTTAAGGTGAATCGCTGCTCCATGTATTTTTTCCTATCTTTTATCTCTTTCTCGCAAACTTACCTCACAATTTCAAATTGATAAATCTCGATTGATAGTGAATTAATATTGAATCGAACTCTATCAGATTGCTCACAGCAAGTAAGTATACAGACTGATGTGTGATTAGATATTCAATATCTAGTACAGAATATATTAATTCTAAATGTTGAAGAAATGGCTGCCGTCGAGAATGCTTCAGCGTATGCCGTTTATTACAGCTGATCTGGCAATAACGGAGTAGCAACTATCGGGTGGTCAATCATGCTCCTGCTCACGGTTCATTCCATTCTTCTGCTTCCCTTTTTACACATACGAAGGCTGTTTGATAAGTACTCGTATTATAAGTCGCTGAAGACTGATGGCATCACTGACGCAAAATTTGTCTGGCATCATTGAACGCCATCTTCAAACCAATAGCTGTCAACATTTCAGCACAGGTTTATTGAGTAGTTTTGTTTCGATAGCTGTTTAAAGCTGTTAAGTTCGCTTTTGTTTGCAACCGTGCAACCAACAGTTTTAAAACAGCACCAATTTCCACTCTGACCCAATCGTTTAACTAAAACCAGTATATATTATTTCGAATAAAATTGCGATCGAACTGAATACTCTTCATAACTAGTTAAATGGCAGAAATTAATCTCAAATAAAAAAAATCAAACAACTTCGTTAAACTCTATCAACCATCGGCGAAGAAGATCTGGGAAGTAATTCCAAACTCGGAGTATTGATTTAGGGCAAAACTTTTATTTAATCGGTCTCAAGGAATAATTCGCTGAATTTAAAAAGTGTTATCAATTTCTTGGTCGATTATCAGATTAGATTCATACTTATGAGCTTAGACAACCCTAGCGGCTAAGTGACGTCAATTTGACTCATACAACTTTTCCTAAATTAATTCACACGCCCTACACATACATCTAACTTAGTGACTAGGCGATGTCAAATGAAGCAACTCGTGTGTGAGCGTCGTTTTTCGGAGTAAAGGAACTTTCGGGATCGGGGAGCGTGAGGTAACGTCGCTCAGTAGCTCACAACTTGACGAAACGAGTCACGTGATAAGTGGTGATGACAGCCATAGTTGCTAAACTCGGATAAACCTGGATAAACCGGGATAAACCGCCCACGTTGATGGGCCTAAACAACGTAGTTTTATTTAACTGCACGTATATCCACCGAAATCTCACTAGAGCTTACCTGACTAATATGTCCTTCAGCAGTACCTTAGTTTAATGAACTAATTTAAATTCAGCTGTATAAAAAATCAAATCAGTGAGTACATATTTAACTCAAAACTAGTAAAAATCGCGGACACTTGCTTCGAATTTAGTCAAATAAATTTACTAAAGATTTTTAAAATGGCGTTTTAAATATCTTGCCTATGAAAATGTTATGTTCTCACAAGTACGTACTCCACCAGAAAAAAAAAACGAATGTGATACGAAATTGTTTAAACCTAAAATTTAAGACGCAATTGCTACCGAGAAAGAATAAAGTGGGCTTCATACCTCTTTTACCCTTAATCAGTTCTGGATATTTTCGGCATTTCCTTTTGATTTTCATATTAAAATAGTTCGGCTAATCCAAAATCAGTGGAAATTTACTACTGCAAAATTAACAGCTTTCATTATAGCTGCCTTTAGCTATGTAACTGAAATGGTTTTTAACACTTGCTGAATAACAATCATCCCGACATATTTGAACCTAGAGGAAGTCACACTTAGATGGCAGCACAAGTCTAATGTAAATAATCTTGTTGCCGGTTGAGAATGGATACATCACTGCTTACACTGTGAGAAAAGTGCTGTCTAGTACAAATAATTTCAATTTTATCACTAACTAGCTGAGCCCGGTGCGAGCGCTGCTTCGCTTGCTACTGAAAGAATAAAAATTTAATAAAACTGGCACGTTTTTGGTTGTGTTTTGGGATGAGTTTTTTTTTTGACTAAGCAGGGGTTCAAACTTCTATCAGAACATGCCTCTTACCCGAGTAATACAAGAAACCTGGATATTGTAACTGATTATCGACTGTGACTTGGTAGTACTACCCAGGTAACCAAAAAGCATTAGCAAATGCAGTAAATCAACCCTAAATCTGCATTCCAGATGCTACAAGCATTATATTAGCATTACATTAGCATCTTGTATGCTATCTGTTGTAAAGTTGTATTTCAAATGCTATTTAAATGCTTGTAGCCTGTAATAAGCATTTCGAATGAAAAATAGCTTTAATGAAACATTATCATAGCATTGCAGTAAAACAACCGTATATCGGGCCAAAAATGGTATTTATGTAGCATTTAAGGTGACTTAAGTGCTTGATAGGCTGCCGTTAAGACGCTTTGGAACTGCTTATTGGTTACCTGGGTAAGATTATTTCTTTGGTTTTCAGTATTTGTGGGTAATGAAAACTAGTGATTTTCTTTGACTGTCTGTTAACAGAACATAATATGACAAAAACAGAAATCTAGAAACCCTAGAATAAGGCGAAATATAATACGCCGAAACAGTGGTAATTAAAAATTTATCTGTTACCACAAAGACTGAAAGCCAAAGAAATAATCTGAGTAACCTGGATAATTCTCATGTTTGGTAGAAATTTGTGTTTCATTTGTAAGGGAGCCCTCCTTTCCAGAGGTTTCTCAAACCGCCATACATAATTGCCTTCAAAACCCTCCATATGCCAAATTTGATCCCATTTGCTTGAATAGTTCTCGAGTTATGCAAAAATGTGTGTTTAATTTGTATGAGAGCCCCCTTCTTGAGAGAGAAGGGGTATCAAACAATCATTAAAACCTTCCCCAACCTCAAAAACCCCTACATACAAATTTTCACGCTGATCGGCTTAGAACTTTCCGAGTCTATAAGGGTCAGACAGACAGACAGACAGACAGAAATTCATTTTTATATATATAAAAATCGTACCTCCAAAAACCTCCATATGCCAAATGTGGTTGCACTTGCTGCATTAGTTGTTGAGTTATGCAGAAAATCGGTTTTAATTTGTTAGGGAGAGGGGGGGCTTGAACTGCCATAGAAACATTTCTTGCCTCCAAAAACCTCCACATGCCGAATTTGGTTTCATTTGTTTCATTGCCTCTCGAGTTATGCATAAATTTATGTTTCATTTGTATTGGAGCCCCTTTTTCAAACAGAAGAGGCGTTTCAAGTCACCTAAGAAACATTTATTGTCTTCCAAAACCTCCACATACCAAGTTTGGTTCCATTTGCTTGATTTGTTCTCGAGTTTTGCAGAAATTCGTGTTTCATTTGAATGGGAAACCCCTTTTTCAGAGGGCTGAGGGGTCTCAAACCACAATAGAAACATTTATTGCCTTCAAAAACATCCACATCCCAAATTTGGATCTAGTAACTTGATGAGTTTTCGAATTATGCAGAAATATTTGTTGCATTCGTATATCAGCCCTCATTTAAAGAAGGGGAGGGGTCTCGAGTCACCTAAGAAATATTTCTGGCCTTCAAAAACCTCCACCTGCCAAATTTGGTTCCATTTGCTTGATTTTTTCTCGAGTTTTGCAGAAATTTGTGTTGCATTTGTTTGCCCCCCCCCCCCCCTTCTTACAGAGAGCGGAGAGTTCTCAAACTACCATAGAAACATTTATTGCCTTCAAAAACCTATTTTTTTTCTTTCTTTCTCTGGAGTTATGCAGAAAGTTGTGTTTAATTTGTGGGACCCACCCCCTCCCCTAATAGAGCAAAGAGGGGTCTAGAACTACCGTAGAAATCCCACATGCCAAGTTTGGTTCCAGTTGCTCAGTTAGTTCTCGAGTTATTCAGAAATTTCAGTTTAATTTGTATGAGAGCCCCCCTTTTAGAAACAGGAGTGGTCTCGAACCACCATAAAAGCATTTCTTGCTTCTAGAAAACTCTTGTAAAGTTTGGTTCCATTTGTTTTCTTGAGATATGCAGAATCTTCTATTTCATTTGTATGGGAGCCTTCCCTTCCAGAGAGCCTCCCCTCCCACCATAAAAACATTTCTTGCTTCGAAAACACTTACATGCTAAATGTGGTTTCCTTTGCTTGATTAGTTCTCGAGTTATGTAAAAATATGTGTTTCATTTGTCTGAGAGCTCCCCTTTCATAGAAGGGATGGGCCTCAAACCACCATAGAAACATTTTTTTCTTCCAAGAACTCTTGCATGTTAAACTTGGTTTTCTTTGTTTGATTAGTTCTCAAGTTATGCAGAAATATGTGTTTCATTTGTATGGGAGCTCCTCCCCTCTTTCAAAGAAGGGAAGGGTTTCGAACCACCATAGAAACATTTTTTGCTTCTAAGAACTTTCACATACTAAATTTGGTTGCCTTTGTTTGATTAGTTTTCGGGTAATACAAAAATATGTGTTTTATTTGTATGGGAGGGGTCTCTTACTATGTTAAGAACCTTCTCCGGTCCCAAAATCTCCTCCATACAAAATTTTACGTTGGTCGGCTCAGTTGTGTCCGAGTCTTTAAGGTTCAGACAGACAGAAATTCATTTTTATATATATACTTACTTTGTATTTACTTGCAAACGTTTCACACAATCTTTGCTTTCCGAGACCATCGATCTCGCTTAATGTTAGGCCACGGTGTTGTTCCCCTCAAGAATCGAGTGATCTTAATTACGATATGCATGAGTGATGTTTACTTTGCGTTGCGGTTAACAATCATACTAGAATCGTTTGTTAGAACCGTTTGAGTCCGTCAACGGTGACTTGATGATGAAATATCACCCAATTTTCGCTGCCAGCATAGAAGTATCTTAATTATCTCACCCTCGTGAATTTCTGACAAGTGCTGAACCTCTAAACACCCACTTGCTGTCTGATTGACCACGAAGCCGCACAAACACAGTGTGTCTGCTGCAGTGCATTCGCCGAACGGAGCACGTTAGTGATTAAGCCGTTGTAAACTTCATCTTCATCAGCATCATCGTCATCATCGTTGATTCGTTCTCCCTCGCCGTCAGCATCCCTCTCCCCCTCTGCTTCAAACATTGCCGCCATCCTAAGCAAACAGTTCCAAGTTCGGGTTTTTGGGAAAATGATTTATGAGCAGCCGTGGCAAAGTTTTCACGTTTGCTGCAACTCTGATGTGGTGCCAAACACATAGAAGTCGCGTTAGCTCATCGTTAGCAGTCGGTTGTGAAAAAAGGCGCGTTTTATATCTCCATAGACCCGTCTAACGGGTGGCGACTGTTGGCCGATTCCCCATCGGCAAAATACCGTTAAAAGCGTGCTTTGTGTATACTTAGGTACCGAACAGGATTCAAGTTGCGAGAAGCTTGTTTGTGTAACCCTTTCCTGACACGTCATCCATCTTAGTTGTGGTGGTCAGCCTGTTCTGCGGAATTCCTGGAAGACGACGCATCAAGTGGGATACTTCATAGCAGTCCATTACATGGAGCCGCATGGTTGGTTAGTTTGTTTGCAGAATCAATTTAAAGCACACCACAGTTGTAGCTCGTTTTCCAATAGAATAACTGTAACATGTGTCGGAACATTCAAACTCCCATACAAATCCGACACAGATTCTGCATGCAGAAGGAGATCTACCATGTTGTACCTCAGCACAGTTGGCTTCATTTTGTGGCGAATGGAGAATACCAGCGGAAATAGTTGCCGTGTTGTTGGTATGACAATGAGCTAACAATAGCGTTAATTTTCTTTCAACAATCTGGTAGTTTTCCGCTTGTCGTCGGAGGCAACGATTTTCGTACGGAAGAGTGAATATAAGGAGTAAACGATTTATTCACTGGGATACAAGCCGGTTCGTCGTCGTTGTCGCCGGTTGCGCTTACTTTCACTTGTTATACAAACGAGGGCGGTAGTAGTTGAGTTGTTGCTCGAGCCAAAGAATAGCACAAAATGCCATTTTCCAGCTCTGTGTTCGGAGCAACCGGTGGTGTGTTGCATATTGGCGTTATTGTACTGTAAATTAAATAAAATTGCACAGAAGAATGCGCTTCGGTAGATGTATAGCAGGAAGGGAATGATTTGGCTGGAGTCTTTTCATTGGAATATTTCCGGTTTTGTTACTAGGAGGAAGACGATGAGTGTGCTCTATAATTACAGGGCCATCTGTGAAAGGGATTTGTGGGAACTTCTCATGTTGAATTCAGGACATAGTTTACTAGTATGCAAATTCAGAAGGGAGGGTGTTTATTTTATGCCTGTTATTGAGGCACTAAGGTGGAGGTGTGTTTTGAAACTCTTATATCAGCGTCATGTTACTAGGGTGTCATTTTACTCATTTCTTCACTTTCCTTGTAGCTCAGTCAATATTTGCGAGTCTTTCGGGAACTACGTGAATTACGCAGTTCGACGCTTTAATATTTTCCGCACCGGGTATTTTAGAACGCTGCCAATTTTGAAAGTTCTAGATGTTTATCCAATGTCAATATTAGTTTTAGGAGGTACATTATTATTATTGCTTATTTTTGTATCTTGGCTAGCGAGATTTTCAGCTTCGGGCTGATTCTTCTCCTGTCGTAGTCACTCAAACACCTTTTTGTGTAAACACGTGGCTTTGGCGTGAGAGTATGGATGTTTACCACTATGCCGGGGTGGCTTCCTACAGTGTATTAACGTTTGCATTAAAAAAAATGCCGATTTTTCATGGGTTTACCTGCACCCGCACTAACAAAAATACCCATGCAGTATCAATCATAGTAATCCATGAGTCAGCAGACAAAGTTTGACAGCTCTATCAGTCGAACTCTAACCATGATGACAAAAATAGTGAAGCAACTTCGCTTAGAAGAAAGGGCACCCCGCCGCGTCGAAAACGGACATCGTGCGGCACTGCGGACGCCGGATACACCCGTTTCGACATTTACAACATCTAGACACTTTTAAACAACAATCAGAGCATCAAAAGAAAGCCCGCTTCTGGACGGCCGACGACCCTGAGCGACAAGAAGCTCCAAAGGATGCTGAAGAGGAAGACCGACTGAATAATTTCTACATCGCTGCGTGCGATCGGCCGGGAAGTCGGTTCAACCGACCAAACAGTGAAAAAGTACCTGGCGAACATGAACATACATGTCAGGAAGCGGAAGTCACGTCCACTGGTTTCGGAGCTGCAGGCAAAGACGCAGCGGTAGCGGCTGAATAAGATAGTCAACTCGATTTTCCCGGCGAGTCGCGACATGGCGGTGGTGATGGACGACGAGACCTATCTCACCCTGGATGGCAACGACTGGCAGGGCACTTCGTACTTTACTTCCCTCACGAAGGAAGTGAGCTCCGAGGTGAAGTTCGTTTCACACACCAAGTTCCCCAAGAAAGTGATGCTGTGAATGACAGTCAGTGAGAAGGGGATGTCAAAACCGCTCTTCTTTCGCTCCGGACTGGTCGTTAACGGGGAAATTTATAGTACGAAATGCATGCCGGAAGTTGCGTCGTTCATCAAGAAATACCATAAGGGCGAAGTCACGGTGTTCTGGCTGGATCTGGCGTCGGCTCACTACTCGAAGCGGTCGTTGGAGGAGATGGAGCGGCTAAATATCGATGTGGTACCCGAATCAGCGAAACCGCGCAACGTCACCCAGCTGCGTCCCATTTCTGGGCCAACCTTAAGCGTAAGATCAACTCCAACAATTTTGTCGCTAAAACTGAGGAGTAATTGATAAACAAAATGAAGAAAGAACTTAAAAACATGCCTACACGTATGGTTCCGGTTAACTACCGTAGGGCTACTCGCAAGGGCGTCGATTTTTTTCGCAAGTTAGCTTAAATAATTACATGGGAAATTTATCAAAAGCAAATATCTGTCTTAGCTATTTTTTTTATCACCATCCGAATAATTTCCGTTGTTTTTAATGCAAACGTTATGGAGGAAAAAAGTACAGAAATTAGAAATTCCAAGAGCACTTAGTTGCCTTGGTTGAGATAACATAAATATGACTTGCTTAGTCAAAATAAAGTTACTACAACTAATTATGACCGTATGGGTAAAGGCGAGTCCATCTTAACAGAAAATTTTGATTTAATACCGGGCGAAATATTGACTTAATTGGCCCTTAGGCTAAGAACTGATGTGTCTTTATTGAAAATAGATGCTCTTAGAAGCAAACGATAATTATAAGGATGGTTATAGTTACGATAACTATAAGGACGGTTAGTTTTAGATCCCTTTTGTAGTACGCCGTTTTTCTCGTTTAGCGAGCTGATACTGTTTATTGTACTAGAAATTTAGCTTTAGTTTAAAGGAAATAATAAAGAATATAATCTCAAAAAACTTTAAATTGGTCTCCTTATAGTTTAAATTCATAACCGGTTGACGGTTTCGATAAAAAAGTAAAGACTACCCAACTCTGCCTTCTTCCCTAGCGTACAGAATGGTTTGAAGAAAGTAACTACCGAAAATTTCTCTCACCAATAATGTTTTGGCAGCTGCCGTATTGGGAAGTGTTGCTGGTCGCGCGGTTTCGGTCGGCAGTGATAGTGTTCCCTCCCCCACACAGTTCATTAATGAAAGCGGACACCTGTTCCTGAAAGGATTTTTTTTTTCGTACAAAGTCATACGTTTGCTTTATATAAACGAAAATCAACATCCATATGACCGAATTCACGTGAGTTTTAATACTTACAAGATGTTCAATAAGTTCGAAAACAACTTTTCATCGTTGTGTAGGTGGGCATCTTGTGCAATCTGTATATTGGTGTTGGTGTCAGCTTTAGGCTCAAATATATAGTCTAACCGACGCGAACGGTGTCGGCTTGCTGCCATTTGTTGTTTGTTTACCGCGCACGATGAAGGAGTAGCGCGACGTCGTAGGCAAGTTGTTTACGAGAAGTGAGTGACCTGGTGACATATTCTGACGGTTGAAATCCCACGGGGGGAGGGGAATTTCATCTATACCACCATCTGTCATCGGCATGGATGATGGGATCGGCACGTAAATCAGAGTTAAGGCTAAAGCTGGTAGGATTGGCCTTGTGATTAATGCGTTGAAAACAAAATACATTCAAGGAAGAGGCTCACGAGAAGACAGCCTCTTACCACGAGTTCAAATTGACGGTGATAAAATTGAGGTAGTAGATGAAGTCGTGTATCTGGGCTCATTGGTGACTTCCAATAACGACACCAGCAGAGAAATACAAAGGCACATTAAAGTTGGCATCATGCCCACTTTGGACTTCGAATGAGGCTAAGATCGAACAAAGTTCGCCGAACTGCAAAGTTGACCATCTACAAGACATCAATTAGTAGTTCCGGTAGTTCTCTACGGTCACGAAACATGGACATTGCTAGCTGCATGGACAACGCGCTCGCTCTTGGTATCTTTGAACGGAAAGTGCTGCGTACAATTTACGGCGGAGTGCAGATGGAATACGGAACGTGGAGGAGGCGAATCAACCACGAATTGCATCAGTTGCTGAGAGAACGTCCCATCGTCCACATCGCTAAAATCGGTCGACTCCGATGGACTGGGCATGCTGTAAGAATGTCAGGAACGAACCGACGGGTGCAAGAAGAAAAACCGTGCAACGAGCAAGCTGGATCGATCAAGTAGAAGGTGACTTGCGGACTCTCCGCAGACAGCGAAGCTGGCGAGGTACAGCCATGGGCCGAATACAATGGAGACAACTTCTGTGTACAGCAGAAGCCACATTGGCCTTGGTCTGATTAAGGAAGAGGAATAGGTGGGAGCGGGTTCGTCGAAAAGTAGAACCACTTCGTATTTTTTGATGAGAAACTCTTTGTCTTGCGATAGCCGCACAATGTCCAAAATAATCGGCTATGGGCGCTGACGTTGGCCAGCATTCTCCCGTCTCATATAAACATCCCGCAGTTCCAGAGCGCCGCGTCAGTGATAGTTTGGGGGAGGCTATATCCAGGCCGTATCATTTCCAAGATCTGGGACGAGATGCCGATGGAACAGGTGCGAGCCACGTGCGATTGTTTTGAGAAATGGCTCAAGCTCGTCATACAGCACAAAGGAAAGGTGCTCCCAGTTAATATGTCGATAAGGTTCACAATCAACATTGCTTAAACAAATCGACTCAAAAAAGAAATCCTGTATTTCAATTTTTAACGCATTTTTTAAAGTGTTTTTGAACTTATTGAACACCCTATTCTTTTCATTTCTGAAGAAGGCTCGGACTTTTCCTCCCATTAGATTCTACACAAATTTCTCCGCAACATTCCGTTGTGCTGCAGACCAAATTTTCTTGAAGTAGTCAACAGAGCTTGCTTCTCTTCTTTTTCATATTTACTAAGATTCCACTTAATTTGTGCTTAGTATCTTCCGATAGAACGCTGCAGCATTGTGATAAACCTAATCAATTGAAGAATATCAATTACAATCATCATGTGTGTTAGAGGAAACGGTTTTGTGAGCTCATAGAAACCTATATTAGTATTTAGATCACTTGAATTCATTTGTGTGTTGAGGAGGAAAAAGCCTGTCATGTTTTAGCAGCTTCTCTTTCCTTGTTTTTCTTGTTCCAGAAGCTCACTAATTGACGAAAAATGCTAAACTACCGTGCAACTTGAGCTTGTGAGCGTCCTTCTTCCAAAAATTTCATCGCGCCCTCCCTGAGCGCGAGCGATTATTCAGATCGTTTGGTTTGATCCATTTTTGCTATTTGAACATTTATTTAGTGATATAATAGTGAAATATTATGTTAAACTTTAAACTTACCACGAATAAGCACTATGTCAAATGACTTTTGAGCTGTGGAATTACACCAAAACAGGGTTGAACCCTTCTGATCCAAACGGAAATGCGCAACCGATTATACCAAACGAATGGAGAGCCATAACAAAACAAACAAACGTCAGATCGGTTAGGGATGGCAGTGTTGCCGTTTTAACTTTTCAAAAAAAATGATTGTCAAATCGCTTTTGAGTGCTACTGTACATGATACACTTGGTAAAGTTGGCAGCCAACCATAGTAGGCACGACTTACGGTTATTATGCGTCCCTGAATTTCTCTGTTGCAGTTGTTATCTGACGTCACCACTGATCAAAGATACACACACTCATCTTCGGCCTTAAACTCATCTCTGTCGATAATTACACTTTTGCCAATGCGAGCTCTGCCTCGCTTGGTTCCTTCTGCAATCAGATAATTAGTCTTCGACAAATTCGTCCTTAATCCAACCTTTCTAGCTTCACATTTCAGCCTGGTCTTCTGCTCAGTAACCGCCCGGAATGTTTTTCCGACAATGTACACGTAGTCAGCGAAGAAATGAATTGTCTCGATGTTCCGGATTCAGGTGTTCAACGAAGTGCTGCTTTTCTACCTCACCTTACAATTTCAGCTCGTGGCACAAAGCCTTTTCGAAATACGTTGAGTTTCTTGTAGAACTTTCACGTTTCTTGAAAACGATACAACTGTTCCATTTCTTCGTACTCCAACTTCTCAAGGCGGCACCTAGCACCTTATTCTTATCCCGAAAATTATGAATTTTTCTTCGCTTTTGTTAGTATCCCTCTTCATTTTGATGGATTCCTTGCTGCTGCATCATCACTCTTGCTGTATTCTTCTCGTATGAAACCTTCTGACACTCCTCATAGCGCTAGTCGTTCCGTCGATGGTACCACTACTCTAGCAGTCCTCAAGAGGGCTTCGGCCAGCTCTCCCTCATCCGGCATCGCTACTTCTAGCCTTATAAAACATGTAAGACCGCTCAATTTTCAGTTCCACTAAGTTCATAAGTTACTTTGGATGTACTAGTAAGAAATGTTTATTTTATTTCTATGAACAAAAATTATAACGTAGTCAATCCGTTTAATCTGAAATATAATAAGTTCTCTTCTACCACACGTACATATATTCTCAGAATTTTTCTGAGAGCGAGTAACGGCGCTGTTACCATAAGCCAATTTGGGCTAGGACTATAGTTAATGCTTAGGTAACAACCGTTTGGAGAAAAATGGAGCATCACTTAACCTTCTTAGACTCGATGCTCCCAACGACCATATATATAATTTTTTGTTCTGTACATCAAACAGGGCGTTCTGTTTAACTATTCTCTCCGACTATTCATTTCCCTTTTCCTTTAATATCTACTGAAGACTACGTGGCTTCCCCGTGTCTTCTTAAGGTAGATACCAAATCCTCCCTATCTCCAACGGTTACATGAACGTGGCCAGGTGAGCGATCGAGGAATGTATTCGTGGAGGTTATTGCGAGAATAAACGTGTCAGTAACTGGTTCCGTTTTAAGGTGCCATGCAACGTCTTAAACGAATTATTCCCTATCGTAGCTCTTTCCACGAGGTGTGCAAACGTCAATGCTAATGCTAATGCTAGTATTTTTCGATTGAACGTAGTTCCGGGCAGTTTGAGGTATTTTGGCATTTTTTGACAAAATCGATTTTTTCTTTCTTGAGCATCTCCAGTGTAGCAGAAACGTAGTGAGTAGATGCCAGATCCGGCCAAAATAAAGGAGGACCCGAATGCTTTGGTGCCAAAATTCACCGTTGATTGTGTCCGTTGTGAAGTATGAGGAACTCTACACAGGGGCAATTGGCTTTCAACACCAAAACCTTTTTTGCAAATGTTTTGGTTCGGATGTATCGCACATCATCAGGCACATCTGTACTCTGCTCAGCGTTGAAAACTTGCGGCCCCGGAAGTGTACAGGTATCTTATACGTCTCGCCGTCTATCAAATGCAGTGGTTCGTATTTTGGAGGAACGTCATACAAGTTCCGTGACCGATTTTCGAAGAAGTTGTCGGTGAATCTGTTCTTTTGGGTGATTTCTGATTCTTGTAGGTTCTGATATTGTTACGCTATTGATAATCTGCACAGTTCTGACGCTAATTTCCACTTTTATTTGGCAGTTTCACGAACGGAACACGGTTTATGCTATTTCAAAAGACCTGCCGTTGCCAGCTTCTTTTTCTGATCCGATGCTCTTTTTGTGTCCAGATTTCGGTAAATCTTCAAGAGAACACGTTTCTCCAAACTTCTTAACAATCTTGATCAGTGCACTTCACGCTTTTTACCAATTTTCGAAACGACAACTTTTCGGAAAACCATTTGTGCAAAAATTAATCTGCGAGTTGATAAGCTGAACCGATCCATCGTTCGAAATTCCTCACTTTATTTTGATTTTTCAGGTGCGACAACACACTGTTTTTACTCACTGAGCGAAAATTTACAATGCTTCGTTAAATTTTAACTCTAAACCATTGCACTATGGTCCAGATCACGAATTTACGAACAAACATGCTCCCAGCGCCTAAACTTGAAACTTTACAGGAAAGTGATGTTCTACAACATGGTTTGTATCACTAAAGCCCATTTTTTTATGTTGATTAAAATTAGGGTGGTTCCCATTTTCGTGGAAATACAGAAACAAACTTTTTTATTTGCTAAAATAGACGTTTACATTCTTGGGCAAAGTTGTAGCGCAAAAGAATTCATGGAATTTTCGTATAAATTTGTTTTTCTAGCTTAAAAATCGACCGATTTTGAGCAATTTTCCCTCTTCAACTTAGGGTGTACCATGAAAACATGTTTTTATGCCCTAACTTTTTGATTTCAATTCTCACCGTAACTTTGGTATACAAATCAATAACTAATGATTGGTTCAAGCTAGCTGCAAAGTTAATATATCAAAATACGCGCCTTCAAAAGTTGTACAACTCGTCCGATCTCAATTTTACAATGAAAATTGAAATAAAAAAGTAAGAGCAAAAAAAAACATTTTTTTTGGTACCCCTAAATTGATGAAATTTTTTGCGCTACAACTTTGTTCAAGAATGTAAACGTCTATTTTTGCAAATAGAAAAGTTAATTTCTGTATTTATGTGAAAATGGGGACCACCCTAATTTTAATTAACATAAAAAATGGGCCCTCCGCTTTTATTTCAAATTTCACCACCATATTTTTGAAGGTTAAAAATTGACCGATTTAGAACAACTTTTCCGTCTGTACTCACTTTTGTGTTCTGTAAATAAAAAAAATCTGTACTCACTTTTTTATTTCAATTTCCATCGTAAAATTATGTTCAAACGAGTTGTAGAGTTGTTTTTAGGGCGCGTATTTTGATATATTATCTTTGCCGCTAGCTTTAACCAATCAATAGTTATTGAAGTTTTACTTCTAAAACCATCCCAGATTCAAATGTAATTTTCTCAAGATACAGAAATGACATATCTCTAGTTTACACATATGTTAAACAATATAAATTGCCCTTTTAAATGACGTCTTAATTTATTTTGCCCCAACCATCGAAATCAACATTTGAAAAGGGCGTATTTCTTTAAGAAAAACTTCAATAACTATTGGTTGAAGCTAGCGACAAAGTTTGTATATCAAACTACACGTCTTTAAAAGTTCTAAAACTAGTCGGAACACAAGTTTACGGTGAGAATGGTAATAAAAAAGTTAGCGCAAAAAAACATGTTTTCATTGGCAAACCAGCCCAGAAGCCTGAAAGCCATTTTAATACAAAAAAAACACGTTTTCATGGTACACCCTAAGTTGAAGAGGGAAAATTGCTCTAAATCGGTAAATTTTTAAGCTACAAAAAAAAATTATATGAACATTCCATGAATTCTTTTGCGCTACAAATTTGCTCAAAAATGTAAACGTCTATTTCAGCAAATAAAAAAGTTAGTTTCTGTATTTCCGTGAAAATGGGGACCACCCTAATTTTGATCAACATCAAAAAATGGACCTCAGTGAAACAAACCATTGTTGTAGAACATCAGTTTGCTGTAAAGTTTCAAGTTTAGGCACTGAGAGCATGTTTCCTCGTAAATTCGTGATCTGGACCATAGTGCATTGATTAACAGTTGTCCACTTTCTCTAATGAACAGTCCTAAAAAGGGTTCAGTGCAGACTAGAAGCAAGGACCTGTCTCCACTACAACTAATCAAAAATCGATAGAATTTGCATGATGATTGCACGAAAGACAGAAAATAATGACTGCTCTTGATAAACAATGAATTCAAATGAAACCTGTTGGTATGGATGCAAAGAAGTTAATTTTTTTTTGCAAACGTCCGCAAATTATTCCAAAAATACCATTTCGATGTTCATGGTGGCGTTCTGTTGTATTTAGCACCACAGAGAACAGACATCCAAGTCAAATTCAAAAACTGTGTAAGAAATTTAACGGCCATTTCATAATCGTAATGAACTCGCAATACCGTGGCGGCGCTGGCATCGCCATCCATTGACCAGCTTAATTCTTATTCATCAACTAATTTTTTTTTGCAGTTCAGTTCTTTCGCCGCACGGTCAACGAATCTTACCCATGTTTGATTAAAAACCGCAAGTGGCCACAGCCCGAGAGATGGCAATAGTGTTTTAACGTATTTTAATTTGAATCCTTACACAAGTTTTTTTTGAGAAATATATTCTAGTTTGGATGTCTGTTATCTGTGTTAGAACCACTGATCTAGAGTACGATACTAAATATCATATCACCCCTTTCGACAACACCGAGAAGCTGCAATTAGTTTACTGCTTAGCCCCTCGAGGGCACCAACTCCATAAAATGGATCCTTCTCTTTATTCGCATCATCTTTTGTTACACCGCGTTGTATAAAATGTGTACACGCTCGGTTGCACCGCAGAAAGCAGCAATCAGAACAGGAAAATTGAGTTTACCGTTTTTCACAACGACTCTCGTCTTTTGCTTCTCGTTTCAGCACATTGTCACCGGCCTCGGATGGATGGAGTTGATAAAATTGCCAGGAAGAAATTAATTTTAGCCAGCATCCTGTGCGTAGTCTTCATGATAGCGGAGATAATAGGTAACTAGTAACTGGCAGGGCTATAGTTTCTATTTTTTAATCAAACGAGATATTGCAGTTTGACTGTTCCGGAGGGAATAACGAGGAAGTTTCCGCTCCGCTTAACGTAAAATTAATAATCGTCTCGTTGTTTGGACAATCATGCACCGAAAATTTGTTCCTTGTGTTATTTTTTCGGCAAAGAAACAAGTTCTCTAGGACCTTCATCAACAACATTTCCACGTAGTCATCATAAGCAATAGAGTTTTTGCTAACTGCCTTCGCAAACTGATGGCACAATTTGTCATTATGTGATGCTGTTGTTTTTGCCTCATTTTCTCATCAACTGTTTTTTGCCCCTTCTCCGACTCGTCTCCACGTAGGTGGTATCTACTCCAATAGCCTGGCAGTAGCAACAGATGCAGCACATCTTCTAGCCGACCTGGCCAGCTTTATGATTTCGTTGTTCGCACTCTGGATCGCCGCGAGACCATCTACGAAGAGGTAAGGCAACGCAAATTGCTCATCTACTTTCATTTTATTACAGCTGCCCCTTCGCCTGTTGAAGATAAGTTGATTGTTATTAAACGGTAATGAAAATGGCGTAAAGTGACTGGTCAATATGGGGGAAAAAAATGTTCGGATGACTCAGCTTTAAGCTACGAATTATTTATTCGAGTACATCCTTCGGGGATAGTTTCACATCAAACGAAGAAAGGGGCTGAACCTCCGATGCTTTCCATCAACCAACCAAATTCCTGGAAAAAACTTTGTACCCAAATTTGATTTATCTTCAAACCCCCTACGGAGCAGAAAACAATCTTCATCCCTCTCCTGCACCACTTTTCCGAGGACTCCCTCCGGTGATGAACGAAACCATTGCTGATCCACAAAGTAATTACGTATCATTTCACTTTACCTACATAAGATCCATTCCCATGACTTTTCCCCACCACCATCTGCCCAGTGATGGGAAAAATCCCTTCGGGCGTTTTTGTTTGCCATTTTTGATAGCTTTTGACTTTTTCAGTTAAAAAGAAAGAGGTAACCGGAAAAAAACTTTCGTTCGTCAGATCCTTTTTCGTTTTCCGCCAGCTGCGTCAGCCAGCGTTATCCTTCCGTTTGGGCCTCAACTGCCTCCACATCACACGACCTGAGCCTGTGTTGTTGTACAGTCACAGTCTCAATTTTCTTCTCTAACTAGTTTTTCGTTATCAAAATTGTTTGAGCAATAGTGAGCGAAGAAGGTACCGGCGCTCTGCTAGTCGAGTGGAATGTTGGGCTTGAAAAAATGGGACAAAAAGAATTTTCCCTTGAGCAGAAAAGGAAAATCTTGGGCATCAAGTTGTGTTTGGCTAGGAATTTTCTGTTGTTGTAGATTATTGTAGTATTTTTAGGCCCCCTGAGGGCGTAAATTTTTGTTCCTGTTTTTAAATGAACTTTGTATTCAGGTTGGACTTTTTCTACCCATAAATCTCGTTCAAATTAATTAACTTTCGAATTGTCTTTCCAACTGTCACAATGTTCGTAATGAGAGGTGCCTCCATATTATGTGTCCATCAATTTATTAAAGACTATGTTTTATTTTACAAACGTTGTATCTTAGATTTTACAAATTTTGTTGTAACAAATCCATTTTTTATGAGCAGCTTAAATGGTCAGTGTCACTTGGTATTGTGGAACCAATAATCAAGTCCACTGCATAATCTAAGAGCAGTTAAGTGAAACTATTATGTGCTCTGGAATTCGATGCATTTCACACAACACTTCTTCAAGGCTACTTAACTACAGGTGCATTCAGAATCGTTTTTAAGTCATCAACCTAACCTACAATTGATCATACAAACTGCATTTGTCGATATGGGAACGTCCATTAATTATGTCACGCAAAAATTGACTTTTTGTAACCCTCTTTTCCCTTGTCGCGTTTTTTGTATGGACCTTCAGATTTTTCACGTTTCCCAAACCCCCTCTCTTCTCTTACTGCGAGACATAATTATTGGACCTTCCCTATTTGGTTATTAGTATAATCACACCAGTTTCAATACTTATTATAAAGCATGCTGTAGCAACCATTTGGTGATTAGGTAGATAATGAATTATAGATGTTATGGAGATGTGATCTTAGTGATCAAATTAGTCTAGTCATACCGTCGAATGATGTAGCGCCTCTGGATTCCACCTTATTTCAAATAAAAAGCCCAGCAAAAATAATTCATAATTTGATAGTCAAAAAACCGAACACAAGTTTTGTAATAAAGAAAATAGTTGTTTTCGCCTTCTCATCAATTCATCATGCTCCCGTTTCCTTAGCCCGGGTGGGGAAAAAACGGAAGAAAAATATCCCAGTGGCTTTATCTCCACCGGGTGTGGAGGGTTGCATCCTTTTGGCGGCTGACTGGCTCTTTACGTTCTCATTCTCGACAATAGTTTGTTTTTTTTACACATTCTCTTACATGTGAGCAAACAAATACAATGCTCCCAAAATTCGCTGTTAGGGTTAATAGGTATCGTACGACCCCTCGAAGTTAAATACACACTTGAAACTTATTAATTTACATGAGACGTAATTCATCCTTGATAAAAATCGGAGACGTAAACGAAAATTTCGTGTAAAATTATGTCCTCTGGAACCGCAATATACACCATTCGACAAAAGGTGATTGATTGAATTTAGAAAGCAAAGAAAGAAATTCACACCGTTTTCACCTCGAGGTTGTACATACTGAACATTGAACATACACAGAAAAAAAAATTGAATTTGAACAGGCGCGAAAAACTTTCCATCGTTTAATTCAAGTTAAACGAAGCGAAAACAACAAAACTGTTTGCAATCTTTCATGCGCCATACAACAATATTTGCAATATTTCATACAACAGGCCAGATTCAGGCGTTATCGGGCTTAAAATTACATGAAATATCCTATTATTTTTTGCCGAATCTAGCATTCCCTTTATGTACATTAGATAACGCAGAAAATCTAATGGAAGAGATCGAAGTAGGTCGCGCTCCGGGACTGACGTGTTTGTGATTCGCTGCTTGTTTTATCTGCAAATTTTCGAGAAAATTAGATATTTAGTGGAAATTATTGTGTAGTGTTGATAATGATTCGGTCACTAAAGAGTTGATTGCGGTCCAACACGAGGCTTTCGACTGGTGCAAAAACAAAGTGTCCCCGGTGCAGACGGAACCCCGAACATACAGCCTTGCGGCGACAGGAGGAGCTCGAGTTCACCAGCGTCACTCGGAGATGTTTGTTTAATGGTCGTGGAGCGTTCATGGTCGACCATCTCCTTAAGAACAGAATGTTATCTGGAGGGTACGCGGACCTGCTCTGGTTGCTCGATGTTACAACCACAGCAATGGAATGTTCTGGAAACCCGGGTGAGCTCTTTCCATTTTCTCCTTTTGTGTCCCATTCCAATATTTTTTGTTTCGATATGTATGTATATGTATGTGTATGTATGTGTATGTACACTCAGTGGCATGGGAGAGGCCGAGCGGGGTTTTGTTGGCGAAAGACTCCATGTTCAGCCTCCTGTAACTTTGTCAATTGTCAGTGTTTTTGGATGAAGGTTTGACAGCATTATGCAAAATGTGTGAACCTGGTGTGATCGGGGTTTCATGTTGATAGGGTTTATAGATTTGGGGTTGTCGTGGCATGTGTGAGGGGAGTCATTTTTGGACGTGAAGATTTCAAGGGTCCGTGTTTCTGTGAAGGGTTTGGGTGGCATATTGGAGGTTTCTTCAGGGCTTGTAGGGGTACAGGGGATTGTGTGGGCGGGATTTGAGCTGTTTCCATAGGGTGGTTTGGACTGCAGCTGCGTCGGGGTTGACGTACCAGGGTGGGCATTTCCCTTTTTCACCCGATGCTGACCTTGCTGAGGTGTCGGTGCGGGGAGGAAGCCGAGGTGAATTTTATTAATAATACTGTATAACACTGTATACGTAGTTTTCACAAACCAATTCATACTGAATGCCATATTCTTCGTGGGTTACACTAGTTGTTTGGGATATTTCACGCGTAACAAATCATGTGTATTAATAAGATGAAATCACCTCGGCTTTTTTTTTGCACCGATGTTTCGGCGGGGTCAGTATCGGGTGAGGGGGGGAGGCGCTCGTGTTGGTGTGTCAACTTTGACGCCAGCTGTGGTCCAGACCACTTTGTGGAGGTAGTTCGAGTTTTGTCCACACTGTTTTCTGTATTTTTGTAGGCTGTGGAGGGGTTTTTAGTGTGCTACCTGGGTCCTTCACAGGGGTGCGGAATTTTGGGGTTGCTGTGTCCAGGGATGGCTTTTTTCACATGTGTTGATATGGCTTCGGGTCTGTAAGTTTTGTCGGCATGAGGTTTTAATCGCATAGGGTCTATGCATTAGTTATTAAGTTGTCAGATTTTCATTTGGAGGTATTGATGGTTGACGGGGAGACAGGAGGTTGAACAACGTGGTTTTTGGGGGCAGGGTTTTGCTCGGCTTTTTTTTGCTACTGAGTGTATGTGTATGTTTGTGTATGTATACATGTGTATGTATGTGTGAATGTTCATTTAATTTTATAATGCATAATATATATATGATCACATCACTTATCAAGGTGAATCCTGATCCATCGAGCCCTACCCTACTAACATAGAAAAACCTCCTTCCTGTGACTTTTGTGGGGATGCAGAGGTAAACACGGTCCCTAATCAGCAAAGGTCACACTTACTTTCCTTCCTTATTCCCAACTGATTGCAAGGACGTGGCCGGCGCCGTTATTGATTATTAAAGAAATTGAGTCACTGAAACGTGTACAGTGAGAATGGTCGGTTACTCCCAGCCCCATTCAGTTGATTCATTGTGCAATTTCACTGATTCTGATCAATCACGGAGTAGCAACCATCGATACGTGCAGTCAGTCAAGCTAAGCTAAGCTAAGCTAAGCTAAGCTAATTAGATAACGCAGAAAATCTAATGTTCCATCTGTGTGATGACTGAGCGTGACATAAAAATAACAAAATATTTGATATTAGTTTCGGAACTAATGGCCGAGCCAGTAACAGCACTGGTGCCTGTTTGGTTGCAACCACTAATAGCGTCCTTTCTAATTTTTGTTGTGGTATTTACAGGCTCACGGTACCACTTCTTCTTCTTCTTCTTCTTCTTCGTCGTCTTGGTCTTATTCAGTTCTTCTGCTCCTCCATCTTTTTCTTCCTCAATTGCTTCTCTATTTTGTTTATCGCCCTTTTATTTCGTACCTACACAAAAACAAAGTATGTTACAAAGCGGTTCCTTGCAACAGATTTAAATTGGGCCGAATTTACTGTTGTTGGGGCCCTTGAGCCATCAACATATGGGTTTATGTTTGGTCCTAAGTAAAACTATGACCGTGCCGTCCGAAAGAATAAGTGAAACTCATTTTATGGCAGCCCCTAAAGAATGGGGATCCTAAGTCGTACTCCCCTTAATCGTCTGTCTGGCAGCTTTAGGTGGATAGGTGCCCAAGAAACATTGCTAGTTTTATCATGGTTTTATAGCATTCTTGAAGTCTAATTTATGCTCTTCAGAATCCTTATAAAACCAAAATTGTTACTTGGGTGGATTCTACCTCTTCAAAATAATGTACTAAATTAATGAGGTAAGTTTCGCAATGTCGAGATATTTGTGGAAAAAGCCATTGCTTACGTTTTTCAGTTAGGACCTTCGGAAAAATCTTCGTCAAATTTACCACATTCAACTGAATGCCTCAAATAATCCAAAATGTGATGGTTGTTTAGGTTATATCATGAAAATATCATCGAAACACAAACACTTTTATTGCAAAATTTGGACGGTAATAATGATGGTAGTAATTGCTCCGTTTCAATAGAGCCTCAGGACACCATTATGTGCTATAGTCAATTCGGATATTAGTTTATCGAACTCCTCGTCACTACAAATAACCGACAGCAAATAACGTGAGATGATTATGAAAATCTAGTTGTCATAAGCGTCGTTTCCAACTCTTGAGGTTTTCAGTGGTCCGACATTGAATCACTGTAGAGGGTAGGCTCCAGCACTTACCCGATAAGCCTGGTTTCCTTTGTATCCCAAACCACAACCGCGTGGATTGTGGCGGGAAGGCAAAACCCTATCTGAACTACAAGCTGAAAGCTAATGTCGAACTCTAAATTCATTTCGGTTTGTCACCCGTATAATATAACACACTAGTTCACGTTTTCAGGATTCTTCCCATTAAACGTTATTAAGATCATGATTACGGGATTCAGTTCACGTTGTATTTTTACTTGCTATCGAATTCATGACTGCAGTTCAAGGGTCTGAACACGGATTTTTTTTCCGTGTAGTGATAATAAAGGGCGAACACGAAATTATTGCGACACATTCAACAGGGCATAACTTTTTTACCATTGGGTAAAAATCAACCAAATTTTGCACACTTTCTCATTGATGTGTATTGTTTACATGCTGTCAAAATCGAAGTCGTGTTTTTCGATTCAACGAAAATGGAGGTGAACCAACGCGAGTCGAGAGAACAAATTCTTTCCAAACACCTGGAATTTCCTGACCTGTCGCACCGGCAGTTGGGAAAAATGTTGAACATTCACCATTCAACCGTCTCCAAAGTGTTGAAGCGGTTCCAGGAGCGGTTGACGTTGGTCCACGGCAAAGGAGCTGGAAGAAAACCGGGACCGGAGAACAAAAAGCCGGAGGGAAAGGTGAAGCGGATGATTAAAGCAAATCCCAACGTCTCAAGCCGTGATTTGGCTAAAAAGATCGACATGTCGCAGAGCTACGTCCAGAATGCAAAGAAGAGAGCTGGACTACATACATACAAGGTACAAAACACCCCAAACCGCGATGAGCGGCAACAATCGACGGCTAAAACTTGGGCACGGAAGCTCTACGAGAAGATGCTGACAAAATATGGCTGCTGTGTGATGGACGACGAAACGTATATAAAAGCCGATTTTAAGCAAATTCCGGGGTTGGAGTTTTTCACCGGCAAGACCAAGTTCTATGTGGACGACAAATTTATGAAGAAGAAAATGTCGAAGTTCGCCTTCAAATATCTCATTTGGCAGGCCATCTGCGCTTGCGGACTGAGGAGTGAGCCTTTCGTGACAAAGGGCACAGTAAATGGCGAGATCTACAAATCTGAGTGCCTCGAGGAGCGCCTTTTGCCGTTCTTGCAGCAGCACGACGAAGCTCCGCTATTTTGGCAAGATTTGGCATCATGCCACTATTCTAAAAGTGTCCTGGAGTGGTATGAGGCCAATTCTGTCCATTTTGTTCCAAAGGACATGAATCCGCCAAACTGTCCGGAGCTGCGCCCGGTGGAGCAGTACTGGGCAATGATGAAGCGAGAACTTCGGAAGAGCAAGAAGACAGTCAAAGACGAGAAGGACATGTTGAGAAAATGGAAAAAAAACTGAGAAACTGGTACCGGATGACACTGTAAAGACTTTAAGGAGGGTATCAAGCGAAAATGTGTTCAATTTTACACTCAAGGCTCCATCTATTAACTTTTCTTTTGATTTTTGAAGTAAATATATGTATAAAATTACCCTAAAATTTTGGTTTGATTCTAAACATTATAAGAAAATTGGCATGACATTTTCGGTGTCGCAATAATTTCGTGTTCGCCCTTTAGCATAGCCCAGAAATACAAGGAGTAAGAAAATGCAGCACCGAGCAAAATTAATAAGAGGTTCAAAATTATAAAATCAGACACAGGCTACAAAGCAAAACTATGTTGCAGCTGAGGGATGTGGCTACTGCTGCGTCGAATATTTAATGCAATATTTCATTGAATTATAGAAGATAATTTGAACCATTTGCTACCCGTTTTTGAGGACCTTGTTAGGGAAAACCAAATTTTCAAATTGGTCATATGCAAGTTTGTATGGCAGCACAAGTAGGTTATTTCTAAGTAAACAATTGAACGATTTATAGATACTAATGGGACTTATTTCAAATGTGAAGCCACAAGATTGTTATTTTTCCTGATGAAATAAATGGCGCATGAATGAGGTCATTCTGTTCAGTCGAACGAAAATTATTTGTGTTAAAAGACCTTATACTTTAGCGTAACGCTCTCATTTTTTAAATTTTGGAAATTATACCTAGTATAGAAAGGAGAAAGGTAGTCCTACTTTACAACTTATGCCCAGTGAATGCCCACCGCTTGATAGTGATAGTATTTAGATAAAATTTAGTAACAACATGAAACATGAACACATTTTCAATTGGGTTCAATTCGTACTTTGAGGTGACTATTTCAATAGTTTTATGTAATTGTTTTTGTCTCTTTTGTTGCACGCTTTGGGTCATTAACTTGTTTGAAAATGAAATGGTTTTTCTAAGCCGACCTTCAATAAAGACTTCTTGAAGTTATCGTTCAAAATATCTACGTACACTGATAGGCAAAATAAAGTGTCCACCTCATCGTTTTTTCAATTTCTCTCATTTACTTGGTTCAAATTAAAGTTAACACACTGTATTTTTTTATTATCTAATTTTTTATATTCTTTTTAAGTTTCACTTATGGAATACTGAAAAAAAGAAGTTTTACATTTAAAAATAAATCAATTTGTGTTGAAAAAAAACAGTGACAAAATAAAGTGCCCACTTCATTTAGGTTACAGAAAACATAAATTAAAGTAAAATAAAAGCATTTCAATAATTGATTTGTGCTCCTTTGGTCTTCAGGACCTCCTATTGGCGCTTCGACATGCTCTCGACCAGGTTCTTTAGGTGCTGTGGATCTAGCTCTTCCCAGGCGCGCTCCAGGGCTTCAAAATAGTTATTTTTATTGGTAACACCAATTTTGTCAACCCTGGCATCGAGAATCGCCCACAAATTCTCAATGGGATTGAGGGCTTTGTGGAGGCCATTCCAGCGGTTTGATCCGACATGACCGTAAGAAAGACTTGGTCTTCTTGGCAGTATGCTCCGGGTCGTTGTCCTGCTGGAATACGAACTTCTCTTCAAGGCCCGTCTGGATCAGCGAAACCTCCAGATTTTCTCGCAAGATGTTGATGTAAGAATCTGCCATCATTATCCCGTTGATTTTCACAATGCTTCCCACTCCACCCCCCCAGACCATCACATTTCCTCCTCCATGCTTCATCGTGCCTTGGATGTGGTGCTCCTGAAGCTCCTCTCCCGATCTGCACCAAACACGAACCCGCCGCTTTCGGTTAAACAGCTCGAATTTTGATTCGTCCGTCCAGAGAACCGTTTTCCAGAACTCTAGGGGCTTATCAGCATGCTCCTTAGCAAACTTAAGCCGTTTGGCTTTGTTTGCCTTGCTGATAAATGGGCGCTTCCGGGCAAGTTTGCTATTCAACCCCTGTGCTACCAGACGGCGACGAACAGTTCGACCGGAAACTGATAACTGAAGGGTTTCCTGGATCTCGCGGACAGTTACCTTCAGGTTCTTCTTGACTTCGCGCATGATGTTGGTGTCCGTTCTCGCATCCGTTTTCCGCTTCCTGCCTCTGCCAGGGCGATCCACCATTGATCCAAACGTTTTAAGCTTCAGAAGAATTTTGCCAACCGCTGCCTTACTGATACTGTACTTCTTAGCGACAGCCCGGTGCGATTCACCGTTTTGCACATCACGAACGACCAATTTTCGGATACACAAGGGAATTGCTTTCAAAAGCACTGCGTTCTCCATTTTTTTCAATTGAATCAAATGCGATCACGTATACAAATGCACCAGGTTGAGCCGTTTGCTTCAAAACATGTCAAAATATCAAAACATAAACAATCGAGGGGTCTTCCAATGGAAACTTATCGAAAACATATCGATTTTTGAAGTGGGCACTTTATTTTGTCACGGTTTTTTTTAACACAAATTGATATTTTTTTTCTTTAAGTAAAACTCCTTTTTTTCAGTATTCCATAAGTGAAACTTAAAAAGAATATAAAAAATAAAATAAGAAAAAAAACTACACTATGTTTACTCTAATTTGAACCAAGTAAATGTGAGAAGTTAAGAAAAAACGATGAGAGGTGGGCACTGTATTTGCCTGGCCCCCCCTACCCGCGCCCTGTGCGCTGGAAAAACTAAAGTGTTCAACAAAAAGAACACTCTTATAGAGTGATACCCTTTACATTTTCAGTGACAAGACATATTCATCTTTTTCTTCCGATGCATCTATTTTTGCAAAGAAATGAATAAAATTCTCCAAAAAACTGAAAATATATATGTTAACTTTTATTAATCTCTTTCTGGTATTGATTTGAAAAAAATACAGTTCATTACCTATAATGTTTTTATTGCTTAAAATGCGCTAATTAAATTATAATGATTTAAAATTGGAAATATCTTCCCCACATCATGGGATCTCAGTAGTATAGGAAAGGCTTGTAAGATGGAACACCATTCGTTTTTTGCTCGTAACATGCATAATTTTTATTTTTTCGATGATTTTTCGAGAGAAGAACACAAAGGCTCTAAGTTTGCCCACGGAACTGATTATTTATAGCCATCAAAAAAAAAATTATGGTCAATTTTCGAAATTCTATTTATAGTTGATTCAATGGCATATCCAATCATAAAAAATATAATTCATATATTTTAAAACGAAAAAAAATGTGTTTCATCTTACAAGCCTAACAGTGTTCCATCCTACAAACATGACGCCATAAACACAAAATAGCAAAAAAATGTATCATTTTACGATTTGCTTGGAAATCCTGTTGGATCATAAAAATACACCACAAATGCTAGCCAACACAAATACTAACCTTTTGATATCGATGGAAAATTTCCGCTTATTATGCACTAGAAATAATTGCTATTTTAATTATGCAAACACTTTTGAACATTGAAACCTGGAAAAGCTAAATCAAATGAGTGTATTCACTCCAAAAGCAAATGAAAATTGTAGAATAGAAAAAAACGAGGTTAACACTTGTCAGCGCGATAGTGTTGTCGCTGTGAATGTCAAAAGTGGCGCTGTTCCATCTTACAAGCCTTTCCTCTAGACAAAAGTTTCTGCGAGAACCAAAGATGTGAAGAGAAAGTATCGATATGTCCGATAGCGTTCGGCAGGCTCTGAAATTGAATAGAAGTTCAGCAGTCGAGATATTAGTGCACGACACTGAATTAAATACGCGTATCTGTCAGTCAAGATAAGCAATAAAGGTAGTTGGAATTAAATGGAAAATACTTAAGTTTCTCCTCATTTCTAGTTGAATAGAAAACGTTTGAAATTGAGCGTAGGTCTTTTTTTGTGAAGCAGTATTTCGAAACAAACACACAGCCACTTCTACCACACATGATAATGCGTGATTCTGATCAAACACAGATTAGCAACCATTGATCCGTGCGGTCAGTCAAGCTACACAGAAAAAAATAATTAATTTTAACAAGCGCGTAAAATTTCCCCTCGTATAACTCCAAGCCAAAGGAGCGTAAACAACGATATTGTTTGCAATCTTGCATACAACAGGCTAGATTTATGCGTTATCTGGCTTAAATTTACATGAATCATCCCATTATTTTCTGCCAAATCTAGCATTTTCTTTATGTGCATTATATAACGCAGAAAATTCAGTGTTTCTTTTTATAGTGCTAACAAGCTAACACAAATTTCATGAATTTTGCAATCAGGAATGGGTATCTCCTGCTATAGAAAATTATGTATTATACTTCTTTTATAGAAATGTGTTTCATATAGTTAACAGTACTTAATATATTAAACTAAAATCATTATACATAATAAACGCTGTATGGATACTTTTCTCCTCAGACCATTGGTTGTTTATTTTAGTATGATGTCCATCTGGAATGTCAACTCTCTGCTTGATCCCCGATGATGACACCCTGAATGGATGATGGTAGATTAATTAAATAAGTTTGAAACAGTCATGAATTAATTGAGGAATATTTGAAGCCGTAACAACTTGATTTATGCCCAAACTATAAAACTTGATGATAGAACCCACCCTCTATCCACCAACTGTAAGCTACTGGGAGTTAGTATTTCCACTCTTCCTATCTAATTCGCTTTAATCCGATGTCCCAATGGTTCCCTTTGTATTCCGATATTATGAATTTATATCTTAAAAAGTATAAGATAGTTATTTCAAAAATATATCTGACATACACTGCACAGTGGGAAACAAAGTGCTCGAAACGCGAAAGAATTCTATATCTCAGCTCGGAGTAGAACGATTTCTGTATATGTTACCTTTACTTGAAGAAAAATTTCTAATAAAACGAAAGGACGTGGTCTCATTGGCCGCACAAAACTGCTTGGGGAGCAAATGAGCTCATTTTACCCTGGTTCCCCTAATATTTCCTTGTTGTTCAGAAATTTATTTGATCGGTGTGACTCAAGATCAACAAAATGATGATGATTTGGCATCATGCTAAAACTGTGATGGAGTGGTACCAAGCAAATCAAGTTAACATGGTACCAAAAACCTCAAACCCGCCAAATTGCCCAGAGCTACGACTAATCGAGAGATATTGGGCTCTGATGAAGCGAAACCTTTCTGGAAAGAAGCAAGGAATCAAAGACATCAAACACTTCCAGCAAATTTGGACAAAGACTACTTCTACGATTTCTGAAGAGTCTGTATAAACCCTAATAGACGGAGCTAAGCGCAAAGTTCGAAAATGTTATGCAAGTACCGAACAACTATGTTTTGTTTTCACGAATTGTTAAAACACATCCCATGAATCTGAAATAAACAACTACGACGGAAATATAATGCGAAATTTATGTTTTATTCATGTTTTGAGATGTCCGGATTATTGCGGATACAGGCCTTAGATGGTAAGATTTTCTAAGGTAAAAAAATAATTCAACATGCCATTAAAAAAAAAGTAAAAAAAAGGATGCTGAGCTCTCTTCTAATACTGGGATTATCCTTCATATATTCCTTAATATTGATCCTGTTGTCGTTGCAATATCAAGTGGGTTTGTCCGGGTGGGACTTTTTACCCCCCTCCTACCACATCCCATGTATGTGAGGTTCTGTATCCGAAAGAATCCTTAATCCCTGAACTTTGCGTCGAAAGCCAATTTGGCGTATAAAGGAAATAGGATTGCATTTGTACCCTGAGGGGCTTAACTTTTTTTTTTCTCGCCTCTCCCGGTGTGCTGCTGGCTGTCGCTTCCGAGTAGTGTGTGACTTTTTGAACTTCTTCGAGTTTTCCTCCCTATTCAAGTTTGACCTCGTTGCTCTTTCGGGTGGGATGCAGGGCAATTGTTTGATAACGAACGGTGTATTCTGAACTCGAAACTGAAATTGTCGGCTTTTTTTGTTTTGTGTTTCTTTTTTCTAACAACGGTAGGTTATCGTTTGGATGGCACCGGGCTGAAGTGATTGGTGCCCTGACGTCGGTTCTGATGATTTGGGTCGTGACGGCAATTCTCTTCTATCTGGCCATTCTGAGAACCATCAATCGGGACTTCGAGGTGGACGGCAAAGCTATGCTGATAACTTCTGGATTGGGCATACTGGTGAATGTCATGTAAGTACGAAATCATGGGAATATTGAGCGTTTTCAGGTTTTGCGCGCAGTGATAGCAATGCAAAAAAAAACTTGTTTTGATTGAACGATACGGGTAATCCAATTTATGATGAACTGTACGTCGGTTGTTTGGAAAATGATGGTTAAAATTACTCTACGCTCGACAAAACACAACGCTTGTGTTAGTTCCATCCCTCATGATGAAGAGACTGAAATAAGCAAGAGCAAGTACACATGTATCGTTCTATTCGAACAAAGTGGGCGGAGGTTTATTGCCCAGACAGGCTATCATCGTCGCAGGAAAAAAAACCCTCTTCTGCCTGCGTGAATGTGTACTAGCTGGAATCACATATCCGGAAGTGAGGCCACTAAGCACGTCACATGCTATTGTACGGTGCTTATGGCGGCGGTGAGACAAAGGCGTACATAGACACGAGCAACAGATTATCTCACACATTGAGTGACTGCGGACGGTTGGCAGGTTGACTAAAAGCGAAAAAGTTCGAGGACCTTTGTGACCCTCCCAGCTGTGCACTATGTGTCGAACCGCCGCCGAAGCCGTTGTTAAGATAGTGTTTTGTAATTTTGTGTTATCGTCGTGAATTCGTTATAACTCAACCGTGACAGGGAGGGTGATTGATTGACGACACCGTGTGTTTTGGATTGCCACGTAGTTCAATTATTAGCTTCTTTTTATTTTTAAATTACTATCGGTGGTTTTATTTTGCATGAAAAAATCATGTTTTGCGTGTTTTTACGTTAACGATAAGAATATATAAAAATCTCCTAAAATTTTCCCTCGTTTAGTTTCAGGCCAAAGTAAGCGTAAACAACCAAATTGTTTGCAATTTTGCATGCGCCCTACACCAATGGTTGTAGTCTTCCATACAACAGACTAGATTCGGGCGTTATCTGGCTTACTTAAATTTACATGAAACATCCCATTAATTTCTGCTAAATCTAGCGTTCCCTCTATGTGCATTAGATAACGCAGAAAATTACATGTTTTTTTTTGAACTGTGGGGTTTACTCTAATATGAACACTGAAGACGTCATAAGAGGTATCTTAATAATCGCTCAACCAATCCGCAAACTTTTGTCTCAAAAGCTTACGATATTATCTACACAGAACAAAAATCTGAATTTTCATTGTGCTGTAAACATCATAGCATGTGAAATTGTATTTCATTCCACAACCAGCAACTTGCATGAAATAGTTCTAACGAAGACAAGCTTTTGCATACAACATTATTGAAATTGTATGGGATGTCCTAGAACTTTACACGATTTATAATTCAATTGTGTATGTTTTGTGACGCTCCATTTATGTGCATGATATTGAACAGAAATTTACACTACTTTTTCGAGCTGTGTAATTGCTGATCGACATTTTTTTTCGGAAGAGATTGAGGACGATTTTTTCAAGCAAAAAACACACTTTTAACATTGAAGGTTTTGCCATAGAATTGAATCTTCCAAAAAAGATCGGCCAGTAACTGGATATAGGGGTAAATTTTAAGCTCATATTGTTGTTGTTGTTTCGTTTCCACTTTACTTTGCTATCGTGAGCCTACACATAAAAAGAAACATTGAATTTTCTGCTTTATCTAATGCACATAAAAGGAATGCTAGAATTGCCAGAAAATAATGGGATATTTCATGTAAATTTAAGCCATATAACGCCTGAATCCGGTCTGTTGCATGAAAAATTGCCAATTTTGTTGTATGGCACTAGAAAAGTTGCAAACAATTTCGTTGTTTACGCTTCCTTTAGCTTGGATTTAAACGAGGGGATATTTTACACGCTTGTTAAAATTAATTATTTTTTTCTGTGTAGAGATAGAGCTAAAGCTTGAAAACCACACAAACTCCCTGTTTTCCCGTTCTCTAGAGAGAATAAAAAACTCCTCTGCGGCTAATTAAAAACAAACTAAAATAGAGCGCAGAACTGTAATTTGTATTCATGTAGAAATTCCATGCTGAGGTAAGCTAGAGCATCTCCTATTTTCTTAAATATTTATCGTCTTTCTGGACACAAAATAAAATGGTAAGATTGTATTGCAATTTCGCATGATTTTGCTTAATTTATCACTATAAACCGTCACTTGGAGACAAAATGCAACATTGGCTGTGGGCAAAAAACAACCCATACATTTTCTTCGAAAAGTTCAATGTGTCTGCCAACTTGAGTGAAACTCGGCAATGTGGATCAACATGGGCAAAATAGTTTTTACGTTTCATGCGGTTTTCTCAAGATATGATTATAAAAATTTCAATGATAATTTCAAAAATTTCAAAATATTTTCTGAGTCTACTCAAAAGACTTCTTCCTAAAAGTATTTCTTAATCTTCTGAGTCGTTTGAGCTTCTTAGTCATTGGAGAATCCTTATCAAAAGGCTTGTTTAGCCTTTCCGAAATCCTCCGAGTTTTCAATAAGCTTTGCGTTTTCATTGCATTGCATCATTTATAAAGAGATCTACTTGATTTTCGTCTAGTATTCCTGCAGCTTTAAGAATGACTTCATGTGTCTTGGTCAGTGGTGGTAAATGTACTGTTTTTCGATATATTTTCCATAACATTTAAGGTTTTCCATTGGAATCATTGGAACCAAATTAAACCAATACAAAAGCGAACCCTCATTGGAGAAAATGTCAAATTTTTGTAATGTTTTTACAGACTCTGCTGCTAGAAGGCGATGGTTTAAAAGTTGTGATTCATGTTGCTCAGAGTTTTGATTGCTGGCTGATTACTGCATACGAATGATGTTCAATCAAGCTATCAAATACAGTCACACGCAATTTCTAAATTGTTTGAAACTGTCACTTTTCTCTTTCTGTTTTCCATCCCCTGCGTTCACTTGAACTGTACCTATAAACTGTTGGTGATATACGGGCCTCAATATTTCTCGGCAGCTGATTGATTGGGGCTATTAACACAAATTTATAACATATTTCTAGCTTTTGAATAAACCGATCTTGAACAATTTTCTTTAGATAATTTAGCGTGTCTCTACACAAAAAAACAAGTTTTTTGCTCTAAGTTTTGTATTTAAAATTTGCCATCAACATTGTCTCGAGATGGTGTTTAGAACTTAAAAAGATGTAAATTTTGAATTATAAATATTGCCAATATCTTTTACCGTTAGCGAGTAATTTACGATTTTACTTATAAAATTTCGCCCTTTTCAAATGTGTTCTTTTTAGTTTAAGAAAATAACCTTTCTCCAGTTTTCAAATATAACATGTAATAATATAAAACAATCAAAATGCAGTTAAGAATTATTTTTTCTGTCTGCCCCAACCAGAGAGATCAACATTTGAAAAAGTCCTTTTATTTTTACAAAAACCATAATAACTTTGTTTGAAATACGATAGCGATGATTTTATTACATTAAAATTGGTATCTTTTAATATTCTAGAGTCCATATTAATACAACTTTGGCTTAAAAATTAGATATAAAAAAGTAAGAGCAAAAAAATTGACTTTTACTAGGGACACCCCTAAGCTACGTAGGAAATATTGCTCTTATCGGTAATTTCGAAAGGTACAGAAAAATTATGTCGATCAAAGTTACATAAAATTATTCAGTCTAAAATTTTTCCGACTAATATATGCCTTTATTACTGCAAATAAAAAAGTAAGATTTTCAATTTTTCTGAAAACAAGGACCACCTTTGTTTTCATTCATACCAAAAGAACGGCCTTATTATTAGAAACAACTTTATACTTATTGTTATGATTTTTAAGCTGACATAAGAACTACACGACACTAACAAAACGCGACCCGAGACAAGACACAACACTTATCATTCTTACAATTTAAAAAGTTTACCTTTTGGTCGACCATTTTCGGACACGATGCTGCCGATCTACGGAACTATGTCCGACTGATTAAGCTAATCTTCATACGCTGTTAAGTAGTTGTCAGAAGAGAAGAGACAGTTACCGAATTCTCAGCTTTGTCAAGTTAAACAAGCATGATGTGATGGGAAGATCGTCATTGGCGGAGCTAGACAATTAGTCTGGAGGGGGCCTGGAGGGGGCCTAGCCGAAGGATTTTTTCGTTTATCGAAATATTGAGAAGAGCGAAGAAAGTAACGTAAATGTTGGGGACAGGTAATTTTAATTGATAAATCAAAACAAGTTTAATCGAATAATTAGGTCTATTCTGCGCCTCGATGAGTCGAGATGCCTTAAAAGAATCGAGTGTCGTGAATATATGTAGAAACGGCTTGTAAGATGGAACACGATCCGGTTTTTGCTCGTAACATGTATAGTTTTTATTTTATTCGCGGATTCAAAGATATTTTTCGAAAGGAGAACTAAAAGGCTCCAACTTTGCCAGAGAAACTGATTATTTATAGTCATCAAAGAAAAAGTTATGGCCTATTTTCGAAATCCATCGAAAATTGCAATTCCAAAAAATGGCTTGTAAGATGGAACATGATTCGTTTTTCGCTCGTAACATGTATAATTTTTATTTTTTCGAAGATCTTTCGAAAGAGGAACTAAAAGTCTCCAACTTTGCCCACGGAACTAATTATTTATAGTCGTCAAAAAAATTATGGCTTTTTTTCGAAATCCATTGAAAATTGTTATTTCAAAAAATGTATTGTTATATTTCAATATATTGTTGATTCCATGCCATTTCCAAACATAAAACATATCATTCATATGTTTAAAACGAAAAAAGTGTGTTCCGTCTTACAAGCTTAACAGTGTTCCATCTTACAAACATGACGTCATAAACACAAAAAATCAAAAAATTGTTTCACTTTACGATTTGTATGGAAATGCCTTTGGATCATAAAAATACACCGAAAATGCTAGCCAACACAAATGTTAGCCTTTTGATATCGATGGGAAATTTCCACATATTATGCACCAGAAAAAAATGCTATTTTAATTATGCCAACACTTTCGAACATTGAAACCTGGAAGAGCTAAATCGAATGAGTGTATTCACTCCAAAAGCAAATGAAAATTGAAGAATAGTAAAAAAATGAGGTTAACACTAGTCAGCGCGATAGTGTTGTCGCTGTGAATGTCAAAAGTGGCGCTGTTCCATCTTACAAGCCTTTCCTCTACCTCGTATTATTCCGTTTGGATCAAATGGAGAATGGACTCACAAGAGTCACCTTACTCGATTCTCTTAAGGCATCTCCACTAACCGAGGCACAGAATAGACCTGTTTCTATGTAGAGTCAAGTTGGAACTGAATATATTGAAACTTCAAAGAACAATATTGAGTCAATGAACATTTTTAATTTATATTAAAATTTAGATTGATTTGGATAACGCGTTTAAAATCTTCAATTTTGTCGGTAGATACTCATCCTTCACAACTTCCTTCAGTTTCTTAACGTTTTCTCTATAATGTTGCTTTTGCTCTTTAATAACCTTTAAATGTTTTTCGTGTACATTTCTAGATGACAACGATTGCTTGTGAACTAAATATTTTTCGAAGCATTCCTTATGCAATGCAGTATCGTCATGAGCTTTTTATTTTCTCGCCTAGTTTTCTCCAATTATTGAAAATAGTGCAAATAAATTTTTCATTTTGTTTTCGCAAAGCCTTTGCGCAAAAAATGCGGCAAACATAGCAGAACAAATACAGGAATTGGAATACAGTCGCAGCAATGATAAAGTTATCATTGCTACGACTGTATTCCAACGTAGATGAGAACGACCGTTTTTGGAAAACGAATGCGAGGTTGGACCGGTCCAGATTCAAGCGTACCAAGATCAGACAATTCCATCTTATTTGTCTTACTATCGTTTTCCGATGAAGCTGGAGTTGCTAGTTGAGGAAGAACACTAGCGTTGCTTTCAATTGTTCCAGAATTATCAACGTTAGATGATTGGAATCTAAATTCTTGGTGTTCTGAAAGAACAGTGGAGAAGTAAATATGTTGTCAATATAATATCGGTCCTTTGGTTTTTGTATGACGAGTGATATTTTAAAGTTTAAAGTTGCTCCTTACAGAAAACTCTGAAAATACCTAGGGTATGATGTTGTCCTTAATACTCGTGGTCAGGGCTTCCAATATATTTTTACAAAATAACTATTAAAATGATCTATCTCTTAATTTTTTCATATTTCATTTTGTTCGTTTGTCCAGATTGTACAGCTCTGAAAATCAATTGTTAGATAAAATGAAAATGCAATCTCTCTAAACATAGCAATTTTACTTTTCGAATTATACTAACTGAATGTATCTTCAGTCAAAATATTACTGAATAAAAAAACAGGTAACAGTAACAGTAATTAAAAAAACCAGTGGTTAATATCCCATGTGGTTGCCCTTCGTTAGAACGGATTTGGCCAAAATTAGTTCTTAAATAATTTAAAATTGAGAAAGTTCAACAAGAATGAGATATTCTTATGGCAAAATAGTTCATTCTTATGAAATAAACTATTTGTCAATACGAGCAATTGATAAATGAGTTATTTAAATATTACATTCAAACATGGGTGATGTAAACAAAGTTATTCAAAGATGTTACGTAAATTTTAAAGACATTGCATAGCACAGTTTATAAAAGTTCAACACAGTTATGAAATTCAGGTTAACTTCTATTGTCTAGACATAGAGAATGTCAAATATGACTCGTTTTAGCTCATGAACAGACACTGATCAATGATGCTTTAATTGATCAGTCGCATATTGGCTATCCACTGTATGTACATACGGAACTGATTCGACACAATAGAATACAAGCCTCGTTGATGTGAAAATCAAATCCTTGTGCAACGAAATCTTACAGTATACAATACATGTAATTGTTATTTTATATATATCTCCGTGCGAGGATTGTCAACGATTATGATCGTTAAATGGAGATGTTCAGCTCGATCACCATGAGGCACCAAGATGTGAACAACAATAGTTTTGTTTGGCTAGAATTGAAACGATATGAAGAGATAAAGTTTTTGATAGTTCCGCTATGTGTGCGGCAGGCTCGGAAACATAGCAGATGTTCTTAGGAATAATTGAGCGAAACGGGTCACTGTGTACAGTGGTACTTCGAACCATACGTACATATTTGCCTAACATCCCACATGCAGGGTAGGTTAATACGCACGGACTACAATACCGCCACTTCAACAGACTGAAATGTCCGGTTCGACAGACGGCTCAGATACCGACTGTGACTGGTATAGTTATTCTGCATCGTATACACTCGTTTACTGATACGCACATGCAGACTCTCACATGCGTATGCATGATCGCACACGACGACTTTAGTGATCGTCAGACGGTGCAGATCAAACAAACAAAGAGAGAGTTCCTCATCCCAGTAGTCGCATCAGTAAACAGAGTGGCCACAATAGATCGTCTAGAATAACTATATCGAAGTCCACAGTGATTACATGAGCGTAACTTCAACCGGACAATATATTTGCCTGTTGAAGTGGCGGACTTAGTCCGTGCTATTAAACTAGCCCAACAGTGGTGATGTTCATTGGCAAAAATGTCGTTCGTTCGAAATACACCACTTTACACAGTTCAATCGCTTAAGTTTCCGAAACATCTGGCTATGTTTCCAGAGTCTACCGCACACTAGAGGAACTATCAAAATGACTGTTCTCTTCATATCTGTCAGATGTCTATGCGCATAAAAACATTGTTGTTCACTACTGGAACTATTCCAGTCAAAAATGAAACCTTTGATTGAAAATCAAATCCTTTGAAGACATTTAAGTATAAATGTTAGACAACTGTTATAATAAATGCGAAGTGAATTTTGATAAAATCTGACATACAGGCCCATTATGCAATCTATATCAACAACTACTGGTACTGAAGTCAACCTCAATAAATGTTATGATTTCAGGAATTTACCTGATTACATGTTTACCTTACTTCTAAAGCTACATTTTCGAAAATATTATCGTTAATGAATAAACTTCTATCTCCATATTTTGTTTATGGACATTCGTTAGCTTCGAAACATTTAATCAATCTGGGGAGTATACACACTCAGATTATTTTACAGAAATCTGTAAAGTTTTACCAAATTCTCAACAGCTGAACGTTCGGTAATCCGATTTTACGAATTTCGGTAAATTCAACCGAAAACCGGTAAATTTTTTACAGATATCTGTAAAATTTTACCGAAATCCGTAAAATCTGATTACCGAACGTTCAGCTGTTGAGAATTCGGTAAAAATTTACAGATTTCTGTAAAAATATCTAAGTGTGTATACTCTACTAAATTGTTCGTACAAGAGAAAATAATACCGTGAATTCTAAAATGCGCTTATAAACAAAACTCGTTATTGTAAAACCTTTTTGAATAATAAAATTTAAATACGTACACAGAAAAGTGTTTCAAATCTTATTTTTCAACATAAAAGGCTCTACATTTTTCTGTCGCTATTATTTTAGTTATGAGTCTAGAGGTTTTAATATTAATAGAATTGAATTATTAAAATTTAGAATTGTTAAGGGCTAAGGCGTTGGGCTTTTGTTAAGCAGTATTTCGAATCAAACGCATTTAAAAAAAATTAGTAGTGTATATATTCAATGATTGGGTTTCCGCCAAAACATGCTGTTAAGAGGATCAGCATACGACACCTTACCGGGCTTCTCTGCGAGGTTGTTAAGTAAACAACGACGAGAAAAAACACTACTGGTAAAAGTGAGAAGTTGTGTTTTCAAAAACCTCTAATTGGAATTTGGCTTCCATCACATGTGGTCTTTAGGGAGTGTAAAAACAGAGATTTCACATCGCAAGACCCATAATGTGCCTTTGACGGTATTTGAGCACGATCAAGCACGTTTGTTTTGAAATACTGCTTAACAAAAGCCCTATGCTCAATTTCAAACTAATTCTATTCAATTACATAACCTGCCGAGCGCTTGAGGACCTATCGAAACTTTCTCTTCACATCTTTGGTTCTAGCAAAAATTGCAGTTCACTAGTGGGATCCCATGATGCTGTGAAGATATTTCCAATTTCAAAACATTTTAACAGACGCAAACTCTCGAGCGAAGTGGATGTAATGTTGATATATCGGAATTCTCATGGATCTAATGGTCGTTAACTATGGTTTTCTTGACATATGTACCGAATTTTTATCCTATAAGGAACAGTGGGATAAAAAGAAAAGTTTGGGAAGAGGGTATGTGCACTTTACTCCTTCAGAAATAGTTACTCGTTCAAACTATTTCTGGAGAAAGCAAAGTACAAAAACAAATTACACTAGGAAAAAAAACCCTAGAATTAGAATTGTGTCATTTCAAATTTGTAAATATATTAGGAAAAAATCCTGGGGGCCTACAGAATCCTGGGGGGCCTGGCCCCCTAGGCACCCCAGTAGTTACGCCAATGAAGATCGTCTTCATTTAAGACGATAGAAGACAATTTCGCTCAAAACTTCAAACTCAGACTGAAAACGTATCCTTCCAGCTAAATTCGCTTTCAGAACCACTGTGCAATGGTCTGCCCAAATGACTGCCTTAGTTTTCCAAAAAAAAATACGTAATGACTCCTTCCGGAAGTCTTCCCAGTAAACTGCTTGAGTTATTACATAAAATGTCTTGCGTGTTCTTGAGTTTTCTCGTTCATGTCACTGAGGCCTTCTCACTAAGGTTCTCATGCTTGGTCATCCCAAAACGTTTTCTCAGATGTTTCAAGCACTTCCACGTCTCTTCACAGGAGTAACTTAATCATTCAGATCACTTACATGAGTCTTGATGAGTCATTCGAAAAATAAACTATGAGTCATCCTAGACGAAGATCTGAGTCTTCGCAAAGAAATTTTAAGAGTTAAAATATTCTTAAAAAACTTCCATCTTAAACAACTGTTTTGGTTTTTTTGTTGCTTTTCCAAAAATATGAAAGAATTTCCCAAAACAATTTGTCAATTTTCCCAAACATTCCTGAATGTTTCATAAAGGCTCAATGATTGTTATTAGAAGTATTCTTGAGCTTTCTCAAACAATTTTACTCTTCGCCTAAACTTCTTTGATCTGTATGAAAAACTAGTTGAGAACACTTTTTGGGGCATTTGAAAAACAATACTTCCAATGCCATTGCAGAGAAGATCTTAAGTATAACAAAGACTTCCTAAAATATTCTTAACTGCTTCATGATTCTTCCTACACAGAAAACAAAAATTAATTTTAACAGGCGCATAAAATTTCACCTCGTTTAATTTCAAGCCAAAGGAAGCGTAAAAAAACTATATTGTTTGCAATCTTGCATGCGCCAAACAACAATGTTTACAATCTTTCATACAACACACTAGATTCAGGCGTTATTTGGCTTAAATTTTATCGAATTTATCTCATTAAATTCTGCTAATTCTTGCATTCCCTCACACTCCCCTACAGCTTTAAGGACGTGGTCAGCGTTGACTTAGTCTACTGGAGACAGCATGTCTGGTATCTAAGGGTTCGAAATCATCCCCCAGGTTTCATACCAAACGACAACGGATCCAGATGTGATAGTTCTCTTAACAGTAGATTAAGTCTTCACCGCCTACGATATTGTGTAACTGTACATGCTAGGCTATGCTATGCCTATCTTGCATTCCCTCTATGTGCATTTGATATCGCTGAGAATTACATGTTTTTTCAAACTGGGTCGCAAAATGAAGCTATCCACGTTTTTTTCTCAAAATCTTCGCCAAGTCTTCTCATGACTTCTCAAATATTGAGTTTCTTCAATGTGCTGTATAAGTATTGTAAAAACTTTTAAAAATTCTTCAAAAACATTTCCCTTCTTGAGTTTTATAAAACATTCGAATTTTCACATAAGACATCCAAAATTTTCGCAGAAGATTTCATAAATATTTCGGGAAAGCTACACGAAAACTTTCTAGAAGGCTTTTTTTTGTTGGGGCGTAGAACCACATCGTCCACTGAATTGAACTTTTGTGGTAGAAGGCTTCCTGAACCTTTTCAAAAGATTTTACTCACTTCAAAATTGGATTATTTTATTTTTCCAAACAAACGTCCTGATAACGGAGACTCAACTTCTTCGAAAAACATTTCCTATGTCTTCATAATGCTTATTGAGTTTTGGCAGATGGCTACCTGAATAAGCCTTAGAAGACTTACAATACACATCATACAAGAAGAACTCCTATCATGGCTTCTTCCCAAAATACTTTGCCATTCTTCACAAGTCTTCTCAGAAGCCATTCTGTGTCTTGTTAAAAACAATCTGACGGTCAAGACTTAATCAGTCTTCAGTTAACCCAAAATTCTTTTTGCATCATCTTAACCGTCCCACAAAGTCTTCCGAAGTAACTATCTGAATCTTTACAATAGCTTTCTTGGAGTATACACAGATAAAAAGAAAAATTGAAGTTTCTGCGTTAGCTAATGCATATAAAGGGAATGCAAGATTTGGTAGAAAAAAAATGGGATTTATCATATAAATTTTAGCCATGAAACGCCTGAATCTAGACTGTTGTGTGAAAGATTGCAAACATTGTTGTATGGCGCATGAAAGATTGCAATCAATTTTGTTGCTAACGCCTCCTTTAACTTCGAATTAAAAGAGGGATAATTTTACGCGCCTGTTAAAATTAATAACTTTTTTCTTTGTACAAAATATGATATGGATCTTTCAAGAGCGCCTTTTTGGTTTTCCCATCGTTTCAGTCAAAAGTTGTTTTAAAAAACTTCCCAAGTTTGGGAAAAAACTTTCCCAGTTTTGATTGGAGACTTCATGAATATTTTTCGAGTAATACCTGAATACTTTGAGAAAACTTCCTAAATATTCCAAGACATTCTTAGTTTTCCGAAAAAAATGTATTCCGAAATTTTTTCGGAGACTTAATGATTCCACACGAAAAAATTCACCACGCTCTCCAAAAGAAGCATTTTCGTCTTCCAAAGATTTTTCTGAGTGAAGTCTTCTTTTTGCATCACATTTTGTTAGAGGCCCCAACAGCATTCTTACTGTCGATACAAACCGTTTTAATTCGTCTCAAACGATACTAAAAATAACCTTGTCTTCCCAATGAAAAGTAACTAACATACTTTGTGAATGGTTCCAACAGCATCCTTACTGTTGGTGAAAATCGGTCCAAATAATCTCTTAAGTGTTGTTTAAATACCTTCCTCAATGAACATCCACTAGCACTGTACTACCCAGGTAGCCAATAAGCATTAGCATATGCAGTAAATCAACTATAAATCTGCATTTCAGATGCTGCAAGCATTATATTAGAATTATATCAGCATCTTGAATGCCATCTGTTGTAAAGCTGCATTTTAAATGTTATTTAAATGCTTGTAGCCTGTAATAAGAGTTCCGATAATAATAGCACTAATGAAGCATTATCATAGCATTGCAGTAAAGCAGCCGTATATTGGGCCAAAAGTGGCATTTATGTTGCATTTAAGGCGACTTAAATGCTTTATAGGCTGCCGTAAAGACGCTTTGGGACTGCTTATTGGTTACCTGGGTATGTGAGTGGTTCAAACAGCATCCTTACTGTTTTACTTAGCACGATCAATTTCTAGGAGCTGGAAAAGAGGATGGAAGAAGGTGATCGTAGGCAATAGACATTTAAATACAAGCCTGGAGTATAGTTTATAGATTGAATAACACCCAAACCTGTTCTGCTTTTCCGTTCTCTAGAAAAAAAAACTCTTATGTTCCTAATTAAAAAAAATATGAGAACATAGAACTTAGTATTCATAGTATTCATGAAGGACTACCATGCTAGGGAAAGCTAGAAACGAGAGACCAACAGCAACTTTGTAAAACACTTTTCGTCTTTCTGGAAGAGCCCCCAGAGTCTTTTCAGACAACTTTTTCATGATGAAATTTGTCAGAAGCTGATAATTTTTCATCAACATGAGAGGCTCCAGGAGTGGACAGTAATTTATTGCTAGAACGAATAAATGAAGAGAAAGTATTGATAGTTCGTTAGAGGCCGGTAGGCCGGTGAAATTAAAAGATGAAAATTGAAAACGAGCGGAGGGCATTTGAACGGTTGTATGCGATTGAGTCAGATGTAGGGTAGGCAAGGGGGAAGCGTACTCCCTTGACTGGCAAAAAAATGTGTGACCGATCGTGCTCATATACAACTTTTGGCTTAATCTAGTTCTAGCGATTTGTTTGTTTCCCTCTCCCAGCCTAACATGGGTGAAAAATTATCTCCTCCTGTTGGATTTATTTTTGGCATGCACCGACTTACAGATCTTGGAGGAACGAAGGTGAGTTGTGCAAATATGTACTGGCCCTCACCAGTATGATTAAATAGATTCCCCCATTATGGGCTTTCTACACATTGATTGTTGATTTTTGTATTCTCCCAATGCGTGGAGTAACGATCTATGAGGGCCTGTTCATAAATCACGTAGAAATTGAAAAGACATTTGAAAGTCATAGACCGCCCCCTCCTAGTAGACTTTTCTCAATAATTTTTTTTGAATTTTTGTTTGGAGCGTAGACTTTTGTCAACTACCCCTCCCAAACCTCCAAAAAAGTCTACGTGGTTTATGAATAGCTCTTGATGAAATTTGTCAGACTTTTTAAGCCTAACCAATAGGCTTCTCCCTAAAAACATTCTTGAATCTTCTGAAACCTCTTCATCAGGCTTCAGCAGTGTTCTAAAAATTCTCCAAAGTTTTTCAAAAAGCATTGGATTTGGTTTAAATCGGTTTAAATCAACCCTCGAATGTTGCCCTGGTCGTTCCAATCAAAAGTCTCCATCGCACTTCATGAGTAACCCCAATTGCATCCTTACTGTTGGTTGAATTCGGATACCAAGCGTAATCTTAAATCCATTGTCTTGCCTATGTGAAACCACTATCACATATTGTGAGCAGCCCCAACAGCATAATACAGTTGATATTGCTCGGTCCATATCGGCCCCAAGCGTCATAAAAAATGTGAATCCAACGAAAAACCACCATCACACACCAAATGTCTCCAACAGCATCCTTAGTGTTGGTTCAAATCGATTCAAAGCGGAAACTCCTATTTATGCCAACCATCATCAACTATTTGTAACGTTACCTTAAATCCATACATCCTTAATGTTGGTAACATCCTCACTGTTGGTTTAATATTGTCCAATATCAAACCCAATATTCCCAAGGAAAAAACACCATCACATTCTGTGAGAGGCTTCAACAGCATCCTAACAACGGCTAAAAACGGCTACTAAGCGTAGTTTAGTATACATTTGTTTGTTTTTCAAATGCAGTTCACCACCAACACAATTCTGAGTGGACCCAACATCCTTACTGTTGGTATACATTTTTCCGATTTCAAGCGTTATACATAAGTATTTTGTTTACCCAATGAAGAACTACCTTTCAACTCTGTGAGTGACTCTAACAGCAGCCTTACTGTTGGCATGAATGGGTACAAATTGGCTCTCAATCGTTACTTAAAATGTTTTTTTTTCTCATTAAAAACCACTCTCAAACATTGTGAGTGACCAAGATCTTGACGGCATGTTAACTGTTGGTTTCAAGTTAACTATCACCACACTTTGTGAGTATTTCCAATATCCTTACTGCTGGTAGGAATTTTTCGTTAGGAAAAAAATCTCGACTCCTTGGGCATAGGGTATGCTTGCAAATGCCACACAATCATGCTTATGACGGTTTTCGCCCCAAATCGTCTTCGGAGTTGGCAGCGCACTCTCAGATTACAACGAAACTTTTTGAGTGTGTAGACCATGACTAGATGAGCCTCTTTGCATACTTAGTTCCTTCAATTTTTCGTTTTAGGGCTAAACTTTTTTTTTATCATTTTTTTTTCAAATGTGTTTAATAAAAATGACTAATCCTACAAAAAAGTGTTGTATGGGCGATTATTACAAGATAAGTCACATTTTAGGAAAAAAATATTCAAAAAAATCCAAAATGAGCCCTATACTGAAAAAAATGAATTAAAAAAAATATAAAGTCGATTTAAAACAAAACACCATTTTTTATTTCGATGAAATTTTGTCTCAAGATAGGTAATTATGTTCCCTACCAACCTTTTATGCATCACAAGATGGGTACTTTTAAGAAAACAAAGTTTTTCTAACAAAAACTTTTTCATGTCCCAGTGATTTTTTTTTCAGTATATTTTGCTGTCAAAAACAAAACCAGTGAAGGTTAAAGGGTGATACGGTCAAAATTTGGTCAAGAGAAAACGCGTGTAAATCGGTGAAATCGTTTATTTAAAAAATCAAATTAAATTTCTTTTTCAAGTTCAATTAGTATAAAATTCAGGAAAAATATTCAGTTAGGCTTCCACTTTTCCAAATCCGAATTGCCGGGCCTTACGCTTGACCCCTGCCATCAGATTTTGTACAGCCACCTTGTCCACCTTCTTCGCCGCAGAAAGCCAGTTTGCCTTGAACTGCTGCTCGTCCTTAGCAGTTTTTTTGGTCTTCTTTAGGTTCCGCTTGACAATAGCCCAGTATTTCTCAATTGGGCGGAGCTCTGGCGTGTTGGGAGGGTTCTTGTCCTTGGGAACCACCTGCACGTTGTTGGCGGCGTACCACTCCATGGCCTTTTTACCGTAATGGCAAGATGCCAAATCCGGCCAAAACAGTACGGAACAACCGTGTTTCTTCAGGAAAGGCAGCAGACGTTTATTCAAACACTCTTTCACGTAAATTTCTTGGTTGACAGTCCCGGAAGCTATGAAAACGCTGCTTTTCAAGCCACAGGTACAGATGGCTTGCCAAACCAGATATTTCTTTGCGAACTTTGACAGTTTCGTGTGCTTGAAAATATCTGCTACCTTTCCCCTTCCTTTTGCCGTATAAAACTCCTGTCCCGGAAGCTGCTTGTAGTCGGCTTTGACGTAGGTTTCGTCGTCCATTACCACGCAGTCAAACTTCGTCAGCATCGTCGTGTACAGCCTCCGGGATCGCGCTTTGGCCGTCGTATTTTGTTTATCTTCTTGTAAGTCGATAGTCCGGCTCGTTTTTTGGCTCGATGCACGGTTGTAGACGATACACCCAGCTTATTTGCGGCATCTCGGAGAGATAGGTTAGGGTTTCGCTTGAAACTACCGGCAACTCTCTTTGTCGTCTCAGCGGCTTCCGGTTTTCGATTTCCCCCCGATCCAGACTTCCTGGCTGTCGACAAACGTTCCCCAAACACTTTAATTACATTTGTAACGGTTGATTTGGCAACTTTTAGCGATTTTGCCAACTTTGCGTGCGAGTAGCTCGGATTTTCGCGATGCGCGAGCAAAATTTTGATACGCTGCTCTTCTTGCTTGGACGGCATTTTGACAACTGAAGAGTGAATTCCAAAATCAAAATAGGAGCAACATTCTACACACACACCTTCAAAATGAGGGGTGTTCAGGTTTTTTAAATGCAAAATTGAAAGAAATACGTCAAGTTGATATTGACCAAATTTTGACCGTATCGCCCTTTATACGGCTATGTAGTCATCTCAAAATGCAATGAAACTTAATTTGTGATGTGAGACAAAGCGAAGTACGCATATTCACGCAGCAGCACTCAAGAAGTACGACTCAATATTCAATATTAGAATATTGCTACTGTAATTTCTACCAAAACGTTTCTACCCCTTTCCATACCTAATACTAGGTAAGGCTATTCAGTAGAATCGAACGAAACGAATCAAGAGTTGTACCTAAACCAAATATAAACTAAACAAGAAAGTGAATCAGTGACATTCAACGTGTTACTTCTCGTTGCGAAAGGTTATTAAAAGCAACGATTCAGCACAAATTGTACCTCACATCTAAAGCTCCCAATTTACAACTGTGGAAGTGCATTTAGAATACTAAGCACTATTGAAAGCAAACAATAAGCTAATTGCGAAAGCAATAAGCTTTAAAACGCTAAGAAAGAAGAAGATCTGATTTAATAAACCCATCATGCATCCATTCTCACGAATCAGAATATCCTTAGGTCGTCCACGAACCAGTTGGTTTTAATTTGATTATTACATCATCCTGCAACAGGATTGTCAATAGAATCCACTTTCATTCGGTTGCTTGCCGAAACTCTTGAACCGAGTTGAACCTACTTGCGCATAATGCAACGTAACGGCAGCCAGATCCGAGCCTACAGGATCACAACCAGCAGGGAGTAAAGTGCTCTCGAAGATGCAACGAAAGCAGCTCAGCGCAAGTATGTGCGAGACGTGAACTAATGAATAATATATGACTCCCCCCTCCGCCCTCGACTATGGAGCGACATGCACTTTTCTACCAGAGTTTTTTTTCGCTCTTGTTTACAATCTTTACGTCAACAAAGGCCCCCTAAGGATGGAAAGAGTGACGGAAAGTTGTATGGTGTGACGTAGTTTGGGCAAACAAGCACAGGGAGCGACAATGGAAAAGTTGAACAAACATGTAATCTTTAGATTGGATGAGCTTTGCATGCAATTATTTCTGTGATGTATGTTTTTATTTTAGGTATCGAGGTAAAGTATTTATTTACTCCATAAATTATTAACCCGCCAGAAGTGCTGCTTGACGTTGGTATTAAAGTTTTACAGCTGACCAATCTACCATCGTGAAAAAAGACAGCACTCGTAATACCCACATTAGTTCAACAAATGAAGGATTAGCCTTATATAATCAACTTTCTAATGCTCTTTAATCATACCTATGTCAGTGATCCGGCCCGCAGTCTATCTAGATAGTGTGCGTTGGTCAACCACAGCTCTGACACATTATCCGTGCCGAAGCGGTAACAATAATCCTGCTGAGTAACTTGAGCCGTAAAAACTGTACTAAAGCTAGTCGAATTAAAACAAGTTGCCGACCTATCGTCCGTGTCGTACTGCCGTGTAATCAAAACGTACTGCTGGCCATAGCCTGGCTACACACGTACCTGTCCGCCTGCTCGTAATGTTTCATCGGGGACTGCAAACATAGTCATCAAACTGCTCCTTTCACCCCCCACTCACCGCTTCAGCGACAAACACTAGGATCGCTCTAAATCCACCAACCCAATTAGTTGGTACCGGCGATGTGACAAAAAATACCACTCACCTACCTCCACCTCCACCCCCACGAACAAAAGCAGCTCCTGACATCGCAGAATACTCTAATTTATGCAAAGAGTCATTATTCAAAGGAATTCTAATATCACGTTTCGGGGTGGCAAACTGAATTCAAACGTGCTTTGTTCTGCGTGTGGTCACTGTCTCACCGGTGATGACGGCCAAATGAATGAAATGGCACCCCAGGAACCGCTGGACTGGAGCTTAATTTAAACCGCAGTTGCATAATCCTGTAACTGGTTCGTACGTTTTCCGTTGAAATTGAAAATCCCACACTTTCGGATATTTTCGTATCAAGTTACATTGTAGGGAAATTAAAAAAAAATCATTCAGTAATTTCATTTTTCGTACATACGGATTCCATTGGGTGGGGATTTGAATTTCGGCAATTTCAGCGGAATGTTAAATCCAGAAACCGAGGCCGTTAATCGCTTTAGAGCATTATTATGGTTTCAGTTGCTTGAATAATCGAAAACAATCGTTTGATTGAACGTGAAATCAGATAACTGAGCTCGCTCTTTCAACTGAAGAACCAGCAAGCATTCGTGGGTGGAAGTTGGACAGCATTACAATTTCAAAGAATTTGTTTCATTTTCATGATGTTGACTTTGGTAAACTTACAAATATCGAATATGAGTTTATAATTAACGAAAAAAAACCGAAAAAGCTGTAAAATGTTTACTCAAGGAGCTCAAAGCTAATGTTTACCATTCTAAACGTAAAGATGATGTGTTTCTTGCATTTGATCATATAAACACAGCTGAAAAAGCTGAAATAGTTTATTACCACAAATCAGCACACTTTTGGGCAGCATTACTAATTAGGCGAACAGTTTCATTATTGTTCCTTTTGTTATTAGATTTACTCATTTTCAACATTAAATTAAAAAAATATTTAAAAAAATTAGAAATCAGATCATTATGCGTCAATGTTTTGCTTTAAAATAGCACAAACTGCAAGGTGTTAATATGAACATGGGTTTGGTAACCCTAGGTAATATATGTGTAAAGAGGTCTTTTATCCTGAGGCGACTTTGCTTTTATAATTCTAGATACACAGTTTTGAAGAAAAATGCAGATAAAGAGTACACATAGTTAATGGACTACGTCATCATGAAGAAGTTTTGCCGAAGAATACAAAATAAAACCAGCGAAACTGGATGAAAAATGCTGTCACAAACAAATGAAACAATCCACGGAACGGACGATTAAGTCAACAGGAGTGCAGTGAGAGAACAAGCTCTCAACAATAGTTATTTCAAGCTAAGCAGGATTTTTGGTAGATACTATTCATAATTTTTTTCAAATAAAATAAAACTACCGATGCGTACTCTAAAACTGTATTTTCATTCAAAACTGTGTATCTAGAATTTTATAAGCCAAATCGCCTCCCCATAAAGGATCTCGATACAAGTGTAGTAAAGGGCGAACACGAAATTATTGCGACACCGAAAATGTCATGCCAATTTTTTTATAATGTTTAGAATCAAACCAAAATTTTGGGGTAGTTTTATACATATATTTACTTCAAAAATCAAAAGAAAAGTCAATCGATGGAGCCTTGAGTGTAAAATTGAACGCATTTTCGCTTGATGCCCTTCATCAAAGTCTTTACAGTGTCATCCGGTACCAGTTTCTCAGTTTTTTTTTTTCATTTTCTTAACATGTCCTTCTCGTCTTTGACTGTCTTCTTGCGCTTCCGAAGTTCCCGCTTCATCATTGCCCAGTACTGCTCCACCGGGCGCAGCTCCGGACAGTTTGGCGGATTCATGTCCTTTGGAACAAAATGGACAGAATTGGCCTCATACCACTCCAGGACACTTTTAGAATAGTGGCATGATGCCAAATCTGGCCAAAATAGCGGAGCTTCGTCGTGCTGCTGCAAGAATGGCAAAAGGCACTTCTCGAGGCACTCAGATTTGTAGATCTCGCCATTTACTGTGCCCTTTGTCACGAAAGGTTCACTCCTCAGTCCGCAAGAGCAGATGGCCTGCCAAATGAGATATTTGGAGGCAAACTTCGACATTTTTTTCTTCTTAAATTTGTCGTCCACATAAAACTTGCTCTTGCCGGTGAAAAACTCCAACCCAGGAATTTGCTAAAAATCGGCTTTTATATACGTTTCGTCGTCCATCACACAGCAGCCATATTTTGTCAGCATCTTCTCGTAGAGCTTCCGTGCCCGAGTTTTAGCCGTCGATTGTTGCCGCTCATCGCAGTTTGGGAAGTTCTGTACCTTGTATGTATGTAGTCCAGCTCTCTTCTTTGCATTCTGGACGTAGCTCTGCGACATGCCGATCTTTTTAGCCAAATCACGGCTTGAGACGTTGGGATTTGCTTTAATCCTCCATCTTTTTGTTCTCCGGTCCCGGTTTTCTTCCAGCTCCTTTGCCGTGGTGCAACGTCAACCGCTCTTGGAACCGCTTTAACACTCTGGAGACGGTTGAATGGTGAATGTTCAACATTTTTCCCAACTTCCGGTGCGACAGGTCAGGAAATTCCAGGTGTTTGGAAAGAATTTGTTCTCTCGACTCGCGTTGGTTCACCTCCATTTTCGTTGAATCGAAAAACACGACTTCGAGTTCGACAGCATGTAAACAATACACATCAATGAGAAAGTGTGCAAAATTTGGTTGATTTTTACCCAATGATAAAACAGTTATGCCCTGTTGAATGTGTCGCGATAATTTCGTGTTCGCCCTTTATCTTGTGTTACCAATCCCATTTTCATCTCATCATCTTGCAGTTCGTGATATTGGAAAACAAAATATTGACAAATAACCATCTGATTTCTGACTTTTTATTCACTTACAACAAAAGTAATCAATTAATTCAAACATCACAGTTTCTGGATGATAATGCTTTTAAAAAGTATGCTGATTTGTGAAAATGATCTATTTTAGCTTTTTCAACTGTGTCTATGTGATCAAAAGCAAGATTTCAACTACTCGCAAATACTGTACTTGACCAGTGATCACCATCTCCAAATTACATTGTTTATCGATAAAAACAACTAAAGTATGTCAACACAGACAAACAGACATAACACTTGAAGTTTCTTTCGTCAATTACCCATTAAACGGTCAATTAAAATGTTTCTTAGTTGGCAGTATCGCCACAGATAGCGCGTATACTCGATTTTCTTATGTTTAACGTTAACACACTACCGCCATCTGTTCAGCTTTATCATTCATGCAGTGTGCTCAACAGATGGCGCAGGTGTGTTAGTGACGATGATTTGAAGTGCAAAATGTTCGATGTGTGATGTGTGTTTGTCTGTGATATTAATGATAATAAATTAACGGAGATGGATTAATATATAAATATAAACATTTTCATAAAAAACTTGCTATGTTACGGTCTTTGGTGATAGTTTTTGATGCAGCTGATCGAAAATTATGCAGAAAAAAATGCAAAACTACCAATTTTGAAAAGGAGTTTTTTTTCCTAAAGAGGACAAAAGGGGACAAACAATTTTGCATAGATCTTGTAGATGAAAGTTGGTACTTTCAGTTCACGTACTCTGTGTTTGCAAATATTTGCAAATAAAGGAATAAGACATCTTGCAAAAACGTATATTTTTTTTACACTTCAGCTCATAAAACTTTTTTAATACAATAACTAGCAACTATCTTGTATCTTCAAAATGTGCGTCATTTTATACCCTAAAAGTCATTCTTGTGGAGTTTTCAAATTCAAATTGAAATAAAAAAGTTACAGCAAAAAAAAACTGTTTTTTTAAGTCCCACCCTAAGGAAAGTCAGAAAAACTGTTATAAAACGATGCGTAGATGAGATAGAAGTTAAATTTTTTCATTAAATTAAAAAAACGACAATTCTGTGGAAGCAAAAAATCCTCTGAATCAAAAGAATAAAAAGTTATTTTTTTTATTATGAACATAAAAGGACCACCCTAGTCACCACTCAAACCAAAAGATAGATCTTATTTTTAAAATTAAATCTCCCCAAGACATCATCTGTCTTAAGATGATGGTTTTCGAGTTATCGATTTTTGTCGCGAAATTTGTCCATTCGCACCATAGTGCAGCCTTGGGACATGGCAGTTAAAGTTAAACTACCAAAAGGATTTGCCAATGCCCAGGGTGCCCAGTTTAGTTGTTATTACACAGATACCCAAAGGATCATGTTGGGAACTAACATGCATCTTCAATTTAATTTAATCTAATCAAATCCACTATAGACAGTTCTTGAAAGTATCCTTTAGAATGATGGATTACATTTTTCTTCTTTTTTATTAGATATATTTTTAACTTCTTAGATGTGCAACATATACAAACACGGCAAGGCCTACTGTCCACCAGCGAAGGGGCGGATGATTCATGAAACATCAGGCCTATTTAAGGCCAAGTATTTAATCACAATCCAGAATCCAGTAAATTGGAGAAACGTGGACTTCTCGTACCTTACTTTTTTTCACACGTTTTTTTCACATTTATAATTGGTTGGTCGATGGGAGCATCTAGTCTAGAAAGGTTGAGTGATGCTTTGTTTCTCTTTGGACGGTTAGGACACGAACCCTAGAATTCAAAAGTATATGGTTATAGCGCCATTGCTTGCTTTCTAAAGTGAAACGAAAAACATTGTAAGCTTGGTGCAAATTTTGCTTAAAAACAAACCGACTGTTTTGATTTGCATTTTTATTTTGGGGTGATGGCTAATAAGCCTTTTCAGACCACATGATTTCAATGAGAATAAGGTTAAGCTATGGAAGGTGGTTAGACGTTCTGGACCGGTAAAAAAAATACTGTGAGACCCTAACATCGGTTAGTCACAATTTTGCACTACTATGAAAAATACCATATCCCGAAAAGAGAGAGTAAGATCGTGAATTCAGCGCCAAAATTAGATTAGGGCGAAACAGCTTTTGTAAATAATCGCTTTCTCGGTCATTTTCGTTTGAACAAAAGGTCACACATACAAATTTACCACTCTTTAAGTAAGAGGGGCTTTATTTCTTTCCGCTGATATATTCAATTTGAAGGAATTGTATCCAACTTCCGATAAATTAGCAGGAAAAGTGTTTGTTTACAAAAGAAGATTCGCCCTAACCAAATGTTGGCGGTAAATTCTCAAATCACACTTCAAATAAAGCTGGTATTTTGAGATTTCTGCAATAAAACAAGCAACTAATAAAACAGAAATGGTTCAAGTGATGTTTGAAACTTACAGACACGTTACATTTACTGTTGTGATTGTTTTAGATGTGAGTCTGGGTTATTATTTTAAGTATTATTTCAAGAGACAATTAAAGTAAAACTCAACGATACAGAGAAGAATTGTTCTATGGCCGCAAGACTGCGTGCCTCCCTAAGCGGACTCTCCGCGTCCTTCCCTTTCATGAAGTCTTAGCTTTCAATTATTTGTCAGCGTCTGTCTTAAGTAAGTCTTCAAAATGTCTGATCCCCTGCTAAACAATATGTTGTTAGAGCATTCAGGGAACGCACTTTTGAATTCTATTATATATTTAAATGTAGAATTTTCTGCACCTGATGCACCAGGACATTTAAAGTTTCTCATAATCATGATGAAAGCACTCACCCTTTTCGATAATGAAGCTAACTATACGATTATTAATGATATCAACTGTATAGGTATATTTGATATTTAATCAATGACAATTAGAGAATAAACAACAATGAAAGAATTGTCAAGCAAATAAAAAGTGCATTTTTTGTCGTTTCCCCAAATTATTTGATATCAGGTATTTGTAGATTATTCCTAGCTTCGTCCAAGGGTGAATTGCGGCTTAGCCTACCAGTATCACACATATTTCAGTGCCTTCAAATAAACGTACTACGAAGTGGCAATTTAAAGAAAGCAGAGTGTGTTGCTATCACTGCTGATCATGTAATTGGCCTACAATGACGGCTTTATAAAAACAAAAAACACAAACCGACCGTTACAACAAAATGGAGCACAACGAACCCGTGGACCCTTGCATTGTGCAAGGCTAGTGAAGTGCATGCATGGAGCAAATAGAACCTAGCCTTTAATCAAACTTAGGCAAATGTCCAGAACTGTACACAGACGAATGAAAAAAAAAAAACGCGTAAAATTTCCACTCGTTTAATGTCAACCGAAGCAAGCGTAAGCAACGTTATTATTTGCTATCTTCCATACAGCAGACCTGATTCCAGCGATATTTGGCTTAAATTTACATGAAAGATCCCATTAATTTATGCCAAATCTTTTGAAGTGAATTAAAATTGTATATCTGTGCCCTTGAGAACACAGTCGCAGTTGCTAAACACGAGACTATTTTTGATCTCCCAAAAACACGGCTTTTGATGTAAGTGCGACAGAGAAATTCTCTGTACTTCCAAGAAAAATCACAGGAAAGATTTCGACTAAGGTTGGGTTGGCAGCAGGGCTCGTTTTCGTCATCGATACAGATTGCCGTAGCATGATTGCTTAGCTTATACTGTCAAACAAAGTAATTAAAAACACACAAACTTAGGTACGGAATATTCTCTTTGCACACTGGTCGTGAATTCTCACCTTTGGATGAGTATTCAGCAATTAAGGCTATAAATTAGTTAGTGAGTAGATATACTGAGTTGAGTTACATTTAAGAGTAGTTTTCAACTAGTTTTAAGTAAGTCGCACTGGTAGCTGGTTGTAGTTACTATAGTTATTCAGTTTATTTTCGATCGTTTACGTTTAGCCAGCCTTACTCGTCCTATCAACACACGACAATCCCTTCGACTGTGGGTGTGGTTGTGTTGATCACTCAGTTGCGTAGATCGGCGGTGGGTGCATATGGTTCACTTCTCGACGGGGTGCAACTAACAACCCCCATGGGTAGAAATGTTGCGAAGCCCATTCAACTATCCCTTGATGTATTATGTAAGGTGTAAGTTCTTGAGCTCAGACTGGTAGCTTGGCACCATAACTACTTATACCTAAACAAAAAAAAAAGGCGAAAAGGTGGGGCAATGAATAAACAAGTTTAAAATGAGGAGTGGCTCAAAAAGAGAATTTCACCATTAAGTCGGTCATAAGATGGTCTCGTGAAGTTCTAAAGTGTGGCCCAGTTAGAATTGGAACATAGACTATTGCGCATATTTCGGATATACATTAACAAAATCGTATTCCGTTTTAACTAAAATGTTTGACTTTTTACGAAATTGAGAGGGAAAATACAAAAAAAAAATCATCTCGATTTCGAAGAAATTTGTAAACTTTTCCCAGCATACGTTTCATCAACCGGCGCACATTATTCTCATCCATCGTTTTGGCAATTCTATTCCACTTGGTTCTCAATTCATAGATGCTTTTGTCGACACTGCCATTCACCTTCCTTCGGTTTCCTCTTCATAATAGCCCAAAATCTCTCCATCGGTCTGAGCTGGGGACAGTTTGGTGAGTTGAGTTCATTCGCAATAAACTGAATCCTGTTGGTTTAATACCATTGTAGCACTGTTTTACAGATCTGGCCAAAACATGACAGGTTTATTGTGGGATCTGATGAATGGCAATGTTCGCTTTTGGAGACATTCCGTTATGTACAGCTCTGAATTAAATGTCTTATTAGTGATGAAAACCTTGGTCTTCAGCCCGGTCTGTTCAGCTTTATCATCCATCACAGTATGCTCAATAGATGGCGCAGGTGTGTTAGTGACCAAGATTTGTAGTGCAAAATGTTCGATGTGTTATGTCTGTTTGTCTGTGATATGATTGTTAATAATTTAACGGAGATGGATTAATATAAATATATAAACATTTCCATTTTCATATAACTGTTGGTGCTGCTGATCGAAAATTATGCAGAAAAAATGCAAAACTACCTATTTTAAAACGATTTTTTTCCCTAAAGGGAACAAAAGGGGACAAACAATGCATTTTATACCCTAAAAGTCATCTTTACAGAGTTTTCAAATTCAAATTGAAATAAAGAGTTACAGCAGAAAACCTGTTTGGCCAAGTCCCGATCCTAAGGAATGTTGGAAAATTTGCCTGTAAAACGATTCATAGATGAGATAGAGTTCAATTTGTTTTAGCAAAGTTTCAATGAATTGACAATATCCACCCGAATTACTTTGAAGCTAACGAATCCGTCTGAATCATAAGAATAAAAAGTCTGAAACTTTTATTATGAACATAAAAGGACCACACTAGTCATTATCAAAACCAAAAGATAGATCTTAAATTTAAAATCAAATCTTCTGAAGGCATCAATCTGTCAGGTTAATGGTTTTCGAGTTATCGATTTTTGTCGCGAAATTTGTCCACTCGGACCATAGAGCACACGTTCGAACTGCCCTACGAAAAAAAACTTCTGATGTTGTTATTGTTATAGGGAACACATAAGATGTCATAGTTTACCGACCACTGGGGTCGCTGTATCAATCGAAAATGTTTGTTCCAATACTAAATGGGCCACACCTTATAGCATCATCAACGTACTCTGTCCACACGAAGGGAGACCCGATGACGAAAAAGAAGCGTTCTACTCGCAGCTATAGCAAGTGTTTGATGGCTGCCCGCAGCGGAACGTAAAAGTCGTCATTGCCGACATGAACGCTCATGTTGGACGGGAGGCAATGTACAAACCGGTAATAGGGCCTTAGAGCCTGCATACTGTTTTGAACGATAACGCCCAATGATGCGTAAGCTTTGAGTCCTCCTGTGGTTTAGTAGTCTGCCTGCGTATGTCTGTGCTCAAAACTCTCGACGGTGTACATTGACCAAGTACGGGAAACCGGAGTTGCCGAGGCATACGCACAACGGCTAGAACTAACAGAAGAGCAACTTGGCGCAGCTTCTCTTGAGGATGGCTGGTAAGATATTCGAACTGCCATTGGTAGCACTGCAATAGTAACATTAGGTACATTAGCACCGTATCGAAAAAAATACTGGTTTGATGGCGAATGCAAGCAGTTAGTAGAGGAGAAGAATGCAGTGAATGTGGAACTTCGAAGAAAAAGGCGCCAGAGGGAAGATCGAGACCGCGAAGCATTGGAAGCACTGTACCGTGCTAACGACCCAGCAAATTCTACGAGAAGTTGAACAGCTTGCGCAAAGGCTACGTACCACAAGCCGATACGTGGAAGGAAGAAGAGTGGATGATTGAAAGGTGGAAGCAGTACTTCGACGAGAACCTGAACGTCAATGTTACAGTGACCGAAGTGGCACGGTAATAAAATTACGAACACGCCCAGAAGATGACAGGAAGCTGAGGAGGGAATTTATCGGTTGAAAAACAACAAAGCTGCTGGAGTTGACCAACTCCCAAGCGAGTTATTACAATACGGTGGTGAAGCACTAGCCACGGCGCTGCACTGGGTAATTACCAAGATTTGGGAGGAGGGATGTTTACCGGAGGATTGGATGGAAGAAATAGTGTGGTATCTCTTAAAAAGGTGACAAGCTGTGTGACAAGTATCAGGGACACTCTCGAGTCCCTTCGAATCTCGGAGAGGATTACGGCAAGATAATGGATAGTCGTGTTTGTTGTTTAACATTGCACCGGAGGGTGTGATTTGAAGAGCTGGGATAGACACGAGTTGCACGATTTTCAGGAAGTCTGTTCAACTATTTGGCTTCGCCAACGACGATGATATAAATTTGATACAATAACAGAAACGTACATCAGATTTAAGACTGAAGCCGGTAGGACTGAGTTGGTGATTAATGCGTTGAAAACAAAATACATGAAAGGAAGAGGCTCACGTGAAAAAAAAATGTTAGCCTCCTACCACGAGTTCAGATCGATGAAATCGATGTAGCAGACGAATTCGTGTATCTTGGCTCATTGGTGACTGCTGATAGCGACACCAGCAGAGAAATACAAAGGCGCATTACGGCTGGCAATCGTGCCTACTTTGGACTCCGAAGGAAGCTAAGATAGAACAAAGTTCACCGAACGACAAAGTTGACCATCTACAAGCCGCTAGTTCTCTACGGCCACGAAACATGGACATTGCTCGTGGAGGACCAACGTGTCTTTGGTGTCTTTGAACGGAAGGTGCTGCCTACGATCTACGGTGGAATGCAGATGGAAGACGGGACGCGGAGGAGGCGAATGAACCACGACTTGCATCAGTTGCTGGGAAAACTTCCCATCGTACACATAACGTCACATAACTTCAAATGGACAGTTGCAGAACACATCTTTACGGAAAATTACGACATAACGACGAATGACGACTGCATGCTTGCTCTGAAATGCAAAAGTAATTTGGAATTCAAATATGTAGCAAAGCGAGCTGAAATTATGAATGAAATGAGAATTGAAAATATATCCTGCTTAAACACGATCTTCAGTGGCGGCCACTCACTTCCCTATTGAAAAGTTGACAACGTTGCCCAGGCTACGCCAACCAGCTTCTCCATACTAAAATGCTAAAAAAAAAGGAAGATAACAACATGTGATGGTGTGATGTGATAAGAGCCCACCATCAATGCAAGGATTACCTATGTCTGCAGGATTGTTCTTAGTAATTTGCCCAGAGAGAATAACCTACGTGATATCTTTTTGTAGAAGGGCCAGTTGATCTCAATGAGGATCTTCGGAAGACTACGACCAGAATGTCTGCATGTCTTAACATGACAGGGGACTGGCGACTCCACGAACCCTTGTTCAGCCAAATCCTTCGACTGTCTTAGGCTCCCCCCCCCCCCCATGCCAATTATATAGTTGTTACAGGAACAGTGGAAATTTTTGATATAAATTATGATTTATAAAAAATTGTTAAGATGCAAAATCTTGAATATTTTACGGCTATATAGAAAGATTCAATTAACAAATTTATTTTACTCTAATTTTTATGTTTTGTAGTCTCCGTGCGTAGAGTAACCAGTGAGGCACCAAAAGTGGACAATAATTGTTGGCTAGAATGAAAGATATGAAGAGAAAGTGTTGAAAGTTCTGTCAGTGTACGTTAGGTTGGAAATAAAATAGAAGTATTGAACATTGAGCGAAAGGGCATGGGTAAAGTAGTACTCGAACCAAGGACGTTACCTTTGCGTAACATCCCGCTGCGGGGAAGGTCGAGGCACGGACGAATCCACCACGTCATCAGGCAAAAGTAACGCGTTGGATCACGCTCATATACAACTGATAGCTTTGTGATAGTTTCTAGCAGAACAGAGTGCATACACACTACCGCTAGAAACTATCACAAGCTATCAGTGGTACATGAGCGTGATCCAATACGTTAATTTTGCCTGTTGAGGTGGCGGATTCGTCCGTCGAGCAATTTGATGACAAATGACTTATCTAATCATAATACCACTAAACGAAATATTTTAGTATAAGTCTGTACTGCTCATTAGCGCATGCCAGTCTTTCACGAATATAGCAGTTGAAGGCAAGAAGAGCACTATAATTGAATATTATGCTGGCGTGCTGAAATTATAAATTAAATGAGAATAGAAAATAAAATGACATGATTTACAGGTTCGAGTAAACAAATTGATCTATAGGTACACAATCTGCAGTCGTCCACCCTCACTTCGCTATTGTCAAAATGACAACATTGCCCAGGCTACGCCAACCAGCGTCTCCATGTTTCAGCTGGCAGTCTTTTGTGATCATTGTGTCAACTCACCATTGTGTAGATAACTACAGTAGAGAAACTAATTATTGTGATATAACCACAATGGAATTGACTCCTAGTTTCGGGTCTTGGCAGAGAATCCCTGCTCAGCTCTTGCCCGTTCAGCGCAAGGGGTGATTTTCTTTGCCATACTAATGTGAAGATATTTCGAAAGTTCATTTGGTTAAATATGTCTGAGCTTACAATACTCTGGAAACATTATGAAACGGCTAAATGGAACCAGCTTGGCATTCCAATTTTACGAATACATACAAGCAAATAGTATACACGAAAAAGTAGCGATTAAAATGATTATTTCACTTCGAACCAGTACCCCGTGCAACCCAAGGGAATGTTCAATCAGACGAGAATATGACCCAGAAAACCGTATATATCCTAGCTGTATAACGTTTCCAATTTTTCCGTACCTCACCCCGCAGCATGGGAGCCACATTGCACGGTCACGGTCACAGTCATTCATCATCCACGTCACCAGCGCATGGCCACGCTCACGAAGGACCAGCGGCGGAGGAAAATATCAACGTGCGAGCGGCATTCATTCACGTGCTAAGTGACTTCGTTCAGAGCCTGGGCGTGTTCATAGCAGCGCTCGTCATTTACTTCAAACCGGAGTGGAACATTGTCGATCCGATTTGTACGTTCCTATTCTCGGTCCTGGTGCTAGTGACGACTATCGCCATAATGAGGGATGCACTAATGGTGAGTACCGATCGTCTTTGTTAGCTAGCGGAAGCTTACTTCATCATAATTGCGTTGATCAATGGGAAGCGAATCGAGTTTTCACCTTCCACGAAACATCGATTGGAAAATGTAGCTAATCGTTAAACATCTTAATTGGGGGAGAAAAAAAACTCTGTTACGGGGTCCCACACCTGTCGGCCGAAAGTGCCTAATTCATCGCGAAAATTACGATCATTAGGAAGGTGGAATATTTAGCCCTCCATCTCCCAAAGTGGATTTTAACCTTTTTCCAGTGCGTTGATAATGAGAAACCGAAAAGGCGAAGCACCGATGGAAAAGGGCTCTCAATGAAGGATAAAAACGTTTCAAATTGCGGCCTCCGGGTTTGGCATTTTTTTTTTCGTTATCGCTTAATTTTGAACCCATATCCCGGAGCATCATTATCGTTGTAATCTTCACGGGTTTGTGTAGTCTCCACAGCCAGATAGAACTCAGCTTGTGACGAGGGGCTTGGCTCGTAAACACGGTTCATAAATGAGGAGTCAAAATTCGGAAATGAAAACAAGTGTAGGCGACTGCTGAGGAGAGAACATACCACAGGGAAGTTACGTGAGCTCCCTTGAAGAGAAAACTATTGGTAGTGGAGTTTGAGACACAGTAGGATTAGGAAGAAACATGTACGCGGTGGGCAAGAAAACTGGCGAATGAAAATTTGTCTTCTTAATAATGCCGTTATTTTGTTTTCTGTAAAAGCAACTATATTTTTTCAGTTACATGTTCCTTAAAAATTTTCCTGAAGAATGCATTATGGTTTTTTTTTTTCAGCCATCGAGTGCTGATATTTTGCTTTGAAACATCTTTCGAGTTTTGCATTCATTGAATATATGAGTTCTGTGTATGCATCAATTTCAGTACGCATTCTGATTAGATCTCTTCAAAGAAATAAAGAATTTCATTCACTTCCGAATAATTTATTGATTACGTTCAATTTATTCCTCTTCATCATGTATGCCTGTCAAGCGAAATTTTTCGGTAATCTTTCCCCTAGACTGCCTCTGTTTGTATTTGAACGAATCAATTTACCAATTAATCAAACTTCTTCACTAATATGCATATTCAAATGGAACCGAAGAAAGGAAGAAAATAAAACCCAAGCCATGATAGACGTGCTTCCGTAGATTTTGTGACAGCTCTCCGAGCGAATCCGCCAAATTATGAATTTCGTCATTGTTCCTGCCGCACCAGGCACCCCGTGTTCCGCGGTTTACTTGTTCGTCTGTGGACTAACGCTGCCTATACCGAATAACGATGGTCGACGGTTCGACCGACCAATGTGACGGTGGTTGGTGGGTGGTGGGGGTGTGTAAGTATGCGGGACGTAACGCTCGCGACGCCTAATGAATATTGTATTTCAATTTGAAACGCTTAAGGTAATGGGTCTGGGAAGCACTCCTCTTGAGAACCGGCCCTACCCACCCAACCGCGTTCGATTCGATTCGGCTGAATTTTCGTGCTCGGGATGGTTTCATTCTGCTCAGGTTTTTCCTTCTTCTTGCCGCCGTGTTCTTTTACTTCTCTCATCGAAATCGTTGATCGTTGTTGGTGGAGGCTTTTTACCTCACCGGAGAAAAAAAAAAACTTACATGTTGGAATTTTTATGCACGAATCTCCTTCGCTTCCCGCTTCGCATTTATAACGGTTTTTATTTTTATTACATTTGATCCGATTTTCATCCTGTTTTCCTTCTGCATTTTATCTTTCCAACCCCAAAAAACGCACAGGTCCTGATGGAAGGTACACCCAAGTATCTTGATTACACCGACGTTATGCAAACGTTCCTCCAGATCCAAGGTGTCGTACGGGTACATAATTTAAGAATATGGGCTCTCAGCATCAACAAGATTGCGCTGTCGGCTCATTTGGCTGTCGGTGAGTATATTTGCATGTCGTTTTCCCTGTGTGTTTTGTGTGTTGTGTGTGTGTGTGTGTGTTTGTGGGTGTGACTTCACCCTCCCGCGCTGTGGACGTTTGTCGGATTAAAAAGGTTGTTGCTTTGGTGGATGAATTTATATTAGGGCTGTAATTTGAAGCGGAAGACTTACTTTTGCTGGTTAGATTAACAAATCTATGTTTATGCGAGATTTTCGGTTGGGATTTTTTTTTATTGAGGGAACAGGAATTCGAGATCGCACATTTGGATGAATGAAATTTAAAATGAATAGGTTATGTATATAGGCATGTATAGACAGTGATGCAAAATATTGATGTACGCAAAAAGTCGATTTCCACTTACAAAACTTATTTCGTTATAATCTCACATCCCAAGTAACATTACCAAAACCATCCAGCTTTATTTAGTTAAACTAAAGTTTTATGAAAGCCACTAGAAATCAATTCGGTCAATTATGGCAGCAAGAGATGCCAACAGGTTTCAAATTTTAGTCAGGTTTATAAGAACCTACACAGCTTCTTTACAGCGATATTAAAACCTTGACGTCTAAAATTCTTTTTACTCCTATCAAAGGTTTTATTTTGACTTTATAAACTCATAAAATGCTGTTTTGAATTGCCGTTTTAGGACTCATTCATATTATTTTATTATGGTCGGTTGAAAAAGCATTTGAAAACCATTTTGCCTCCAGTAAATGCATTAAACGGCAAATTGGCATTGAGGAAAGCTACCAAGCGACCAGATAGTTTCATAGTAGCCATTGCTAAGATAAATTGGCTTTTCGGCAAAACTGTGATTTCTTGCAATCGCCATATAGGAATTTATGAAATAATTTAAATTTATGAATAATTTCCATCAATTTTCAGAAGTTTCTTGATAAATTTTTCGAATATATTCCTTTCAATTTTGTTTTTGTTGTTGTAAACTCGCATAATTTCCGAGGCGCATTAATTTTCAGCTCTTATCGTGCCAATATTCACCATAAAATTAAATGCGCACATGATTTGGAGCTATGAAAAAAACTCAATTTGTTTTATATATTTTGCTATCAAACATAATTTCCCGCAGCACTTGAGCTTTTTTCTTAGCCATTATTTACTGTTGAATGAATCAGAAGAGCAGAGAATCGAACTAAGCAGAACAACAAAAACCAACCACGAAATCGCCGTGAAGTTTGACAGTTGTGGCCATTCTGTCCTATACTGGTTTTGATGGCGGCCAATAGGTTTTATGATGGTTTTCAAGTGGTCATAACATCTTTCACTAGAATATTTTTATAATCTTTATGGTCTTGGAAAGGTTTTATTTATTTGTTTCCACAACCGTCTATAGAGTGGGCCACTTTGTACACATTTCGGCTTTAAAGATGCATAGAGGAGGTATTGGTGGACAGAACAGTTTTGAATGTAGTTTCATCAAAAAAGCCGGGAGGAGTGCTATACGGCTGGAATAGAACTGAAATTGTTACTTGGAATATACACTGCTCTGAGACTGGCAAATACGACCGACTGTTTTCATATAATATTTCGCTATTAAAAGCAGGAATATTGGCACAATCATAAGCTTTAATGGCGCTTCACCCATTAGAGTAAACGTATATACTGTCACGTCTACGATTAACGCGTTATTTTTTTTTTTTTCTGTTTGTATCTGCCTATTAAATTTACCCACGCATTTCTTTTGAGCGGATTTTCACAAGAAAATTAGATTTACTTTCAAACAGCAAGTTCTGCACCGATATGCACACTTATATGGCAGATGTATCTATCTTGATTCAAAAAAATCGTAAATTGCACTGAATAAACATATATTGCCACCATGGTACTATATTAATCGAAAACGCGTTTCTGGGATCCAAACTTCGTTTTAGTATTGATTTTTGGATTCATTCATTAGGTAACTACTTTAACATTAATACGAGAGTTTTGTAAGCTCATTCATTAGGTAACTACTTTAACATTAATACGAGAGTTTTGTAAATTCATTTTTGTTATCCTGGAACAACTGAAAAGTACGACAATTCCAAGAAACTAGCTGATTAAGTTGCACTATAGTAAAGAGAAGGAGAAAATTATTGAAGAAAGTGCTAATTTTATTTCAAAAAGAGTTGGCTGCTAAAGACCAAAAATGTGTAGTTCTTGCTATATATATGTTTATTTTTTCATAAAGCTAGTTAATAGGATTTTTTAAGATAAATTAATTCATAAAACTACTTTTTATAAATAACTAGCTGACCCGGCGAACTTTGTTCCGCTCTAGCCGATTTTTATGATTCAAAGAATTCCGAGCATTTATGTTTTTTTTTTTTTTTTTGAGTAACTTCAAGCCATGCTTGGCTTGTTTGTCACTTTTTTTTATCGTTCATTCGCGATCGATAACAGATTACGACACCCGAATTTTATATATTGATTGCATAAAACACTTTTCGTTTGAATTTGGAAGGTAAATTGTTTGAAATAAGTGGAATTCTTGGAATAAACACTTCCTCGCCCTTGAATTAGCCTATGCTCATTGCTTGAATTACATTATTCTTGAGTTACTTTACACAGAAATTACACAATTTCAGTCGTAAATTATATGGTAGTAATTCTGGTAAGTCCAATGAACTCAGGAATTCCGTTGGATAATTTGTTGCTTCGTCCAGATTAGTCACACAATCAATTGAGTTGAATGAACGTAATTGTCCAGAAAATTCATTTTGAATTACGAAATTCAAATCATTGACATTCTTATTTTTCGCTGTCAAAATCCTACGTGCTCTCCGATTGGTTGTGATTTGTGTCCGTTTTGGTTCTCATAATTTTGGACGATTTTCGGGAACACATTCATAATGAGTTCTTCTTTCGTCGTTGTGATATGGTAGAAATTCGGAAGAAACGAAATCAATCCGGTGGAAACGTCAAGAGGTGTACTTCTTCATTCCTAATCGCCAACAATTGATTCGAAAAAATTTCGGCATACGGCATGCGTCAACTATAGCTTTTTTACATATCGCCACAAATAAGAAAGCTTAAAGTAAGCGTTGATTTTAGCCGCTGCCGTTGATCGTGAAATGACAGATAGTGTGTGTCAAAAATCACCTGCTAACAAAATCATGGCGCCTCCAAAAGGTCCTGTGTTACTGCTCAGATCTTGCTTCGTCCCAGATGACGATCTTACACCATTGCAACACTTTTGCCATTGCTGAATTCTTCCGAATGTTGCATGTCGATTTGTCAGTCAATTGGAGATTCTACGCAGAATGAGTCGTTTGAATGCCTTCCAACAATGTGGCCGCAATCCCTGAAGAGGCAACCCCAAGAGCAATTTCTGATCTTGAACGAACCGAAGCCAATAGTAATGAAATAAGGTACGTTTTGCCCGTTCCGCTTGGTGCATCGATGAAAAAAAATGCCTCCATTTCGGTGGTCAACCACTTTCATCCAAGTGTCGTAAGCATAATTTTGCCGAGGAGTCAACAACGGTACGTTTGTTCGAACCACCTGTCTCGAAGCGTCTTGATGTATTCTTGATCTTGCTCCAACTCTCGTTGGAATGCATAGTGAATTGTACGATTTGGTGTTCAATTTGGACAACAAACTGCCGCACATAAGCAAACACATGTCTTCGATCAAAATCAGCGACTCGTTGCGAATCTCATCGTTAATTTCCAGTTCGTAATTTGTGTGGTTGTGGGAGCTCTATGTAAAACATCATTAACCATGTCATGGAACATTTTCGACGGTGCATCCCAGGTATTATGGCGTTTCAGAGTATAAAAGTGTTCTGGCAAATGAATCACTCTGGCAAATCTTGAAAAAACTGCAATGTCTTGGTAAGTTGTCAACTGGCTCTATGGGCTGCGTGAAGTAGACACGTCTATTTTCTAAGTGGACAGCCAAAAAACAACATTCAGGTAGCGATCGTGAATGGGGAATGAGAAAATCCGCCATATCGCCTCCACTAAATACTCACGCAACTGCCCAATTGATATCACGTCACTTTGTCGTTAGCATCTGGAATTCCAACAACTGCCATATCGCGGCCCTTGTTCATGTATTTGCAAACAAACCTAAATGAATTGGCCAAGTATCAAGTGCTGAGATATATCCGTCCATTTCGGGTTGCAAGTAAATGTGATGAATAAGACGCCCATAATTCCTCATGTAGGCTGCAAAATTGCAATGTCAACGTCATCTACGTTCTATGTCAAGGATAACTCGATCAAAACAAAAAAACTAACATTATGTATTGAGAATCTATCATTTTCGAAGTTTTCATTGTTCTCATAATTTTTACCAACTTTCTCTTCTTATAAATGTTCCTTGAGCGTAGCCGGACAGGACAAAACAAAAGCAACATAAATCGGACGATCCGTTCTCGAGTTATGCGCGGTCTTACGTATGCCACTATGTTTTATATATATAGATACTAACTAAAACATCTTAGAATCTATCAAGTTAAAGTTTTGTTCAATGTGAACACACATTAGGTGATGTCATATACACTATAGTATACTAGTATACTAGTCAGAAGTACGGACTCGATTGGAAAATTAGTTTAACACTCAGTTGAATATTACACCACCTCGAAAAGTTTTGCATCACCTAAAAACAAGTACATTCGTGATGCTACATCTCGAGACTCCTAATATCGGCATAGGTGCGGTCTTCAGCAAAGTTCCAGGCATTCAAAAAAATTATCGTTCCGTTAGGAATTCTACCGCTTAATTGCGCTAGTGGGCACGCAAGCATTTTCCACTTGTTTTATCTCGTGATTCTGGTAAGATGGAAAGTTCTAGTCTTCGGCAAAGTTGTTCAGACGGCTAAGGGCATCCGGATCATTCAAGTGATTAGGCATTTTTTTTGGGTCTGATTAACTTTGTATTCAAGTAATTCAGGTCTGGTTCACTTCAGATTCATGTGGTTAAGGTTTTATGCATTTCATATTCATGTGATTCAAGGCTGATTTCTTCTTATTCGAGTGATTCAAGGCTTGATTCAGTTAATATTGCTCCATGGTGTTAATTCGTACCTACATGTATTGTGCCTAGCTAAAAACATTTCAATATATGAAGCTGATTGCCTTTTCGGGAGACATTAATACAGTATCATGACTGATGTCAGATGTAAATGAGTATGCAAGATCTAGCTCTCGATTTCATAGAATTTTTTTAAATACTTTTCCGGAATTACGACGACCTTCTGTCTTTGCACGGGACACCGCTACGAATCTCAATTCTTCGGTGTTAAATTTTAATTTATTTTTCTACAGGCGGTTCTGCTGCGTTCTCCTGCAGCTTTTGGAGAATGGTTTTAGTTTCGTGAAGTTTTTGAATAATTCACTGTGATCACTTTTGCTCAGCCAACTATCACTCTGATTTGCAGCAGCTACCGATTTAATTCATCGTGTGACAAGTTCTAACTAGCGTTACTGTGTTTCTTTCTAAACACTAACTAACAATCAAACAGCAAAATAATCCATTAGTAAAATTACTCATCAATAATTTCGGTAGAAAATAGAAAGTAGAAACCTTTATCAGGAAGGGTTTCCTTCGAAAACCTAGGGTGTCCTTATAAAAAATGAAGTTTTTAACTTAATTTTTTATTTCAAACTAGCTGAAACCGATGCGATCCTTGCTACGCTTGCAACTAAATGAATAAAAAAAATAATAGAGACTGGTGCTTTTATGTTTTTTTAAATATGTTTTGTTAACAGAGTGATGATACCTAATGTGCGTTAGTTTTGCAAAATAAAACGTAGGTGCGTCTTTTTAATTTAACCCCTTTTCAAGAGAAGGAGTCTCGAACTAAGAACCTTCTCCGGCCGCAAAAATTCCTGCATACAAATTTTCATAACAGAGGGGTAATTCTCATGTTTGGTTGAAATTTGTGTTACATCTTGGGTCCTCCCTTAGCTCAGTCGGTAAGGTTGCAACTACAAAGCAATACCATGCTGGAGGTGACTGGGTTCAATTCTCGGTCTGGTCTAAAAAATTTTTGTTTCTCCCTTGGCATTTGCCACACAATCATACTTAAGCAAAAATGTTACTGGCATCGGAAAGCTCTCAACTATTAACTGTGGAAGTGCATTTAGAACACTATGTTGAGAGCAAGAAAGAAGCGAATTGTGAATGCAATAAGCTTGAAATGCTAAAAGAAGAATGCTTATATGAGAGCCCCCTCCCTCTTTACCAGAATGAGAAGGGGTCTTGAACCTTTTTTTGCCTCCAAAACTCGCAAATGCCAAATTTGGCTCCGTTTGCTTGATTAGCTCTCGAGTTATGCAGAAATTTCTGTTTGATTTGTATGAAAGTCTCCTCTTCTAGAGGAGGGAGGGGTCTAGAATGGCAAAATAATCATTTTTTGCCTCCAAAAACCTTCATATACTAAATTTGGTTTCCTTTGCTTGATTAGTTCTCGAGTTATACAGAGTGTTTCATTTCTATGAAAGCCCTCCCTTATAGAAAGGGGAAACATGTACTAAACATTTCTTGCCTCAAGGGGCAATATACAGTTAAAACGAGAAAAAAAAAACTGATAAAAAAATTCAAGGGGAATTGTTTACTCAAATCAGTCGAAACTTTTTTACAATTATGTATGTATCCATGTGAAAACATTTTTTTCAATTTTTTACAACAAAATGGCGGCCTTTAGAGTGCGTTGTAGAAGTCGTTGTATTTTGCTTGTGCTGGCTCTCCTGGTCGCAGTTTTGATCTGAAACCTGCTAACCCAAAGAAATAACATTAACACTTACAGTTAGTAGATGAATTGGAAAAAAAAGTAAAAGAAAATGTGGCCCTTTTGGCGTAACTTTTTTAAAAAAAAACACATTTTTTCCGCCATTTTCACACATTTTTCCATCTTTGATAATAAAATATTTCAATAATTTTTTATTCATATAGAAGAGAATAAGATAATAAAGAAAGTCGGTAAGTTTCAGCTTAATCGAATAATTAGTTTTCGAGTTATCACCGGCATAAACTCCGAAAATTCTGTTTTGCGAAAAACGCGTTGAAAGTTTTAATTATCGAAAAATACCTCCCGCTCGTAAAAAAGACGTCTTCGAAAAACTTTGAAAAGAAACACTTGGAGTTCGAATTTCGAAAAAAAGGTTTCAGGAGCGTATTTTACGGGAATTTCACTAACATTTTATGCAAAAAGAAAAAAATGAATTTTTTGGTCATCCTAACTGTATATCTCCCCTTAAGAAAACACCACATGCAAAATTTTATTTTATTACTTTTTCGAGTTCTCGAGTTATGCAGACATTTCAGTTTCATTTGTATACATTTTCATTTGTATCTTTCAAGAGAGGGGTGTGGTCTCAAACCACCATAGATACATTTTTTGCCTCCAGAAAACCCCACATGCAAAATTTGGTTCCATTTGATTCATTAGTTCTCGAGTTATGCAGAAATTTTTGTTTCATTTGCATGGCAGCCCTCCCTTTAAGAGATGGGAGGGGCTTTTACTATCTCAGGAACCTTTCCCGGTCCCAAAAACTCTTTTATACAAAATTTCACACCGATCGGCTCAGTAGTTTTCGATTCTACAAGGTTCAGACAGACAGAAATTCATTTTTATATATATAAATTTGTTTACAAAGTTGTCTCAAAGTTGAAAGTTATATCGCTAGAATAACTATCACAAGCCATCAGAGGTACATGAGCGCTTTCCATACGTCATATTTAGCTTGTTGAGGTGGCGGACTTGTCCGTGCCACGACCTACCCGGGATGTTAGGCAAAGGATGGTTCGAGTACCACTGGACACATGCCCTTTCGCTCAGTTTTTCAAACATATGTTAGATTTCCTACCTGCCGTACACTGACGGAGCTTTCAACACTTTCTCTTCATATCTTTCAGTCTAGCAAAAACATTAATATGCACTCTTGGTGCCTCATGGTGATGAGCGAACATCTCCTTCTACTACATTAAACAACATACTTTTTGAAAATTGCACTTTGTTCTTCGTAAATTCTTGGCTCAGTTAAGAGTTGTGGTGGAGTACAACTCGAAGAGTGATTCTTGGAAACTTCCGAATGTGTGCAAGATTGATTCGGTTATTGGTGCATGTCTGTTACTAAACTGGGGTGAAAGTCGTTTTGTTGGATTGCCGGTTTACCTCCTTCGATGGTTGGCAGTGGAGCATCCTTGCCGACTTCAACACTGCTGGGGATCCGGTAATGAATTACCACCGGTGTATTTGCAAGGTGCGAGACGTGGGGTATGGAGTTGATCAAGCGCAGTGGTCAAGGTGTCTTCCTGGGTTAAAACCGGAGGCACTCAAACAACTTCCAGGTGTCCAAAGTAGGCACAATTGCCAGCCATAATGCGCCTTTGTATTTCTCTGCTGGTGTCGGTATCGGAGGTCATCAATGAGCCCACGAATTCGTCTACTACCTTGATTTCGTCCCCGTCGATCGGAACCCGTGCTATGAGGCTAACATTGTCTTCTCGTGAGCCTCTTCCTTTCATGTAATTTGTATTCAACGCATTAATCACATGCCTAATCTTACCCGCTTCAGCCTTAAGTCTGATGCATGTTTCCGCCATCGTCTCAAAGTTACGTGCTACGATATCAACGTCGTCGGTGAAGGTAAACAGTTTGACAGACTTGCTGAAGATCGTGCCACTCGTGTCTATTCCAGCTATCCAGCTCTTCGAATCACACCCTCCAATGCAATGTCAAACAACAAACACGACAATCCATCATCTTGCCGTAACGCTCTTCGAGATTCGAAGGGACTTGAGAGTGGCCCTGATACTTGGACGACACACATCGAAATATGTGAAATTTACTACTCACAAACACATGCACTAATCTCTCGTAAAAATAATGTGGAATCAACCGAGTTAACGGGCATGTTTGGTGCTTTCTTGTTCCTCTGAATTTTTGAATCGTACTCCTAATCTGATAAATCCATGTTTAAAAATGAACGGATTTAACCATCACAACGATGATCTTCTCATCAAGAACTCTCCTTTCAATAAGGCGTTCCATTCCTCTTCGAAAACTTCTCTTAGGAATCCGTTTGCAGAACGGTCAGTCGCTTGCTTTCGTAGCAGGTGTATGAGTCGATGGAAGTATGCCGTTTGTCTTACCAAGTCCGAATTGTTGTTGGTTAAATTCAGCCACAGGTGAACCTGTACAAGCAACTACGGTGTGATGTCTTTCTTCTACTCCTGCTTCTGCGTTTACCACCAGACCATGCTTTTAGCGCTTCTATTAGCAAAATCGGACCTTCCCACCAAAGCAAGTTGTCTTCGGGTGACACTCCATGTGAAATAAGATCCTCTGGGTTGTCTGTGCCAGGCACATGGTTTCATATCCATTCTTCCGCCAAGCTTTGAATTTTGGCCAACTTGTTGTTAAATTTTTAACTCTGTGGTATAGCTGGGATGATAGGAGAGCTCCAAAGAGTTCTAATCGTGGGATGGACTGGCAACGAAGTAGTGCCACCTTTGATCTAATCGAAAGGAAGCGTATTTGGATTGTTCCACAGGAGACCTGACGTCCTATGAAGATAGAACCACCGTACGCCTTATTTTAAGCATCTGAAAAACGGAGCGATCGATTCTGATTGTATTCATTAGTGGAAGTCCTTCGTAAAACTTCCGCCAATTTTAACAAACCATCGAAGGTCCTACTTATCTTTTCTCGTCTTGCAACGTCCAAATTTGCTGCATACGAATCTTGGCAAACGATGTCGTAGCACCAATCATACCAAGTGGATAGAACAACGTTGCCATTTTTAACAGGATTCATCGTTTTGTTAAAGGAATATTAGATTCCTCGTCCGATACGATAAGAATTTGTTTAGTTCAACTGCGTAATATGTTTGTCCTCATAACCTACATTAAAACTGATCCTACCAGGAGCACATCATTCAAGGGCAATCCGGATTAAGATTTACATGAAGCGTCAAAGATAACACTGACTTTGGTGATGGTGCTAGCTTTCTTGACCACCGGATGATTGGATAGAAAACACCGTTTAACCGGATTCTCAGTAGTTTCTTTGACCTTGTGCGTGTATCTCAGTTCCAAATATTCGTCCATAAAGGCGACGTATGGCTCCCGCAAGTTGGCGTCCTTTGCCAACTTCCTTTCTGTTCCGAAAAGACGTCGGTATGTGATGTCCAGTGACTCTCCTAGGGTTAAAAACGCATCCTTGTTTTTGGGTATCTCTTCCTGTCTGTTTCATGATCTGGTTGCATCTACTATAGGTTGAATGTTATTGGTTTCCGTCAGGTGTCACAAATCAAACAAATCGCTCAAACGAACGATTTCCGAGTAACTGTTTTCTTAAAACGGTTGTATCAAAAACACAAAAGCCCTTCTCAAAAGTTACTCTCGAGTCCAAACAATTTATCCTTATGTCAAAACACGTATTCTTTTGTACTGAATATGTTGGCGAAATTTCGTCCAAATCCAGGTTCGTGTCAAATTTCGACATTGTTTGGGCAGTTTCACCTGAAAGTGCTCCAGAGCAAAACAGCTCAAAACACAACTCAACTTATAATTTCACGCTTCTACATTAATGTTTATTTGTGTGATCAGCTGATGTGATAATGCGTCAAACTCATACTGAGTTGTCAGATTTTTATGTTCGTACTTGTTAAATAGGTCATTGCGAACTTTTTCGTCTTCGGACCTTCATTACTGTACTTTCTTCGACAGCCGATGGTTTAAGAAAAGTTACGACATTAAATCTAACCGTTTGACTGGCCACCTATTTTTCCATTAACATTAAAAACAAATCGCCGTCTTTTAGGTTTTTGCTACTTGAAATTTTGAGGGATGCCATATTTTTACACAAGTAAGGAGTGTATCGAATATAAGTTATCCACATACATTTGCGTTGTACGAATGTATTTGTGATGTTTTTTTATGCTCTGAACACTGCATGCTGTGCGTTTGACTGTCAGCTTTCTTTTGTTTACTTGTTTGTGCGGTTCTAATTCTGCGTCTTCAAAATGTTGCGTATTGAAAAGGAAGTGAAAATTAAGGTTCTGGACACATGGCTAAGTGAGAAGGGTATTACTATGCGAAAATAGGCGAAGCGGTTTGGAATTCATCATGCGAGTGTTAAAACCATCATTAATAAGTTTGGGGAACACTATTCTTTGGATGAGCTACCAGGAAGAGGCAGAAAACCCGGTTCTTCCTAGCCGAAACTGGAGCAGAAAGTGGTATCTCTAATCATGAAGAACAAATCAATGTCAATACGTGATTTGGCACAAAAAAGCAGGAACGAGTGTCGGAATGATCCAGCGTATCAAGAGGTGAAACCACCTGAAGACTTACAAGAAGCAGAAAAACAAAGTGCAGAACAGAAGAAGCGAGCAGCAACAAGGGCCCGGAAATTGTATTCGCGTCTTTTGCAGCGTCCGGATGCATGCGTTTTGATGGACGATGAGACCTATGTAAAGGAGGACTCAAAAACCCTGCCAGGTCCACAATACTTTACTGCCGTCGTTGGGAAGGATGTGAGCGATGCGGACAGGTCGATTCAAGTGGAGAAATTCGGTCGAAAGGTACTGGTATGGCAAGCAATATGTTCCTGTGGTTTGAAGTCAACCATTTTTTACACTACCGGAACTATAAATGCGGAAATCTATCGATCTGAGTGTCTACAGAAGCGATTGTTGCCTTTATATAAGAAGCATAGTACACCTCCACTGTTTTGGCCGGATTTAGCGTCGGCTCACTATGCCAAAACCACTCTCAATTGGCTTGCGGAAAAGTGTATAGATTTCGTTCAGAAAAATATCAATCCACCAAATTGCCCTCAGCTTCGAATCATCGAACGTTACTGGGCAATCGTGAAGAGGGTCTTCAAGAAGACTGGTAAGGCAGCTGGGAACATGCAGGAGTTGAAAAAAAATTTGGGCTCAAGCGTCCAAAAAATGCGATGCAACACTTGTCCGGAACTTGATGAAGAGCATTCGATCCAAAGTTTGAAAATTCGTGAAGGAATAACTTAAATTTCATCCGGTCTTCATTATGTTCAAGATTAACCTCGTACAATAAAGGATCAATTTTTTGTATGAATAAAATATAGGTTTTCAACATAATTTGAAAGAAAGTTTGTGGATAGCTTATTTTCGATACACTACTTATCTCAGTTCCAATTATTCGTCCATAAAGGCGACGTATGGCTCCCTCAAGTTGGCGTCCTTTGCCAACTTCCTTTCTGTTCCGAAAAGACGTCGGTATGGGATGTCCAGTGACTCTCCTAGGGTTAAAAACACGTCTTTGTTTTTGGGTATCTTTTTCTGTCTGTTTCATGATCTGATTGCATCTACTATAGGTTGAATGTTATTAGTTTCCGCAAGGTTTCACAAATCAAACAAATCGCTCAAACGAACAGATTTCCGAGTAACTGTTTTCCTAAAACGGTTGTATCAAAAACACAAAAGCCCTTCTCAAAAGTTACTCTCGAGTCCAAACAATTTATCCTTATGTCAAAATACGTATTCTATTGTACTGAATATGTTGGCGAAATTTCGTCCAAATCCAGGTTCGTGTCAAATTTCGACATTGTTTGGGCAGTTTCACCTGAAACTGCTCCAGAGCAACACAGCTCAAAACACAACTCAACTTATAACTTCACGCTTCTACAGTAATGTTTATTTGTGTGATCAGCTGATGTGATAATGCGTCAAACTCATACTGAGTTGTCAGATTTTTATGTACGTACGTGTCAAATGAAGGGCGAACACGAAATTATTGCGACACCGAAAATGTCATGCCAATTTTCTTATAATGTTTAGAATTAAACCAAAATTTTAGGGTCGTTTTGTACATATATTTACTTCAAAAAATCAAAAGCCTTGAGTGTAAAACTGAACGCATTTTCGCTTGATGCCCTCCATCAAAGTCTTTACAGTGTCATCCGGTACCAGTTTCTCAGTTTTTTTTTTCCATTTTCTTAACATGTCCTTCTCGTCTCTGACTGTCTTCTTGCTCTTCCGAAGTTCCCGCTTCATTATTGCCCAGTACTGCTCCACCGGGCGCAGCTCCGGACAGTTTGGCGGATTCATGTTCTTTGGAACAAAATGGACAGAATTGGCCTCATACCACTCCAGGACACTTTTAGAATAGTGGCATGATGCCAAATCTGGCCAAAATAGCGGAGCTTCGTCGTGCTGCTGCAAGAACGGCAAAAGGCGCTTCTCGAGGCACTCAGATTTGTAGATCTCGTTATATACTGTGCCTTTTGTCACGAAATGCTCACTCCTTAGTCCGCAAGAGCAGATGGCCTGCCAAATGAGATATTTGGAGGTGAACTTCGACATTTTCTTCTTCTTAAATTTGTCGTCCACATAGAACTTGCTCTTGCCGGTGAAAAACTCCAACCCCTGAATTTGCTTAAAATCGGCTTTTATAAACGTTTCGTCGTCCATCACACAGCAGCCATATTTTGTCAGCATCTTCTCGTAGAGCTTCCACGCCCGAGTTTTAGCCGTCCATTGTTGCCGCTCATAGCGGTTTGGGAAGTTCTATACCTTGTATGTATGTAGTCCAGCTCTCTTCTTTGCATTCTGGACGTAGCTCTGCGACATGCCGATCTTTTTAGCCAAATCACGGCTTGAGACGTTGGGATTTGCTTTAATCATCCGCTTCACCTTTCCCTCCGTCTTTTTGTTCTCCGGTCCCGGTTTTCTTCCAGCTCCTTTGCCGTGGTCCAACGTCAACCGCTCCTGGCACCGCTTCAACACTCTGGAGATGGTTGAATGGTGAATGTTGAACATTTTTCCCAACTGCCGGTGCGACAGGTCAGGAAATTCCAGGTGTTTGGAAAGAATTTGTTCTCTCGACTCGCGTTGGTTCACCTCCATTTTCGTTGAATCGAAAAACACGACTTCGAGTTTGACAGCATGTAAACAATACACATCAATGAGAAAGTGTGCAAAATTTGGTAAAAAAGGTATGGTAATGCCCTGTTGAATGTGTCGCAATAATTTCGTGTTCGCCCTTTAGGTCATTTTTCGTCTTCGAACCTTCAGCCCCACATCATTCTACATTTTCATACAGGCAACAAAACAAATCTGACCGTTTGACTGGCCACAAATTTTTCCATTAACAATAAAAACAAATCTGTGACGCTGTCTCTTAGGTTTTTGCTACTTGAAATTTTGAGGGATGCCATGTTTTTACTCAGGTAAATGAGATGAAGCTGAACGTTGTTTTGCGTATTAACAACACAAAACCAAAGATTACCAAATAAATGCGTTTAAATCAAGCCATCAAATATAGTCACACGCAATTTATAAACTGTTTGAAACTGTCGGCAAAAATTGGGTGACATTTTCCTCTATCTGTTTTCTATTCTCCGCGTTCTCTTGAACCGTACTGTTGGTGGTATGCGGGCCTGAACATATCGCAGCAGGCGATTGTTTTGCGAAAAATGTACATTTACCACCTATTATAGTTTCAATGCTATTGACTTAAATTTATCCCGTGCTAGCATTAAGATTTTGTTCAGCAATGTACACACTGTGAAAATTTTACAGTATTCGGTAATTTTTTACCGAACTTTTAACAGCTGAACAGTTTAACGGATTTAACGGGTTTAACGGATTTCGGTAAAATTTGACAAGTTCCGGTAATTTTTTTACCGGAATACTGTAAAATTTCACCGAAATCCGGTAAATCGGATTACCGAACGTTCAGCTGTTGAAAGTTCGGTAAAAAATGATCGAATACTGTAAAATTTTCTAAGTGTGTATGTTCATCTGCCATAAAATATTTTTGTTTGTGATGTATCGTTGCACTAACCATAGTATGTATCTGTAGGGTTTTATGTAATCTGTTGGTACATGCCAGTTTGAGGAAGGAAATGTTGGCCTGCTGAATAGTGATTTTACGTGTCAATAAATAAATAAATAACTACCTTCCATTTTTTTTTTTGGTTAGCTTGAGGACTTCAAGCTTTAAACCTTCTGATTACTACAATAAAACCCAACATAATCTTCTATGATATTTCAAAATAAGCGTCATCGCACCCTCAAAAACCCAACAGGCAAATGGAGCACCCTTTTTCTTCGAGGACGGGTTCATCAGTGCTTAATCCAATGTTAAATAATTTCATTTACCTAACCTTCATACCTTCTCCTTCGATGAGTGGTTGTTGGAAATATCCAGCTTTCCCCCCCTCTAACTGCCATGATATTTTCAAATTCTTTTTCTTTCTCTTTCCCACCCAGAGCCAAACACCAACACGGAAAGCGTGCTCCAGCAGGCAACACGTACCGTTCATGCAAAGTATGATTTCTTCGAAACCACACTGCAAATCGAGGAGTTCCAGACAGACATGGAAGACTGCAATCAATGTTCGAATCCAATTTAAGGCGATGGTACCCTCTCGAAGTAGGGATCGGAGACGGAGGAAGAAAAAAATTTGATTGTACTTGTTTGTTTGTGTGTATGAGCGTAGGACTAGGTGAAGGGGTGGATTGTCAGGCCTTGGAGCTTGTCTCAGAAACCCCCGAGCTTAGGCGTCTTTCAGGAATTGGGAAGTTGTGTGAATGTGGCAAGGATGAACTCACCCGTTGAGTGTTCTAGAGCGAAGGACTAGGATGCCGGGATTGTGAAACAAATAGCATGTTTCATATAGCAACCTACCGAACGAGTGAGAGGTAAAAATTCATCATAAACTTATTTGTATTCAGACGATGCAAAAGGCAGTAATGAAAGATGAAAAATGCAAGTAGTTTTGAAAAATAAAAGCCAAAACGTTGGAACAGTGGTTCTCAAGCTAAATGTCTCGATCTACACAATTCGGGAGAGTTTGCATTAAGTTTAGATTAAGTATACAGTGAGTTTATATATTAACTCTCAACTAAATATAAAAAAAATCAATTAATATTTGCGGCTTTTTACTCAGCTAATTCATTAAGGGAAAATGTTTCTTTAATTTACATAGGATTCAAAATAATACATTTGTTTTAGAGACGAAAGTATTTTCTACATTGCGAAGAATTCGCCACAGTTTGATGACCGCTGCTAGAAAGCCTAAACATGTGGAAATTTAGGCGAAAAATAGGAATCGAAAGAAATTGTTCCTTTTGAATATTTATGAAGGCAGCATTCTCTTCTTCCCGTTGTTGGCTGGCAAGCTGAAATGAATCTTTTGGAATCCTCTTGATTCTGATCTCAGGCAACAACAAGATTATTCTTAGACAAATCACTAGGTCCGGACTGTGTTGTTTGTTTTCCCTTTTATTTGCTTCGCTGCGAGATTACTGATTGGGCAAATGAACTGCTGCAGTATGTGCCAGTTTGGGTTTAATTAATTTTGGGTGTATCTTGAGGTTTGGTAAATATGAAGTAATAAGTTGGTGAAATTTCAATGCATGCATAATTGACAATCTGGTGGAGAGTATTATGAGCTATTAAGTTTATTCCTTTGGAAGGTTGAACAAAATAAGAACATTAGCACCGAATGTTGTTAACAGAACTAGATTGATTTGATCTGTTATATTCTAGTGATGGTTTATTAGTTGCAAATTAAATGATCATACCTCTATCGACTGATAATGTCTACCGATACCGATACTGAATCTCATACTGATTCTCACATTTCAAGTATTAAATATTCAATATTTTTCCTACATCTCTAAATGAATGTTCGTTGCGCTAACAATATTCCACCTCAAGGCATTAATTGTAAGCAAGTCTATTACCCGTAGTTGGTTCCATTACTCAAGTCCAGAAATGAGATTTTACTGTGCAACGCCCAAGGACAAAAAAAGAAAAGGTTTCTTAGAACAGCCCTGCACAGAGCACTTATTTAGTTTGTTTCCTTTAATCTATGCCCCCTTAAACCGGTACGGTGGAGATGTGAAATCAAGAAAGTTTTCTTTCCTTGAAAGCCTCACTCTCTCTCTCCGCTGCCCACCTTGGAGGCAAAAGAAAGGTGTTTCTAGATATACTTTTTACGCCAGTAGCAACTTTTTACCTCCGAGCCGCAGCCAAGGAGCAGGGCGCAAAACGTCAGCCAACATTAGCACTATATTAGCCCGAAGTGGCGGAAATGTGTTGAGTGGGAAATTGCAATTAATGTTTAACCCAATTAGAAAATCACGGGTCTCGTGTCGGTTTTGCACCTTTGCGCCACATATTCCTGTTAGAGCCGTGAGTGTGATATGGGTTCTCTGTTCTCCGGGTCGAGTTTCCAAACATACGACCCGTTCTTTTGCATGTGAAACAGCATTGTCGTTGCCGATATCGTCTTCATCCTCATCGTTTCAAGCCACAGAAAGTTTTTCCGGTACGCTTCATTGGCTGATCGAATTGATGACGCAAAAACACTAACACCGAGATATCTAGCGATCCGTTTCATCAGAACAGTCTCATTTAAGTTGCCGTCTCGTCGTCTGTGCGGTGGCAGTATGAGAATATAGGAGATGACCCCGGATACTTATAGTTTAGAAGATGTGTGAGCATTCGAGTCAACATGCCCAGTTTTGGCAGAAGAGTAGCAGTCGAAATTAATGCTTTTCTACTGAAAGGTGTACCGTTTAAAATCCGCACACACTTAAATTACTCTAGTTTTTGGTCTGCTGGGTAAAATTAATTGCAATTTTGCGTAGATGTTTTTTGATGTGTATTGTTTACACTCCAAGGGCATCCTCAGCGGCGGTCTATTTTTAGAACAACAACTTCATTTGCATCAGCGAAACTTGAATAGAACTAGCTAAAAGCGGTGTTGTATTTCTTGTTGTTTATCCAGCCAACACCTGTCATCCTATGAATCTTTCAACATCAGAGATCAGAAGTTTTTTTTTCAGAGATTGCAGATTTTTCTCAAACATTTTGCCATTGATTGGTTTGACCAAATAATTTTGACTGCCAGTAGTGCGGCGTTTGCTCGAATACTTATTCTTTCATTTGGTTGGAGGTGAGTGTGAGAATCCATGCATTTCATTAAAACGATATTTGATAATGCTGATTTGTTGTTTGGGAGCGAATAAACAAGAGTCTAAACCTAAAAAGGGTCACGTCCTGAAAGACGCCCCAACATCGACCATGATTTCCGTTCCGGTCATCAGAAGCTGTTCCAGGACTACTTTAGCGACACGTCAACATACGACGAGAAGCACTTTTTGCGTTTCCGGATGCCAAGGGAGGTGTTCCGGGACATTATGCGACAACTGAGTCAACTAGAGGCTTCTCCAAAATTTATCTGTATGAGCTATTTGCAAGTACTTATCATGGCCAATCTATCAATATACCGATTGTTTACTTTGAAGAGTTCATTACTTTTCATTTCCAAGCAATCGAAATACTATTGGGAATCTCGGAACCTCCGCATTTCGATCTAATAAACGTTTTCCGGAAAATGCAGTGGCTGTAAAAAAACTGAGACAAGCATTCGGTATTTAGGAATGCAACGAGAAGGCAATTCACTAGCACCGGGATCATCATGAGGTAATTATCAGAATCCGAGACAAGCACCAACTTTTTACCAACTTTCTGTCCGCCGCCAGCATCACACGCAGTAGACACGGCTACTTTTCGGCTTACAAATATACCTCAAAATATACTCAATAAAATTGTGTCAATGTTTAGCAAAAGCTGAAATTTTACTCAATAATTGGTACTATCAAGTAGCGTGTAGTGTTTTGGAATGGAATTTTTCTTGTTCAAAATTGTTGCTAGAATAGATCAAAACATATACCAGTAAATGCTGCAAAATAGATCCAGTATAAAATAAAATTTACAACATCGGTGCTGCGATGTTTCCTGCGCTTGGTCTGAAAAAAAAATCCAATCCATGATTTGGACCGCCGTTGAAGATGCCCTAAGAGTTGATTTCATTAGGTGCGCAAAATTTTTGCCATAGGAAAAACTTTGGAATAGCAAATTCCACGGTGTCTGGTATCATAAAAAGGTTCGAGGAACGTCTAACTGTTGATTGGAAGCGAAAATCCGAATAAAAAACGCCGCCAGGTCAATGAGAACGATCATAAACAGAATAACAGAAACTTAAGTTTATAGTTGAGAAGTCCCCAAAGAAAATACGGCCACAAAAAACTGTGCCCGGAAATTTTACGACCTGAAGTTAACGAAACCACACTGCTGCGTAATGGATGACGAGACATATGTGAAGGCGAACTTCCACCAGATTCCTCGAAAGTTGTATGTGACTGACAAGTATAAGAGTGATTTTCCCGATAACCTCCAGACACATGAAAACTGCGCTCAATAGAAAAATACTGGGCCATTATGAAGAAGCACCTTCTAAAACGATCTAAAGAGGTGAAGAGTGTAAAAGAAATGAAGAACTCATGGGTTAATATGCAAAATTCTGTCAATTCTGGGCCTCTTGGAAATCTGGGGTCGTGTGGAATCTTATGGCTGGGGCTAAGGCCAAGGTTTGTTTTCCAAGGTGACTCGTCTGGATTGTCATGCAGGAGGGCCGAATATTCGGCCCGGATTATTAGGCTTTTATACAGATAGCTCCAAAAAAGATAGTATGGCAGGTGCGGGAATAACTGGCCTTGGAGTTGTGTCTATGTGAAAATGACCCACTGTATTTCAGGCTGAAATATATGCTATCCTAGAATGTGCAGTAATTTGTATTAGAAGGAATTACCAAAATGCAAATAAATGCATTTGTTCAGAGAGTCAAGCAGCGCTAAATGTTTTAAAATCCACAACATTCAAAACTGGTTTGAGAATGCTCAAATTGTTGCAACAATTGTCCTGTCGCAACAATGCTAACCTACACTGGGTTCCTGGGCATTGCGGAATCGATGGAAATGAAAAAGCTGACGAATTGGCAAAAAAAGATCAACCACGCAGAGGCAAAAGATGCAGATTTCTTGACAAACGTCTTATGGAGCCCTAGGAAACTGGGTTGTTAGCCCCAAAAGGGTTATAAAATTCGTGAGGAACATATCTAGACAAAATAGTCAAAAGGTCGAAAGTAACATTTGTAAACAATGACTTCAAGCGTAATCTTCTGGGTCCTGCTTGCTCCCACAACCAAAATAGCACCAGACACTGATACAGGGGCCACAATAGCACCAGAAACAAAAAGGCCAAGGTTTGTGCGCCCGGATATAAAGGCGAAATAAATTATGTGAGTGATGCTAAAACTAACTTTGATTCACTCTAATTTTTTTTTAAACTGGGAAAATTTAAACTTCACTTGATCACTTTTTATAAAAAGAAATAAAAAACTGAAACACTTTTTTTATACCATCACTAGTAAACGCAAGAAAATTTCGTTAAATTCCACTACAGAAGATAAACTTTTGACGTTTTGAAAGATAAGCTTTCTGTTGTTGAATTTAACGGAATTTGCTCGCGTTTACTAGTCATAATTTAAAAAATGTTTCAGTTTTTTTTTTTTTCAAAAAATAGATCAAGTGAAGTGTCTAATCTAAATGTTCCTAGTTTTCCAATAACTTTAATTGTTTATTTTACTCCCTAAAAATTTGGTGGTAATTAGATGACAACTCAAATTTTGAGAAAGAAATTTGTAACTGCGGAGTATCCGCCGGACTCACACCGGCGAAATGATCCTAGAGCTTCAAAAGGACACTAAGCTTAAGGGCCCAACGTACAAAAAGCTGGCCGAACAGGCCCTAGGAGCGGTAGTGATGGTACGTGCCCTAGCCACGTTAGTGACTCTCCAATGTAAAAACTTAGATGAGATCACGGAGGCTGTTGAAATCTCCACGGCCATCAATGCCCAGTGTGGTGTCTAGGTTGCCACAACAGCCATACGGCTCGAAAAGGTCCACTTGGGACTCAACTAAAAGTGGGGTGGTCAGTGTGTCCACTGAATTTGTACCAGCCAGCAGGCATATGTCGTGTGAATGTAAGGGCCCCGACAGGAGCGATCTATGCCGTAGGTGCGGAGGAAAAAGTCACAAGGCCCGGGACTGTAAGAAGCGTCCCTAATGTATGACGTACTCTGGGAAACCAGACGACAAGGAAGTAACGGGAGGCCCCAAGTGCTCACCCTTCAAAGTTTGACCAAACATCCAAACACAGTGCGGGTAACCCAACTGAATCCAAACCACTGTGAGGCGGCTCAGCAACGGCTGTTCAGTTTGATCCTGAAGACCAGCAGACGAACCTGAAAAAAACAGCAGACGAGCCTGATTTGAGGGTCTGTGGTCGAAAGCCAATCCAAATCCATGGGTTGACGAGTACCGGGTGGTCATGGCTAAAACCAAGGGCACGACAGACCCAACCGAGCAATCACCAGAGCTACTTCAGTTTGTCATTAGGGGACGCTTTCCGAGCAACGACTAGAAACGCTGGCCTTCTATAACTGCAGAATAGTCCCACGCCATTGGCTCCTTGGATAAAGAGGATGAGGCGACCGTTGCAAAAAAAGGAAATCATTGCGATAGGCAAGCCGATCAAGGTAAATAAAGCGCCAGGACCTGACGGTATACCGAACCTGGCTATCAAGACGGCTATCATACTGGCACCTGCAATGTTCATGACAGTGATGCGGAAATGTTTGGACGAGGGCGTCTTCCCAGACGCCTGGAAAATCCAAACTCTAGTTTTGCTACTGAAGACAGGAAAGCCACTAGTAGATCCATCGGCATATAGTGCTCGAGCGGGTAGTCCTCAATAGACTGACAAAATACACGAAGGGTATACTGCCGTTATACGCATAACTGTCCCATGTTCTATGGGATTCCATATATACATGGGACAGTTATGCTTATAACGGCAGTATAGGTGGTCCGTCTAAAAATCAGTTTGGCATCGAAAAATGGACGTCAACGGAGGATGCCATTCTGTCCGTCATCAAGACATGCCGAAGTGGCAATCAAGCGCAAGAGGCGAGGAGTCCACTACTGTACGGTGGTCACCCTTGACGTGTGAAATGCGATCAACAGTGCCAGTTGGTTGGCCATAGCCAACTCTCTCCAAGGCCTCCACGTTCCGAGGTACCTGTACAAGATTCTGGAAAGTTATTTCCAGAATCGCGTGCTAGTGTACAATATAGAGAGAGGCCAGCCACGTGTTCAGATCACCGCAGGAGTCCCACAAGGTTCGATCCTATGCCCGGTGCTATGGAACACGATGTAAAATGAGGTACTAACTAGCTCAGCGGTACAGGGACATGAGCCACCACCCTGAGTACTAAGAGCTCGGCAAGCTCGATAGTACCCACAGGCTTATGTGCCACCGCATAAGGAGTGTATCGAAAATAAGCTATCCACAAACTTTCTTTCAAATTATGTTGAAAACCGACATTTTATTCATACAAAAAATTGATCCCTTATTGTACGAGGTTAAATTTGAACATAATGAAGACCGGATGAAATTTAAGTTATTCCTTCACGAATTTTCGAACTTTGAATCGAATGCTCTTCATCAAGTTCCGGACAAGTGTTGCATCGAATTTTCGGACGCTTGAGCCCAAATTTTTTGGAACTCCTGCATGTTCCCAGCTGCCTTACCAGTCTTCTTGAAGACCCTCTTCACGATTGCCCAGTAACGTTCGATGTGTCGAAGCTGAGGGCAATTTGGTGGATTGATATTTTTCTCAACGAAATCTAAACCCTTTTCCGCAAGCCAATTGGCATAGTGAGCCGACTTAATCCGGCCAAAACAGTGGAGGTGTACTATGCTTCTTATATAAAGGCAACAATCTCTTCTAGAGATACTCAGATCGATAGATTTCCGCATTTATAGTTCCGGTAGTGTAAAATATGGTTGACTTCAAACCACAGGAACATATTGCTTGCCATACCAGTACCTTTCGACCGAATTTCTCCACTTGAATCAACTTGTCCGCATCGCTCACATCCTCCCCAACGACGGCAGTAAAGTATTGTGGACCTGGAAGGGGTTTTGAGTCCTCCTTTACATAGGTCTCATCGTCCATCAAAACGCATGCATCCGGACGCTGCAAAAGACGCGAATACAATTTCCGGGCCCTTGTTGCTGCTCGCTTCTTCTGTTCTGCACTTTGTTTCGAGATTTTCTGCTTCTTGTAGGTCTTCAGGTGGTTTCGCCTCTTGATACGCTGGATCATTCCGACACTCGTTCCTGCTTTTTTGGCCAAATCACGTATTGACATTGATTTGTTCTTCATGATTAGAGATACCACTTTCTGCTCCAGTTTCGGGTTGGAAGAACCGGGTTTTCTGCCTCTTCCTGGTAGCTCATCCAAAGAAAAGTGTTCCCCAAACTTATTAATGATGGTTTTACCACTCGCATGATGAATTTCAAACCGCTTCGCCAATTTCCGCATAGTAATACCCTTCTCACTTAGCCATGTGTCCAGAACCTTAATTTTCACTTCCTTTTCAATACGCGACATTTTGAAAACGCAGAATTTGAACCGCACAAACAAGTAAACAAAAGAAAGATGACAGTCAAACGCACAGCATGCAGTGTTCAGAGCATAAAATATATAGCTTATATTCGATACACTCCTTACCGCACAGTGTCACGCGACGCGGTATGACACAGAGTGCTTTGAACAAAGGGGTGTTGCATTCCTTGCATTTACATTCCTTGATACACTTCACATCTGATGTTCCCAGTGGTGAAAAGTGGCCAATTTTTTGGCGAACTTCTCCATTACGATGGTTATTCTCGCATCTGGTACCTTTTTCCTGAACAACTGCATTATTAAACTGTAGCTCCGGTATCGTAGTTGTGTTAAATTTGCAATATTTTTCGTCATCTATCAAAACGCAATGATTGGGATGCTTTCATAACATTTATCAAGCTTCCGGCTTCTTACAGCTGTTCCGTACTCCGTTTTGGCGTTTTTTGCTTCTTGTAAAGCCTGTCTACGTAAAAATTCGGCCACCTTTCTTTCAGGGTATATTTTGAATTATTACACGGGTCGCGTAAGTGTTTTATTTTTATGATAGATGAATTTCTTCACTTTATGTCGTTGTACAACATATTTACATTCTTGTTACATTCAGTAAAATGGCGTCGAGTCGAGTGGAAGTGCGCAAACGTATTTTTTACGAACGGAAGCAAAATTCTAATTTATCGGTATGCGATCCAGCCAAGAAACTAAAACTACTGAAAAGTACCGTGTTTTGTGTTTGCAAATCATTTAACTAGTGGTTGTCTGTTGTAGTGTAACAAATCGAAAAGTATGCTCTTGACAAATGGACAAGAAGGTGGTAGCCATTATTCAGAAAAATCCTAATCTTTTTGTGCGAAATGTGACTCGCAAAGTTGGGAAGTCAAAATCATATGTACAAAAAGTTAAAGGCAAGGACCGAATGAGTACAAAGTGAAAAAAGTGCCCAACCGTAATGACAAGCAAAAAGTCGTGCTACGGAGCTTTGTACCATTTTTTTACAAACATTTTATTGTATCATAGTGGTTGGCGAAACATACGTACTCGAAGACTTAAAACAGCTTCTGGGTCGGGCTTTTTATACAGAAATGCAAAGGGTCGCCGTTGCCGAGCATTTCCAGACAAATAAGGTATTCAAATTCCAGAAAAAGTATTTGATTTGGCAGACCATATGTAGTTGTGGTCGACAATCTAAAAGTATCTTCGCTACCGGCACTATCAATAGGGATGTGTATGAGAAAGACTGTCTGCAAAAGCCGTTGCTACCGTTCTTTAGAAGCCACGACTCTCCAGCTCTGTTTTGACCTCTTGTCATTATGCGAAATCCGTCCTGGAATAGTATTAGATACAAGAGGTCAAATACGTGCCAAAAACAGCGAATCCACCAAACTCTCCAGAACGTTTCCCGAAAGAGAAGTACTGGGCTCTAGTTAAGCGGAAACTCTTCGAAACTAAGCAGAAAGCAAATGGTACCGATGATTTCAAGAGAAGATGGAGAATCGTCACGGTGGGCGTATCTGAGGATACCGTACGGAACCTGATGGCGGGTATACCACAGAAAGTTCGAGAATTTTACAGAAAGAATAATTAACATCCTAATCAACTGTTTAGTTTAGTTCTAGTTTAGATATATTTATTATTGTAAATTAAACAATCGGTTTGTTGAATTATGTCCGATTTTTGTTACTGCTTTTATTTTGGTGTCCGAAATTTAACGTGGACAGGCTTTATGTCTTGATTTTATCTCTCAATTAAATGCTTTGGACAAACCTAACGGATGCTCCCAATTTATTAGCAACCTGTCAAACTGAGTTCGATTTTTCGGATGACAAAAGCACTTCACAATTTTTCTCCTTTTGCGGGTTGGCAGGGCCGCTTCTGGTTCTGGATCGTGGCAGATTTTCCACAGTGTGCTCCTCTCTAAACTTCTTCATAATTTTGTGCACACCATTCTTCGATTTTTTCACAATTTGAGCAATATGCCTACAAGACTGTCCCTGTTAGTTAGAACTTTTGAATTATCAAAACTCTGGTGCCCTTATCAATTCGCACCTTGATGATGATGTGATGATGATGCAGTGCTACCATCTATTGTAGCAAGGTAACTTTCCATAGCAGTGGAATGATCCGGAAAACTTGATCAGGATTCTATTGTTGTTTGTGATCATCAAGCTCCTGTGTGAAGGACCAAAAACGTTTGGGCGGGCCCGTAAGCAGATACACTTACGCGAAACCCGCGAATATAGGGAAGTGAATCTCTTTACAAAAGCAAGTTCACGCCCACAGCATTAAAATCGAGCCCTCGTTCCGCGATATGTTAACAATAGGGAGGAGTCCCATGTTCCCTATCCAAATCGTTTCACTTGGGTGCCCTGATGGTCCCTCTCTTTTCCCGTTCTATATTATGTCGTGGATATTCAGTATATTTTGAAGTGGTCATTGCTTACCTTGTGTTAGAAAATTTGGCTGAAAGTAAAACTGTTTATGGTTTATAGGATAGGGAAGAGAACGGAAAGGAAAAAGGATTAGTGATTGGTAACACGCTATGCGCATGTGAAATTTTAATGGTGATATTCTCAGAACGGCCGTTCAGAATGGTTCGACGGATGCATATTAGAGATCATTCCCGTTGAGTTTTCGCTCGTTTACTCAATTCCATCGTGTTTGGTTATAGAATACAAGAAACGTTTTACAACGTGCTTCATTTGGGAAAATCAGGCCAATGATCCCCCAGTGCATCTTCAAGTGATCATTACAAGCTGTCCTTTTGGTTCAGGCACTTTTGAACGTTGATGGGGCAGCCGATTCACACATGAAATCTGCCGCGACCAACTCGCCAGAACGCGCCCACAACCCTTTCTGGACCGAAGAATAGGGCGTGCCCTTATCAATTCGCACCTTCTGGCTAAACTCAAACTGTTTTGACTCAGATAAAAAAAAATGACAGTCGCCTGTCAGTGTATTGAATTACACGATGAAGCAAGTTCCATCAAAATTGAGCTTCTGTTTTTTATTGCGTTACAAAAGTGACCTCTTTATAAAATGAACAGTCCTCAAGCTTGTAGAATCGGACGTCCTTGATCCCTGCTGAAACGTTACACCCGTTGCTATAAATTTTATTACTCGAATTTCATTCATAAATCAATATTTCCGGCATCGTCGCCTTTCACCGAACCGTAGCAAAAGTTTAAATGCAAGAAACTCTAGAGCTATGACATCAAATCGACTGGAAGAGTGCAAGCCGTCCGCAGTTAGATGTGGCCATTCAATACCCCGAAGGCGAGCGGTGTTCGTGGTTTACCCTTGCTAGTCAGCCGGCAGGACGGTGAGGGTCAACTAAATCGTACTTTGTTAGCAGCGTCCGGTGGAGGTGGCGACATCGAGTGATTGAGGGTAACACGAGAAAAAGCTCCATTCTATTGGATGAACTGATTCGATTTTAGATGCTGAGAGACACACTCCAGTAGCTGGCTCTTGTCCGTATGTTCTAAGTGCACGAGGAGACTGAAGTTATATGAAGAGGAAGCTACTTTCTAGGAGATAACATCACACCAATCTGGGCTGAAGGCGAGACATACATCTACAACGAGCTCCTGATGCACGACCGACGCCGATGTCGGTGAAGTGTATCTACACAGCCAGTATATAAAGCCGGAAGCTATGTCAGGTATCGGAGCAATTTCCGCGTCATATCGAGGAATTGAATTGAAACGGTATTTATTCCGCAGGGAAATTTAACTTGTGGGTTAGAAGGTATAAAAACGGCTACTTTAGTAGTACTGGGGATGGGCGAAGCGGGGTGACGTGTGAAGAACGCTGGCAGTGGCGCCCGGAGGTGATCTCATCAATAAAGGTGATTTAGGTTAAGCACTGGTGTAGATTTCAAGATAGTGAACACAGAGATTGGAGCCCGGGTAATGCATACCAAATGAGCGAAATTGCCTAACGGGTGATTTAATCATAAAGATATGGATGCCCAGGGAGAGGGACCTAATTTAGGTTATCTGATACGGCATAGGTGACTGCATGTTCAATTAATCGATTGGTTGTTGAAATCGCCCCAGAGGAACTTCAATCCACAGCGAGAGAATGCGTCCTTTGTGCACACGAATTTTTCAATTACCATACTTAGCGCCACAGCCTGAATCGAGAGAAGGGTTTTCAATCAACCGGTTCTCCGATCCGATAGTAGATTGCATGCACACTAAGAAGCATGGAAATAGCTTAAATTTATGAAAGCACATGTTTTCAAAATGTCATTAACAGCTAATAGCCTATCGTTTGTTCAGAGCTTGCGTCTTTGCTATTTGCCGGCGTGGATAGATGATGGGTAGCAGCGATTTCCCCCCGCCCGCCGGTGGTTCACTTTTGTTCGGGAATTGAGATCGACCAGTCAGCGTTCTTGGAAGCAGGCAGGCACGAAACAAAAAATCTCCGCCCATTTGTATGCAGCCCTAACCAAAGTAGGCACTGCTGCATGCACCGGCACACTGGTTTACAAGGAAAAGCACGTGCACCATGGATTCGCGGTCGGTTCCGTTCCATTTTGGACTGAGCTTGGGCACCTCCCAAGGGCCCACCACCGGTCGCATGTTTAGTGCCCGTTAAATTCTAATAAGTAGAGTCTTTCTAATTAAAAAATGCCTTGTAATTTCCATCGACAGGGGAAATCAATTTTCTCGCTGAATTACTTATGCTACTGCACACTTCCTTTCGTTGGGGATTTCGGTAGACAGGTTGCTCGAGGTCATCTGGAGGTATGTTTCAACGGGGAGGAGCAGTCCTGTTTTTGGAGTTAATTTCAGTGAACCTATTTTATTTTGCCTAAAAAAATCACGGAATCAAGTGCTGAAGACCAACACATTTGGGGTTATGGGCACTGAAGTTTTTTTTTACGCGGTTTTTTTAATTTTACGCGGTTTGCTTAAAAAAAACCGCGTTATTTCAAAAAACGACGTTAAAAAAGTCAAGGAAATAAAAATTATATTTCATATTCATATTGAAAGAATATGGTCATAAAAAATGTATTGGTGGTGGAAAAACTTGGTTCCAGTAACATTGGCCACAGGGAATCTGCTACAAATGGATAGAGTTTGTTAATTCAATGTGTGAGCAAAGCAGTCCAGAGTATTTATATAGAGTTTTCGTCTTCGGCAAAATTTCTCAGTGTGTCGTTCGTCGTCTTTTGACATTATCATATTAGTTCCACATCATGCCGCATAGATGGCACTGCAGTCTATCTTTTCTAAATTAAACGCTAGAGAGTTGCCGTCTTCGGCAAAATTTCTCAGTGTGTCGTTCGTCGTCTTTTGACATTATCATATTAGTTCCACATCATGTCGCAGAGATGGCACTGCAGTCTATCTTTTCCAAATGAGGCGCTAGAGAAATGCAGTCTTAGGCTTACTTTCTCAGTATGTCATTCGTCGTCTTTGGACATTATCATATTAGTTCCACATCATGTCGCATAGATGGCACTGCTCTATCTTTTCTAAATTAAACGCTAGAGAGTTGCCGTCTTCGGCAAAGTTTCTCAGTATGTTATTTGTAGTATTTTGAATTTTATCATATTAGTTCAAATGGGATAAAATGGGATTCAACTACGAACCGCAAGCGATCACGTGCCATCTACGATAGTGAATAGAAATATGATTTAATATATAATTGAGAAATCTTCATTCATTTGGTAAGGTAACAATTACTTGAAACTTTATTCATTTCCTTCAATAGGAAATGGTCTTTTTTGAGAAACCCACTTTAAAATCTCTTGGTTCAATCTCCAAATGTGGTATTAGCTTAGCTTAGACTTACTGCACGTTTCAATGGTTGCTACACCGTGATGTATCAGAATCAGTGAAATTGCACAATAAATCAATTGAATAGGCGCAGTCTATCTTTGCCAAATGAGGGGCTAGAGAAATACGGTCTTGAGGCTAACTTTCTCAGTATGTCATTCAGTCGTCTTTGGACATTATCATATTAAATCCACATCATGTCGCATAGATGGCACTGCTCTTTCTTTTCTAAATTAAACGCTAGAGAGTTGTCGTCTTCGACAAAGTTTCTCAGTATGTCATTTGTAGTAGTTTAATTGTATGTATTAGTTCAAATGAGATAAAATGGGATTCGAACTGATTGTGCGGGGTCCCCCAATGGTGGTGTTCCCCTTGACTTTCCTAGTAAAAGGAGTGCGTGACTGGGCCCATTCGCTTGACCATGCATTGCGAAGTGTACACTTGATTCATTTTTGGTATCAACACCGGGGACCCTGGGGTGATAAGTCTACCCGTCCTGCCCATGGAGACTAGCAGATCTGCTTCGACATTGCCTGCGATGCCACAGTGTCCCGGAATCCAAGATACCGTTGTCCCAAGGGGAGCGTGTCGCATTGTTGCCTGGATCAATCGTTGGGAAGGGGTTTCTGATTCAAGGGCTGCAACAACGCTTGCTGAGTCCGTGAGGATGAGGAGAGGTCGATCAGTTGGTATCGTTTTCGTGATCCGTACAGCTAGGGCTTCAGTGGAAAAAATGGAGCACTTTGCTGGGAGTTTGTGGAATTGACTAAAACTGCAGTCAGCAATTCCTATCCCCACTCTGCCTTGCCTGACCGAGCCGTCCGTGTTGCGGATACAGTGTCCACTGTATCGGTCAGCGAGGTGAGCTCTTACAGTCTGCAGGGCCACCTGCGGGTTGGATCCCGCTCTAATGGCCCATTTATGGTGTTATCAATCTTGACTGTGGGAAGGTTCCAACCTCTGGCTCCACACCAGTGGATCCTGGCCACCTGAGGGAGCTCCTGGTTGACAAGGCTGTTAAGGAGTTGGTTGGCCTCCTCAAGGAGGAAGACTCCTCTGCTAGGACCAGCTGTCTTCTCGAGAAAACCTGCAGTACGTCTGCACAACGAAGATGCGATGAAATACTTGAACGGGAGTGCTCCTGCCTCGACGCAGGCGGTAATCCCAGGAGTGGACGGAAGGAGTCCAGAGGTAACTCTGATGGCGGTGTGGTAGACCGGGGCTAGTTTGTCCTCTAGCAGCTGTCTGGCAAGGCTCGTAATTTCAATTCCGTACGTGATGCGGGTGTTGATGATGGCAGAGGCTACACGCAGTCGTTGTACGGTTGCAGTCGGGTGACGTCCTGCAATGGTTCGAAGGAGGCTGATTCGGGTACGGCAGTTTATTTTACCTCGTCGAAGTGAGAGGCGGCATGTTAGAGAGCGGTCAATCCGGATCCCGAGGACCTTGACAGTGGAGCTTCACGTGATGGGTCTTCCTCCAAGAGGCACCGGTGTAGGAAGACATCGATGGTTGCTGCTGCAGATGTATATGTAAGCGCTCTTCTCGGCAGATAGTTCAAAACCGATTCCAAGAGCCCAGTTTTCCTAAGTGCCTGACTGTCTGGATCAGCTTCTCCGCAAGACTCAGCGAGTGTGCTCCTGACAGCCATAAGACGAGTGTCGTCCGCATACGCAAATATGGTCGGATGTCTGCATGGTAGACCTGCGATAGACTCCGTTCATCCTGATTAGGAAAACAGTGGTATACGAAATCGCTGACAACCAGACGGTTGACCATTACTCTCGATAATTTTGCGACCCACAGCACGTAAGAGATAGGTCTATAGTGCTTCTGGCAGAGTGTCCGGATTTGCCGGCCTTTTTGATAGGGACGAACGAGACTGTGACGACTCAGAGAAGGCGGAAGGCGTGTTCTCACACCATTCCTTATTCAACAGGTGCAGTAGTGTAACCTTACCGGCGGGTGGTAGGTTCCGCAGCAGGGGTAGCCGATGTCATCGGGACCTGCTGATTTTCCCTTGGCTCAGGAGAGAGCGAAAATCAATTCACTCATTTGGAATGGCTGGTTTATTTCAAGCGGAGGGTCGTCGTTCGGAATGTTGACGTCCATGATGGAGGCAGGCTGATCTTCCGGCGAAATTGGTTCGGGTATCGCTCTAGCGCGGATAGCCCGTAGAAGTATTTCGCTAAGGAGTCAGTAACAGTCATAGGGTCAGTGGTCGTAAGTCCGTTGATCCTTAAGGCAATTCTGTGGTGCCCACGCTTCCCATTGAATGCATTTACCCTGCCCCAGAGCTCAGCGGCGGTCTGGCTTGGATTGATCCCGTTAAGGAATTCTGTCCAGGTAGCAGATTTGGCTGATCGAATGATGTTTCGGCATTCATTTTGCTTCTCCCGGTAAATATGGGTGACTTCTTCCTTTTCAGGGTGTCCCGCTGGCAGCCGTTTTGAGGCTCGGAGGGCTTTTCTCCTGGCTTTGACGGCCTCTTTAGTTTGAACGGACCACCAATGAAGCGCTCTCTTGCCAGGTTTTGGGTTGGTCTTCGGGATGCTTGCAGCAGCGGCATCGCTGATACCAGTGAAGAAATCTTCGTTCGAGGCAGGGTTTTCTGTGCACATGTCGCCGACAGCAGCCTGGAAGTTATTCCAGTCTGCTTGGTCATAAAGCCAACGCGGTCTGCGTGAGGTACCTGCGGTTTCATTCTGTTGTATATTAGGATCGGGTGATGATCACTTCCCAGCGGGTCGTCGCGTGCCTCTCAGTAGATCTGCTGGAGAAGACTGGGGCTGCAGAAGGACAGGTCTAACGCAGATGATCTCTGCCCACTAGTGTAGGTGGGTGAGCCGTCGTTTAGAAGAGTAAGGTCCATTTCCTTGGGTGGCTTCTGTAAATGGAGATTCCTCGACGGTTGTTGAAGTGGACAGCCCATGCTTAGTGGAAGATACCGTTCAAATTCTACCCTACTCTCCCAGCTTTGGTTAGCCTATAGCCAATAAAACACCCGCATCAAAACAGGGCCGACAGGGTACCCAGGGTACCCACCAAATTCAAATGGTTGTCACTCTGGCAAATATTGACCGATTTTAGTTTTGTTTTCACCGTTAGATTCAGAAACTCATCTGCTTTATGGAAATTGGCAGCAACGTCCATTTGGATTCATCGCTTCCCGTAAATCCGGGTTTCCGGAGCTGATGTTCGGTACGGAGACACTATTTTGGAATATCAAGTGAATTTTTGGAAAATACTGCCAAAACCTTTTGAATAATTCCTTAAAATGCCTTTCTATTCCATATACCTCAATATGCCAACTTGTCTCCGGACCGCTTATTCCGGAACAGGTGCCCAGAAGGCCTAGAGTGGCCACGAACATATATAGAAGGAAACCCCAGCAACATGGGTATCAACATTCATGAAATTTCTTCAGTAAGATATCTGTCAACATGTTGCTGGCCATTTGATGACGTGTTCTCAGTCCGGTTATTCCGGAACAGGTTCCGGTGGGTCTTCAAGTGACCATAAAAATATTTCAAAATAAAACCTCGGCAATATGGGTATCAAAATTCATGAAATTTATTCAGTAGGATATTTGTCCACAAACCGGTTTTCCGGAACAGGTATTCATGGGGCCTCGAATGGCCGATGAACAAATTTACGAGGAAACCTTAGCAGTGTGGTGTTTTTGACCACTCCAGGCCTCACGAGAACCTGTTTCGGAATGAGCGGTTCAGGGACAAACGGTCACTACAAGGCCTACTTGTCTGGTGAACTGAGTTGATTACAAGGAACAAACGCTTGAGAAAATTACAAACAGTTCGATACACATATTGTTATGGTTCCATTGAAAATGCCTATGACCAGCTACGGACCTTAGGGAACCTCCTCCGGACTGGCCACTTGAAGTATCATACATCCGATGGACCCAAAACAAGAAAAGTCAATCTGCTGAAGAAATTTTAAGAAGTTTGATACCCATATTGCTGGATTTCTACCAAAATCCACGATCAGTATCATTACATCAGGACATGCCCGTGAAAATCCGGATTTTCTAGAATTCAGAGTGTTCGAAATGGTCCATCGTAATAATAACTTGATAGAAGAGGAAATTTTCAATCCAAGGAGTCCAAATCTGTTGAAATCGGTTGAAAATTGCCGGAGATGTAGGCATTTAGTTTTGTGGGTACCCGGGTACCCTGTCGGCCTGTTAAGGGTTAAAAAAAAAGTTGGAACCCCTTCCCCCTTCCTTCTTGCTCGAAAATTCTGTTAACCCCTGCAATGAATTTTGACCGTCACTTTCTTGGATCTGGCAGAGTTTCAATTCTACATTAAAATCATTGACATACCGCGAATTGAAATCCAAAAAGGTACCCGGTACCCTGTCGGACACACAACGGTTAAACAAAATTTCAACCTCATGTGCCTGAAATTAACCTTGATAAGAAAAAATAGAGCAATACAAGGAAATTAATGTGAAAACAATGGTCCATTTACAAAGAAAATGACTAACGTGAACACTGTTACTAATACAAACTACTTGAGAAAGTCTATTCTATTTCTCAAAATGGTGTCGCTCCGCGTCCTATCTGTAATATAAAGGTGTATTCGATAAAAATGGCACACAGAAAATCTTCTGTAACTTTTGAATCGTATGAGTAAAAAACCTAGAAATTTGAGTAGATCTTATCCATAGTGTATTATTTACATCTGCCAAGTTTCATAGTTATACATTCAGTAGTTTCAGTCATGTCGTCGAAACAAGAAATTGTCCGTGAGAAAATTTTGTGCACTCACAATCAAAATCCAGGGGCGTCCCACCGGTGGATTGCTAAAAGGCTTGGAATTGCAAATACAACTGTGTCTCGTGTAATAAGAACCTTCAAGGAGCGTCTGAGTGTCAAAGGAAGGAAGGAGTGGTCGTAAAAGTGGTCCAATGGACAGTAAAATGGCCAGGAAAGTCGTACAACAATTCAAGAACCGTCCAAACATGTCAATTCGAGATGTCGCTAAAAGTCTAAGGTGTCAGTCGGTTTTGTGCAGAAAACCATGAAGCGTGCTGGGTTACATGTTTACAAAGTGCAAAAAGCCCCAAACCGGAATGAAAAACAAAACATCACTGCGAAAACCCGCGCCCGGAAACTTTACACGAAGCTGCTCACCAAATCCGGTTGCATCGTGATGGATGACGAAACATACGTCAAGGCCGACTTCCGTCAACTTCCTGGGCAAGAATATTTCGTTGCCAAGTCAAAGTTCGATGTTCCGGAGGATGTTCGAAAGAAGAAACTATCGAAATTTGCAAAGAAGTTTCTAATCTGGCAGGCGATTTGCGGATGTGGTGAAATAAGTGCTCCTTCATCACTTCCGGAACAATAAACGGTGCGATTTACACGGAAGAGTGCCTTAAGAAGCGTCTCTTGCCATTCATTAAGAAGCACAAAGGATCAACTCTGTTTAGGCCTGAGTCTAGCATCCTGCCACTACGCTCGAAACGTATTGGAGTGGTACCGAGCCAACGGAGTCAATTTTGTGCCAAAGGATATGAACCCACCAAATTCACGGAACTTCGTCCAATTGAAAAATTCTGGGCAATTATGAAAACGGAACTTCGCAAACATCCCAAAACTATAAAAACAGAGCTAGAATTGAAGAAAATTTAGGTAAAAACAACAAAAACACTGGGAAAATCGGTTGTACAAAATTTGATGGGTGGAGTGAAAAGGAAGGTGCGGGCATTCGGGATGGGAGACGAAATTGAATAAAACAAATGTTGTAAATCAAAACTCATTAGTAGTTCTTCATTCCCTGAAAAATTCAAGAAAATCCGATAATCAGTTTAATTTTGATGAGTATATATGTGTGTGCCATTTTTATCGAATACACCCTTTACATGCTTGTCATGCTCGTCAGCCATGGTCAGCTTGAGATATCACCACCTCTCTGCGTTGGGATTTCTTCCAAATACTGTGCTACATAACAAGATTCAAGCCAGGTCCAAAGCCGGTATGGAATTAAAACTCAAAATTTCGTATGATTTTTTACAAAGACAGCAAACAATTTTTGTGGAAATTTTAAAAAAAAGTACAATCAACACCAACAATCAAATTTTGTTCACGTCTATTGTGACTTGACTGTTTTTACGTTGTTTTTTTTTAAATAACGCGGTTTTCTTACGTCGTTTTTTGAAATAACGGACCGCGTAAAAAAAACCGCGTGGTAAAATATCTTTTCCAAATGAAGCTTTAGAGAGTTGCCGTTCTCAGTAAAGTTGTTGAGAATGTAAAATATAGTCACTTGACATTATCAGATTAGTTCCAAATTGCGCCGCAAATATGGCGCCGCAATCTAAATTGCCAAATCGTGCTCTAGGAAGGTGCTGTCTTTAGCAAAGATGTTAATTGTATATAATAAAGGCATTCAAAATAATCACGTTAGATCCAGATCGTACCTCAGAGATGGCGCTGCCATATTTGCGGCATAATTTAGAACTAATATGACAATGTCAAAAGACGACGAATGACATACTGAGAAATTTTGCCACGGACGGTAACTCTCTAGCACTTCATTTGGAAAAGATAATCTGCATCGCCATCTCTACAGTATACATAAGACTGTGTTCGATGAAATTTGGACACACAAAATAGGTCACCAAAAATTTTCCTTAAGCCCGATTCTTTTCAAGCTTTCTGGAAATAAAGTACTACTAAATGGTTAAGTTGTTTGACATCACATTGACATCATTGGTTTATTATACCTCTTCTCCAAAGCCAAATGCCCGCACCTTTGCCTTGACCCCTTTCATCAAATTTTGGGCAATGATACACAGATAAAACGAAACATTGAATTTTTCTGCGTAATCTAATGCACATATAGGGAATGCTAGATTTGGCAGAAAATAATGGGATATTTCATGTAAATTTAAGCCAGATAACGCCTGAATCTAGCCTCTTGTATGAAAGATTTCAAACATTGTTAGTAGCGGCACATGAAAAATTGCAAACAATTTCGTTGTTTACGCCTCCTTTAACTTGGAATTAAACGAAGGGAAATTTTACACGCTTATTAAAATTAATCATTTTTTTCTGTAAGACCGACTTGCTTACTTACTTTAACACATTTTCTTTAGTTCAAGTTCATTTTATATCAGTTTTGAGGTTTTAACGAGCTTTGCCTTCATGATTGCCCGAAATGTTTCAATTGGGCGAAGTTCCGGAGTGTTTGGAGGGTTGACGTCTTTTGGTACACAAACTACATTATTATCTCTGTACCAGTCTAAGACGGGCCGGGCATAGTTGCAAGATGCCAAATCCGGGCCAAAACAGTGTCGGGCCATCGTGAGATCTCAAGAAGGGCAGAAATTGTTTTGGAGGCATTCGTCCTTGTAGATTTGTCCGTTGACGGTCCCAGAGGTGATGAAGGGCTGCCTCATTTTGCCACATCCGCAGATCGCTTCGCTGGCAGACAAGGAATTTTTGTGGCAAATTTCGACAGTTTCTTCTTCCGTACACTCTCCGGAACGGCCAACTTAGAGGTGGCGACGTAGTGTTCCTGTCCTGGCATTTGTTTGGTGTCGGCTTTAATGTAGGTCTCATCGTCCATCACCATGCAGAACGATTTTGTGAGCCACTTCCTGTACAGTTTTCTTGCACGAGTTTTGGCCACCGAGTTGTGTTTATCGCTCCGGTTCGGTGCCTTCTGGACGCTTGTACACATGTAATCCAGAACGTTTCATTGTTTCTGCACAAAACAAACTGAAACTTTCGCCTTGTTCGCAACATCCCTGATCGAAATGTTGGGATAACGCTTAAATTGGTTCAATATCATCCTGGCCTTCTCCGGATTTGATGATGCCACGTTTTATGCCACTACCATTTTTCCGCTTGGTTGTCTTACGGTCCTTGAACGTTTTGATCACATGAGATACGGTTGAATGTGCGATTCCGAGCTGTTTTCCGATCCATCGGTGAGAAGCGTTTGGGTCTTCGAAGTGAGTGCCCAAAATTTGTCACTGAAATCACTCGACCGATTTTCACGAAACTCATTACACAATTGACACAACACAATGAAATTCATTCAGTTAAAGTTTCAATAATTTTTACCCACACGCTAAAAAGTTACGAACAATTGCGTGTGTCCAAATTTCATCGAATACAGTCTTTAATGTGGAACTAATATAACAAAGTTAAACGACGACAAACAACATACATACTGAGACACTTTGCCGAAGACGGCATTTCTCTAGCGCCTCATTTGAAAAAGATAGACTTCAGCGCCAACTCTGTGGCATGATGTGGAACTAATATGACAATGTCGAAAGACGACGAATGACATGCTGAGAAATTTTGCCGAAGACAAAAACTCTCTATAACTACTCTGGACTGCTTTGCTCACACATTGAATTAACAGTCTCTTTCCCGGTGGCCAATGGTACTGGAACCATGTTTTTCCACCACCAATACATTTTTATGACCACATTCTTTCAATACACTGAAAGTTAATTTTAGTTTATATTACAAAACCGAAAGTAATACTCACTAATCCATTCGTTGTTTTCAGCAACGAAACTGATTTGTTCTTTTTATGAAGATACATTCGTAATTAATTGCACGCGCAACAGTCAGAAGCACGAAGCTTTTGTTGACACAGAAAGAACATTCGTACATTGTACGGAAACAATGCAAAGAGCTACGAATATTTGGTCACAAATTAAAAAGAAACGTCTATCTGGTGGTTTCATTAAAGACTGACAGATCAACTTTATCGACTCAAAATGTAATTAACAAAAAAAAAAACGCAATCACGTGGAATTTTCCAGCGTTTTTTTATTGTTCCAGACATGGGGTTCGAACCTGAATATTTGGAATGTGCTGATTCTAAATCCGTGTTTGATCTCACTAGGCCACGCTGACTCGTGAAAACAACCTTGATTAATGAGCATGAAGTTATAGCTCACGACAGAGCTTTGATTTTTATTTTGGGATAGATAAATTATTTCCACCCATTCCAGCAGAAACACCATCGTGCATGAGTGCGGTATAAAAGAGAAGCAGCGATTGGCTGGTCATCACGAAGTTCATTTCGTTCCTTTTTCCAAAAGGTGTTATGATAGCATTTCAGCAGATAAAAAGCATTATGAATGTTTCGTACAACATACGAGACATTTGTTCTACGTACAAAATCCCTGTTTACGAAACGCGTGAAAGCTACTTTACGAAAATAAATTTTCAGTGTATGAATATGAAATATAATTTTTTTCCTTGACTTTTTTTAGGTCTGTTTTAGAAATAACGCGGTTTTTACGTCCTTTTTCAAATAACGCGGTTTTTTTACGCGGTGCCATTGCCGTCGTAAAAAAGCTTCAGTGTAATCACAAAACACACTGAATCCAAGGATCAAATCCATCGATCTTCAGCCAAAAGGTTCACTGCCCTGCAATAAACGAGTTCCACCTCCGCTCACAAACCACTCCAGTCACCTTTCAGGTGAACGAAATTCTGCAAGACAGCAACCGGATGAAACGAAATGAAAAACCACTTTTCATGTGCTGCCTGTGTGAAGTTTGGCAGACCTCAGAATCAGGACGAGTTTTGCATTAACAAAAGAGGCAACGAGTTAAAAAAAAAAAAGAACGAGGGGGTATTGAACGAATCCGCTGCTATACTGGGGGAAATTTTCCACCGCAAGACAAACCGGCGAGGAGGCAGGTCGGGAAAACGTGAGCGCACTGTCCAACAGGCGAGCATAATATGGTCCTCGATCGGAGAACGTCGACGGTGAATCGGGAAGCAAGACTGCTGAACATAATTTTCCAATCTCCTTCCACTCGAGCGCCATGAATCAGCGAGGACTGATTTTTGTTTTACGTGCCAGGAAACAACGCTCGACACGTACCGTACCGCAGCCGCACACATACCCGTAGCGGTGCAAAAATGCATGACACATGCTTCCAAGGGCTGACTGGTAGGGCGAGAAGAGGCCGCCTCGCTCCTAACGGGGGTTCCACTGGTGCCTTTTACGTTCGAAAATCGTTTCACCCACTGGCTCATCGTGATTTTTATGAAGTCAAAGAACATATTTCCTGTGTCAGGATGTTTTACGTTGGTTTCGGCGGTCGGTCGGGTCGGGTCGGGCATCCTTGCTGGATTGTATGGAAGTGTGTGGGATTAGGCAAGGCCACCGGAAGGTCTTGAAGATAGGGCACTTGAACGTGAAGCTCGAACAAATGGTCGACGGCAGAGAAGCGCAGACAGGAAAAGGTGAACACACAGGAAACATTGATCGCTGAAGCACATCCGCATTTACATTACCTTCGGGCGCGTAGCCACAATGCAGTATTGGCCTCAAAAACCCGTGCACTTATTTAGTGCCCTCGACGGTATGGATGAGGGTAGAAGAATAACCACGTGGAAATCATTTCCATGCATACAAAGCATACTCCAACCAGAGCTTTCTTTGAAGATTATTGCGCGATAAGGATAGCAGCCAGTGAGTGAACGGAATGCAGTAGTTCATCAACGCGAGTGCTCTTCAATTGTGGAAGCCACTGCGAACCGCTATTCTGTTTATGAAGCTAGTTTTAGAGCGACGATGAAGCTCTTCAAATTGTTAGAAAATACAGCCAATGCAGTGGGATTATCTTTAAGTCTTCGCATCCGCTTCTCTCATTGCGGTTTAAAGTTTGTTTGTTAGGTGACACTTGGAGAAATGCATAGTGAAACGTTACAAAAGCATACAACAAAAACAAAACAGGCAACACTTGTAATTATAACTCTTGCGTATTTAATGCAAAGCAATTGAGGAGTAGAAATTGTTTTGCCAACAGCCTACGTTGGGGGTCTAACCACCTTGTTTGAGAAAGTCACGTTATGACAAAACCGGTAGTGAAGCGTTCCATTCGACATGGTTACTTCTTAATTGTAGATTTTCGAAATTTAGAGCATTGTTTGTAATTAATTTTTACAAGCGCATAAGATTTCCCCTCGTTTAATTCCATCCCGAGCAGGCGTAAACAACGCAATTGTTTGCAATCTTTCATGCGCCATACAACAATGTTTGCAATCTTTCATTCAACAGGCTGGATTCAGGTGTTATCTGGCTTAAATTTACGTGAACTATTCCATTAATTTCTGCCAAATCTAGCACCCCCTTTATGTGCATTAGGTAACGCAGAAAATTCAAAGATTCTTTTAATGTGTGTAGAAAAGGATGTGTAAACGACTGTTTTAATCAGTTGCTTGAAAGTAGGACTAAAACCTATATTTTTCAAATTATTTCAATTTTCATGGTACACCTAAAACAAACAAGCAGGATTTTAATGCAATTTCGCATGATTCTGTGTCATTTCTCGTCATGGAAAAATGCAGCAAAGGTCGTGGGCAAAAAAGCAAGACATCAATTCGCTTAGAAAAAATCAATGTGTGCGTGAGGTTGTGCAGTGTATTAGTAGTTGTGTGTGAGGTTGGAGCCTGAAAGTTCAATGGCTCAAAAAAAAACGATCCCGTTTCGTAACCCAGGTTCGAACCACGGCCGCCAGCACCGGTAATAGAAAGTAACTATTCAGCCATATTAACAAGCTGAAATTAAAGGAATAAAAGCCCACGCAGATAAAAAGAAACATTGAATTTTCTGCGTTATGTGCATTGGATAAAGAGAATGCTAGATTTGCCAGAATATAATGGGATATTTCATGTAAATTTAAGCCAGATAACACCTGAATCCAGCCTGTTATATGAAAGATTGCCAATATTGTTGTATGGCACATGAAAAGTTGCAAACAATTTCGTTGTTTACGTCTCCATTAGCTTGGATTTAAACGAGAGCATATTTTACACGCTTTTTAAAATTAATTTTTTTTTTCTGTGTACAGTTGTTTCGATTGAACAAAAAGTCGCTTGCACACACTAACATGGCTTCATTTATTTCATTATACACGTGCTGATCAGGAAGGCCAATCTTGATGAGAGGAAAATGAGAGTGCAATGACGAGTGAAAACAAAAATAGAACACTTGACAGAGGAATACCAACTGTGGCCAATTGAGGATTCCAACTCGAAAAAAGAAGAAGACACCGACTGGTGATAAATCTGACAGCTCCCATGTTAAAGTAAAGGAGGAAACTTTTAAAATGCTTCTAGAAAATTCAAATGAAATTCTAATTAAAAGCAGTTTGTTGTATGATGTAAGAAAAATCCAAAACTGCACAACTGAGCATTACTTTAATTTTGATTTTACTTCGCTGAAAACGTTTCTTACATCTTACAACAAACCGCTTTTAATTAGGATTTCATTTGAATTTTCTAGAAGCGTTATAAAAGTTTCGTTACATACCGTCAAACGGGGTGACTTGCAACAGTGGGGTGACTTGCAACACTTACGTTGATACGCAGTTTTTGTTCAGCTATGGTGAAAACAAACAAAAACAACAACAACTGTCAGTTCGCGTGCATTGTTTACACTCTGTTCGTTATGTCTGGTGACTAATCGGATGAAAAATATTTCATTTTGTTGTTTTTCTGCCGGAATTAGATAAATCCGCATATTCAGCTCGTATTTAGGCACCGAAAATCGTAAGTTATTATAAGATAATTAGAATCAATGCAACAAAAACGATCATTTCCCAAGTTTTGGCATCTGTCCATAGATAGAATCCAGCATAAATAATGTAAATAATAAATTTCACTCTATTGGAAAAAACATTTTTTCTAATATGTGCCTCATTGAGGGAGTGACTTGCAACAGTTGAAGGGCAATTGTTTAAAGACTCTAAAATTATTTGTTATTATCCAATATAATTATTTTTAACGATTACTTGTTACAGAGTTCGTTTACATCGAAAATCATGCCCAGAACCTATAAGCGGCCAGCCGGAAAACGCAAGTATGCTGATTTCTCGAAGGAAACTTTGGAAAAAGCAGCGCTAGAAATTAAAAAGAACAGAATGTCCATCCGGGAAGCGGCAAAGCGATACACATTGTGTCCATCAACAATTTCGCGGTACTTGAAGAAGGAGAGACCTGAAGAAAGAACTTATGGTGGACAAACAGTGTTGACTCGCCAAGATGAGCAGATACTAGTTGATGGTTTGCTGCTCGCAGCGGAGTGGGGAATGCCTTTCCAAAAAAACGACCTTAGATTGATCGTTAAAGGATATCTAGACAACCAAGGGAAGAAGGAAAAGCGATTCAAAAACAATCATCCTGGAAATGATTGGTGCACATCATTTTTGAAACGCAACAAAGTGCTCTCCAATCGTCTGTCGGAAAACATTAAAAGGTCTCGGGCAGCTGTTTCGGAAGAAACAATTTCCAATTATTTCGAACACTTGAAGCTGTCAATTAAGGATGTGAAATCAGAATTCATCATCAACTATGATGAAACTAATCTTACAGACGATCCAGGACGAACTAAGGTCATTGTTCGACGAGGCGCGAAACATGCAGAGCGTATTTTAGATTCCACAAAAACAAGTACTTCCGTAATGTTTGCTGGAACGGCATCGGGTAGACTGCTTCCGCCATTCGTCGTATACAAAAGTAAATTTTTATATGACACCTGGACTTCAGGTGGACCTCAAAATACCGCATATGGATGCTCAAAAAGCGGTTGGTTTGATAACAAGCGTTTTGAAGAATGGTTTTATAAAGTGGCATTTCCACATTTTAAGAAACACGACGACAAAGAATGTCAGAGTCCGAAAATACTAATTGGAGATAATCTTGCAAGTCATCTGTCCATGCGAGTGCTACAAACCTGCAAAGAATACAATATAAGATTCGTATTTCTCCCACCGAATAGCACGCATCTTTGCCAACCGCTTGACGTAGCATTTTTCCGCCCGTTGAAAATCAAATGGAGAAACGTTCTTTTGGAGTACAAGGCGAAGTTCTCTGGTACAGTACCAAAACACTTGTTTCCGGGTCTTCTTAAGAAGACTGTTGAAAAGCTTGACAAAGCTGCTGAGAGTTTACGAGCTGGATTCCGTACAACCGGTATTTTTCCGCTTAATCCACAAAGAGTGATAAGCAAACTGCCAGGTATCACAAGCACAAAAAACACCGGAGCTGAAAATTCATGGTCCAAGGTTTTTGTCAACGTTCTTAAGGAAGCGCGATTCGGGAAATCTCCGGAAGTAGGACAGGCCAGAAAAAACGAATCCTCGCTGAACCTGGGCAGACCGTGACATCCCAAGACGTGGTGGAGAAGACTACTTCGAATTCGACATCAACAGCAAAGCGCATGAAGAGAACCAAACTCGACAGAAACAACAGGAACCAGTCTAAAGCACAAGCCACCACACCTAAACCATCAGAAACGCCTCAGAACAACAAAATAACGATGATAAAACTGTTTTAAACCACTTTTTAACTCATATCGCAAAAGTGTTGCAAGTCACCCCGCAGAAGGGGTGACTTGCAACAGACGACGTTTCGTCATTTGTTGGATAAGTGTTAAACTTCATATTTGTTTATATCCTTGTATTTAGTAGTAAGAACAGTTGTTTCGGAATCAGTAGACTGTATTTGAATGAGAGAAAAACGCGTTAATAAACCGAACTTTATTTTCTACTTGCGTACTGTACAACGTTAAATTTTTCACTGGCATCCGCTTGCTGATCCTTTTCTTTTGTTTCTCTTGCTGCGCGGTAGAAAACTGCAGAGTCGCACTCAGTGTCGGAATTCGATGACACGCTGCGTCGGGGGCACGTCGATACCTAAACATACACGCCCACCTTGAGGCCGCTGGCCTTAATCTACAGGAAGAACGCATAACTTGTGAATTGGTCTCTGGTACGTAGTTGAACCTCGTCGCAGCGTCACTGTTCGTACTACACCAGATGTATCCGGATGAACCTCCTGTACACGTGCTAATTCCCACTGGGTTGGTGGTGCGTTGTCGTTCTTGATTAGCACCAACTGGCCCACTGAAATGTTAGGATGAACCGAACGCCACTTGGTTCGAGGCTGCAAAGAAGAGAGATACTCATCCTTCCAACGTGACCAAATCAGGACTGAACGGCGGTGCATATCCTGCCACTGGTCCAAGCGATTTCGCGGAGTATGCTGAAGATCTGGTTCCGGTATCAGGTTGAGTGGTTGACCAACCAAAAAATGGCCGGGGGTCAGTGCCTCACAGCTATCGGGATTGCTTGACAGGGGGCATAACGGTCGACTGTTGAGGCAGGCTTCGATTTGGCATAATATTGTCGTCAGGTCTTCGAAAGTCATTGGTTCTGTTCCCAGTTCAGCCACCAAATGGAACTTGACGCTCTTGACGGCGGCTTCCCAAATCCCGCCCATATGGGGCGCCGACGGAGGGTTGAACACCCACTTAATTCCCAGATTAGAGAGGTATCTTGCTGCTTCCTTATTGTGTGATAATATTTGGTCGATAAATTCTCGCAGGGTACGATCTGCACCAATGAAATTGGTGCCGTTGTCAGAACGGATCTCATTTGGATAGCCCCGACGAGAAACAAAGCGTTTCAAGGAACTGATGAATGTGTTTGTGGACATATCGCTTGCAACCTCCAAATGCACAGCTCGGGTAGCTAGAGCATACGTAGACTACTATGTACCCTTTACCGATTTTAACGCCTCGAACGCAGCCAGCCTTGATTTTTAGTGGCCCTGCGTAGTCAATGCCAACGTATGCAAATGCTCGTGTCGCCAACACTCTCGCTGGAGGCAGACTGCCCATCAGCTGGGTCGCTGTCCTTCCCTTCAAACGGACGCACCTTGTGCATCCTCGAACTATGTCACGCAACACGGTTTGGCAGCTTACAATCCAGTATTGTTGATTGATGACAGCTGTGAGCAGTGTCGGTCCAGCATGGAAGTTCTGCAAATGTAGGTCACGCACCAGCAGCTGTGTCACGCGGTGCGACTTAGGCAAAATCACGGGATGTTTACCATCGTATGGCTGAACGGAATTCTCCAGCCGTCCACCGACTCGCATCGTTCCTGTAGCATCGAGGAAGGGATGCAAAGCAGCGAGCGTATTCCTAGATGGAAGCAACTTACCACTTTGGAGCAATTTCATTTCAGATGCGAACACATCATGCTGAGCAGCGCGTAGTAATTGCAGTTTAGCTTGATAGATTTCGTTGGGAACCAGCTGACCAGCGTGCCGCAGATCCCGAACCAACTTGACGTTGTTCACAAACCGATTGACGCACGCCAGGTGCGCACGATGAGGTTGAAGTTCGAACGCCTTTCCCACAATTGCCGCTCGATGATGTAACTGTCGCGAACCGAAACAGCTGTTATACCCTCAGTATGCAGCAGCCTTAATTGTCTTGCCTCTGGTGGATCGTTGTCCCGAATGGGTTGAGCTGTACTCTGCGGCCACTGCGTATCGTCCAAGTTCAACCATTCCGGTCCATGAAGCCACAGCTGATGATGCACAAATTCGGCCGGATAGATCCCGCGCGAAGCGCAGTCGGCAGGATTTGATTCACTGTTGACATGGTGCCACCGATCTCGAGAGAGAAACTCAAGAATAGCGGACGTTCTGTTAGCTACGTACGTTTTCCAAGTGCGCGGGTGAGACGATAACCATTGCAGTACAATAGTTGAATCGGTCCAAGCAAAATGTTCGATGTCCAAGTGCTTCAAAGCTTCAGTCACCTTTCTCATGAGCTCGGTAAGTAGAAGAGCTCCACACAGCTCCAGTCGTGGCAGCGAGACCTGCTTGATAGGAGCCACTCGTGATTTCGCAGCAACGAGAACAACCGTGATGTTTCCTTCTTCGTCAACACACCTTGAGTAGACCACGGCAGAGTAAGCCTGCTCAGAAGCGTCTGAAAATCCGTGCAGTTGAATCAAACCACGATGATGTGTTGTGAACCTTGAAATGCGAACTGTTTCCAGCTGCGAAAGATGCTGCTTCACTTTGACCCATTCCGATTCGATCGCTGATGGTAGAGGGTCGTCCCAGTTGATATCGTACAGCCACAGGTGTTGGTATAATATTTTGATTTTGACTATCACGGGCGTCAACCAACCGAACGGATCAAACAGTTTAGAACCATCCGATATCATCTGACGCTTGGTGTTGACAGCATTGACTGGAAAATTCACCTTAAACCCGAATTGGTCTTTGTTCGGATACCAATGGATTCCCAACGCCTTGACTGTATCCGCTTCTTCCGAAAGTTTCACAGCTACCGATACTGGAGATTCGTTCTCTACCAGGTTAGGGCAGCTCGAAGCCCACTTCCGTAGCTCGAACCCGGACTTCGATAGAATGGCGGATATTTGTTTCTTGATGCACGCGGCTTCTTTTTCGTCGTTTGCGCCTGACAGCAGATCATCCACATAAAAGTCATGAACAATTCGGTGCACTGCTGCTGGGTAGACAGAAGCGTATTCTGTGGATGACTCCCTCATGGCTTGAATAGCAAGATAGGGTGCGCTTTTAGTGCCATACGTTACCGTGGATAGACGGTAGTGTTCAATTGGCTGCTCCGAGTTTTCACGCCACAAGATGCGCTGGAAATCCCGGTCTTCTTCGTGCATGAGCACCTGGCGGTACATTTTCGCTATGTCCGCGCTGAACGCCACCTTGTACGAACGGAATCGCAGGAGGACCGACAGCAAATCTGTGTTAATGTTTGGTCCCGCCAACAGCCGGTCGTTCAGAGATACACCGGTAGAAGTGGCACAAGAAGCATCGAATACGACGCGTAGCTTCGTTGTGCTGCTGTCCTCCTTGAACACCGCGTGGTGCGGCAAATAATAGTGTTCGGAAGCCGGTTTCATCACTTCGTTGGCTGGAACTGGTTGCATGTGATTAAGCTCCAAATACTCACGCATGAACTTCACATATTCCTCGCGAAACTGTGGGTTGGACGCGAACCGCTTTTCCATGGACGTGAGCCTCTTCGTTGCAGCTGTCAGGGATTCACCGAGAGCGGGCTTCGAATCGTCGAATGGCAATTTAACGATGAAGCGCCCTGTATCATCGCGCTGTGTGGTCGAATCGAAACGTTCGATGACCTTCCTTTCCATGGGAGTGAACGGGGCTGGCTTGAACACTTCTTCGTACTCCCAGAACTGCTGAAGCGTGCGATTCAGATCCATTTCCGTATGCAGACTGACTATGGTGTGATTTCCCAACAATGCTTCTGCTTCGTCGTACCGCCCTGCAGCGATCCACCCGAAAACAGTACGCTGGGCCACCGTTTGGCCGCTTTCGTCCTTGACTTGACCTCCCTCCAAGAGGGCAAGAAAGACGTCAGATCCCAAAATCACGTCAATTGGTCCCGGTTTGTTGAAGGTTGGATCTGCCATTTCGCTGACATTCTCCAACAGCTTTATGTTCCCGATGTTGAAACGTTGCGATGGAAGGGTAGATGTGAGTTTGCCGAGCACGTATGCACTTGTTGAGATGACAATTGTGTCGTTGAAGCGAGATGCGAGCTGCAACGTAACTACGCCACGAGTGGTACCCGCAGCATGCTGACCAATACCAGTAATCGCCACTTTCCCGTTACGCCTTATGAGTTCCAGCTTCCGAACACAATCTTCCGTAACCATTGAAGCTTGAGCGCCCGAATCAATCAGCACTCTGACTCGGCCGAACGTACCGTCGTTCTTCTGCACTTGTACTACCGCTGTTGGGAATACCGGAACTGATGTTTGTTTCTCTACTGCTGCCATCAACGATGTAACAACTTGCTCACCTCCACTGGCAGGTGAAATCGTCGCTTCGCTGTTTTCGGCACTGTTAGTTGCGGCCTCCTTCGCCTTACCCGTGTTTGGACAGAGTAGGGTGTGATGCCGCTGCTTGCAATCCGGTGTACGGCACACTGATTTTGATGGACATGATTTGGCCGAATGGGATGCTCGCAAGCAGTTGAAACATAACCTCGCCGTCTGGGCAAATCCTCTCCTTTCTTGCAGATCCAATTTCTTGAAATCTTCGCACATGAACGTAGCGTGTTCACTAGAACACTTCGCGCATTTTTGGCTCACAGTAGCCGTCACCAATGCCTTCAGTTTCTTCTCACTCACTTTTGATTGTTCTTTTTTAATAACGTCTTCAGTTTTCTTCGAGAATGACGAGAACGTCTCGAGCATCTCACACCTCTTTTTCACAAACTTCATCAGCTCCTCGAAGGTGGGGTTTTCGTTGTCGATCACTTTCTCCGACCAGCCAGCGCGGGTATCTTTGTCCAACTTTTTCCAGTGTCAGGTAAATCAACCACGGATCGCGGCCTTGATATTCTACGCCCAATGTATCTAATTGCTGAACCGCTTCGTCGAGAGTGGTTGCGAGTTTGCTGAGTGACTGCGACGACGCCTGTGTGATGCCCGGCTGATCCATGAATTCGCGAACCAAAGCAAACACCGTGTAACGTTTTTTGTCGTAGTGATTAGTGAGCGTTTCCCACGCGTTCGCATAATTGGCACTTGAGATGGTGAATTTGTTCACTAGTTGCTTCGCGTCTCCTTCCAAATAGGAGAAAAGGTATTGCATCTTCAAGGAATCCGTGATATCCTTCCGTGTGTGAATGGTTGACACGTAGAGGTCCTTGAAGGTCATCCACTTTTTCGCTCGCCGTTGAATGATGGAATGTTTATTGCTGGCAACCGTACGTGAGTGGCACAATTCGACATCTGATCGACGTTTTCGCTAGTATCGTAGACGGATTCAGCACCTGCTCGTTCCACTGTACCTCTGGTTTTTCGGAACATGGCCGATTGGTTGAGCAACATTTGCCGCTGCGTCTCCATCAGCAGCTTCATCGCATCCTTCAAATCGTCAGTTTCCGCAATTGTGCGCTGGCTCACCGACGACTGCTCCTCTTCGATCAAATCCTCGAGGATATCCTTTGCTTTGTAGAACGCTCCGAAAAACTCCTCCCGCACGTTAAAAACCGAAGCAATCGCCGCCGGATCGTTCTGGTTTTCCTCGATTTCCGCTTGAATAGCCCGGAAGCTCATCGCTGCTTCTTTGAGCTGGTCCAGCCGATCCATAACCTCGCTCCGTGAAGGATTCCGCTCGTGCAGGTCTGTCACGACCGAAAGCTCCGCTTTTACCCGAGCTATCAGCGCAGTTCGTTTGCCGGTTAGCTTCTCCATATCCGGTTGAGAAGGTCCAAAATGTTTCGGAATCAGTAGACTGTATTTGAATGAGAGAAAAACGCGTTAATAAACCGAACTTTATTTTCTACTTGCGTACTGTACAACGTTAAATTTTTCACTGGCATCCGCTTGCTGATCCTTTTCTTTTGTTTCTCTTGCTGCGCGGTAGAAAACTGCAGAGTCGCACTCAGTGTCGAATTCGATGACACGCTGCGTCGGGGGCACGTCGATACCTAAACAACAGTCATTAAAACATTCATGGAATACTAGAACAAAAAAGCTTTTAATCGAGAGAGATAAGAAGACATAAACCTGAAAAGTGTTGCAAGTCACCCCGTTTGACGGTACTTTAACATGGGAGCTGTCAGATTTATCACCACTCGGTGTCTTCTTCTTTTTTCGAGTCCAATTCTTCAATAGCGTTGCGACATTCTGTGATATTGTCTCACCCATATTGTAAAGTTGTTGACGGTTGAACAAAGACCCAACGGTTGCTTCGACTATCGAGGCACTAAGCACACAGCGATAAATTTGTTTCGAGGAATCTGTTTGCTGCCAGTCGCTTGCACATACTTGCATAGCTTCATTTATACCATAAAACACTTTGTGGATCATGATGTAAAATTGCTTTTTCTAAATCATGCGAATTTCTCAAGATATGATTGCAAAAACTGCAATTGCATTTTTTGCCACAGTTCCAACTTTTGGGTGTACGAACATAAGCTCTATCTTTTGGGCTAATGATTCGATACATAAAGCAGGATTGATTTCCAATTATTAGTTGTCATTTTGAAGATTAAAAATAGGGTAAGTGGATGTAATATGACTCTAGCTCCTTCATTCGGCCTATGTATCAAATATGTCATTAATTCAGCGATAATCAACAAAATTATGTTAATATCAAGATGACCGATTCAATTTGAAGCAATTCAGACATTATGAATCATTTCACTGTTGTTTACGTCCGTGTAATTAACGATTTTCTCAGCTTTTACGACTTCATGATTTCACTGGTTAAGCTGAACAGATTATCTCCATGATTTTTAAATCATAGGGTATGTGTCCCTTGACTCAGCCTATTATGGAACTAGCGATCACATTTTTCGTTATAACTCATAAAGTTTTTAAGCTATAAGCGAGATTCAACTAGTTATACCCTTGCAAAGATAAGTTTGATAAGACATTTGGTAGCATGTATCACGAAAAGATACACAACTCTTATTATAAAGTCAGAAACATTCGAGGGGTATGGATTTAATGTCGGTCTATTGGCGCCAAATTGGGTCTATTCATGGATGCAACTTCGTCCCATTCGATGGATTTATTACTAAATGCAGTCTTTGTACGGTTTTTTTTTTATGATTTTATGAATTAAGGCATTGTAAGCTGTACTGGTTTACTTGATACAACATTTCACAAAACCAACTAAAGTAAAACTGCCTCGAAACACTTCAATGATGTTCATATATGATACATCAGCCATTCAATAATGAAAACATTATAATTCACTATACAATGATTTTGTTCCTTCGGTTTGTGTTTAGATGAGCCACTTGAATATAAACAACCGCAAATTCATGCATTTCCACTTAACATTTTACCAATAACAACGTTTTTACTATGTTATTGATACAACAGGCCATAGTTGGGAACATACAAAAAAATATGTACTCAACATTGGGTCTACGATTTTCTTGTAAAATCATGGTTTTTTAGCTATGTGAACATTTAGTTTGTAACGTGTAACTGTTTACTGCACATCCAGACTGCTTTACTCGCTTTATCGATTCAATTAAGCCAAATTTAGATCACTTGAAATCGTGTAGACCTTCTGTTCAGCATAACCAGTGAAATCATGATGCCCCAAAAGTTCAAGAAACGGAAAATTACGCGGAAGTGAACAACTATAAGATGATTGATTTTGTCTCAATTGCTTCGGATTACATCTATCATGCTAATAACAACATGCTTTTCTTGAATATCGCTAAATTAATGACACATTTGGTACATAGGCCGAATGAAGGAGCTAGGCTAACATTACATCCCCTTACCCTATAACGTTTGTTAAATTGAACCGATAAACCGAATAATGCAGGCTAAATGTGCAGAATATACTTACACGTTAAAAACTATCACTTCACAAAGTAAAATAACAATTATTACACAAGAAAACGGTGGATCCAATGTGAGGCACATATTTTTTTCTTTGTTCCCAACTATGGCCTGGTGTCAGGATAACTTAGTAAAAATGTTGTTAAAATTTTCAATGAAAAATTATTTCAAAGCAGTTTAAGTTTAGTTTGTTTGAGAAAATTTAGGTTGGATAAAGCGAATAAAGATGGCAATGCCTCAGATTATGGAATTAGGAAAACCGAACGAAGACTGCATTGAATAAAAAATCGATTGAATGGGACGTAGACCGACATTACATCCATATCCTTCGAAAGTTTCTGACTTTGTAAAATAAGTTGTATAGTGTTTCACTTCCTGCTGAAGAAGTTCGCTTAAATTTTGCCTTTGTTTATTTTGCATTTGTTCGTGTGTAGCGGAGGGAATGTCTTCATCAGCTTCTTCTCACATCTGGGCTTGTTGCCAGAATGTGACGTTGAACATTGAGTTGAATTTATTTCATATTTAGATGATCTGAAAACACTATTTACTTCATCCTTCTTTCAGTCATTTGAGGTTGCTTATGAGTATATTGTCCATTCATGCTGTGCAATAGTAATGATAAATAATGCTTTGCTGTTGAGCGGCAGCTAGGGCATCACTGTGGCTATTGAGAGAGCCTATGTTTCCTCTCTTCTTTTCTAACCATGGTTATGGCGCACCAGGTTTGTAAAGTAAAGCCAGCTGTCTCACATTTCTAGGGTTTTTTTTTTCATTAGGGCGAATCTACAATTGAGAGATTCTCCCCGGGCTCGCTCTCTTTCATTCATTACAGCGCCATTATAAAACTTACGAGGCATTCTTTAGTACAGATCGAAACACAACAGTGCTGGCTAGCATACTCTACAAATAGTAGGATGAAAAACGGAAAGGTGATTGGTTTATGAATGAAAGAGAGCGAGCCCGGAGAGAATCTCTCAATTGTAGATTCGCCCTAATGAAAAAAAACCTAGATTTGTTTGTTTTAAAACGAAGCAGCCTGTTTGTCGTCAGAGTTGCTTTATCTAACATTTCTCGCGTAACTTTTCAAAAGGACCTATCTAACAATTTGCTTATCCCGAGGAAAACGAGGTTGAAGAATATGAAAATATTTTTTGAAAATGTTTCAAACTGGATCAAGTTTTACCCATTCAATTGCTTTTGAGGGCAAGCATTGTTGTTGAATTTGCTACAGTAATGGTCTTTGTAGCATTTTATGTTAAAATAACAACGAAAACATCAAAAATGTTAGATAGGACATTTTGCTTAACCGAACTGTACATTGGTCGTGCCACATAGGACATTGTATTCCAATGATAGCTACACAGGTCATTTCAATTTTTATTTTCATTCTATTAGTAAATAAAAACATAACACATAGCAATAGAGCTTGCTTTCTCTTTCACACTCGCATTTGCTTCCCGGTGAAAACAATCCTATTCTTTCTACGTGCCTTCTCGTAGATCAGATCTGGCAAATTCGTATTCAGGGCATTGCCACACAATGTGGTTAACGTCTTGGTAGGCAGTGCCACAGCCGCAAATACAAGAAGTTTCTGTCATTTACCCATAAATTCGACTGTAAAGAACTACTGCACTGGGTCATAATGAAATGTGTGATAGTGAAAGTTCACAGAAAAAAAGTTGATATTTACGTTAAATTTGGGTTTACCAGGTCCAGAATAAGCAAACAATCCCTATTTGGCCTATACGTTTATTTTATGAGTTTATAAATCATAGCCCAATTATTTGGGAAGTGCACTAAAACAACGTCATAGAAAGTGTAGCCATGAAAATACATGGAGCGACGGTTTTGTCGTGTTATATTTCTAATGAAATAGGCAAAAATGCATAGCCAAATAATGTCCCTACGATATATTTTTATTTATGTTTTAGTTTTTACAAATTACAATGATGCGTGTAACAAAAGATTCAATTAAATACGTTTTTTTGTTCCCTTCATTCTCCTATCTTATTTCAATCTTTATTATTTTCTTATTCTTCATCCTTGATTCTCTTATTCGCCATTCTTTTTCACCCTCCATCCTTTTTCATCCTTCATTAATCCTTTCCATCATCATTTATCTTTTTTTCGCTTTCCATATTTCATAATACATTGATTTTCTCATTCCTCGCCCTCATCTTCAACTCTGTTTCGTTCTTCGTCTTTATCCTTTTCACCCGTGCTCTTCATCCTTCTTAATCGTCCTCGTTCTCCAAGTCCATATCATCTTCAAATCCGATCGTTTCTGCTACTTTAGATGTTCTGCCTCGGCCAGGTAGTGGTAGAGTTTTTAGAAATGGCTCATAATACCACTTTTGTTCCTGGCACATTGTTCGTGTTGTTCTCCTGAACGCCTTGTTGAGTTTGAGTGGAACGGCTGTGGGCTAGTGAAAACATATATTTAGAGCATACCATCTATAAATATTTGAAAACAAAAATACCTCTTCACTCTGTTTTGGTTGTATCCGAAGACCGCTTCCTCACGCTTGCTGTTAGGTTTCCAATTATTGAACGTTGTGCTGGGATGGTTTCCGAACATTCAACAATTTCCTCGTCATCGCAGAGCGGGTCGTTTATGTTTCCAATGCTTACCGTTACCGGGAAAGTTTCTACATACACTTCCTCGATGCTGTCTTCTTATAGAGGATCCCGCGAAGGATCTGAACCATAACTGGCGACAAAGCAACTTTGTTGGCTACCACATACAGCAACTTCTTCAAATTGTGCTGCTGATGATTGATCCGGATGTAATGAAAATATTGTTGTGTCTGCGGTTGCAAGAAACGACCAATATATTTTGATTTATATAACCTTATTTTAAAGAACTAATGCACTTACCGAGGAGCAAATCGAACGCAGGATTATTAATTCCTTCCGACATTGTTGGAACGGTATTTTGTACTTTCTCCAATCGAACGACCGAAGTACGGATTTGCTTTGTTATGTTTGTTCTGACACTTCAGACGTTTAGCGCGACAGGTAAACTGATCGTCTTATCAAACAGTAGAGCATCGCTATTGCGAAATCAGACATCGGACGTTTTGTTGATTTTCAATTTTCTTAATATTATGAAAACATATCAAAATGCGTGTCTTAACATAATGTTGATAAGTGCAATAGCAATAGTGTGCATTAATTAATTCAATTTGTTTATATTTGTTACATAGGACCTTTTGAAAAGTTACGCGAGATTTCCGTGAAAGTAAATGAAGTAAGAAATACACATTGCCAATCTAAAGATCAATAAACAAAAATTTGATCATGGACGTCTGTCTCATAATCTGCTAGTAGACGAGTTTGTGATCATAGCAATCGATATGTTTTGGTTGATTGTTTTCGAGTGAGGATGCGAAAAATGAAGGAGCCGGTTGAGAAAATTGACGTTTGGAGCATATCGTGAACTGGCCTATTTCATTTCGCCTTAGCACACATGCACAGATTCGCACTCATACAATAAAGGTTGTACGAAATCAAATTGCACCACTGTTAAATGGCTGTAACTTTTTACCCGTTGGGAATTTTCTATTGAAATTTTGGGTGGAATTAGTTCAATGTGTTTTTGTTTACGCTGTGTAAGTTTCACTAGCAGATGTGCAATCGTTGCGAAATTTTGAGCACGTACCTGAAAAATCCGGATCTTCCTCATCGTGCCATCAGCTAGAAGCTGGGAATGGTACATTCTACGGTGTCTCGTGCTTTAAATCGGTACCACGAACGTTTGACCATCAACCGGAAAGAAAAAAGTGGCAAAAATGGATCTCCGTATAGTGTTACCAGCGGGTAGTTCAAGCTTTCAAGAGGAATCCCAACAGTTCAGTTCGAGATGTTGCGAAGAAACTGAATCTAACCAAAACTTTCGTGCAAGATGCGAAAAAACGTGAAGGACTACACACGTACAAAGTCCAAAGGGCGCCTAATTGCGATGAGCACCCTACACTCAGATGTTGACAAAACCGCATTGCCTCGTTATGGATGATGAAACGTATGTAAAAGCAGACTTCAAGCAGCTTCTGTGGCTCTAGTTTTTCACTGCTCAATGGTCAATGGGCAGGTGTTCCTAAAGGAATGCCTCCAAATGCGTCTACTTCCTCTTCTGAGGTTACACGATGGTCCTACGATTTCCTGGCAGGATTTAGTCGCATGTCATTATTCGAAAAAGGGTTTGGAGGTGTACAAGGCTAAGGAGGTCAATTTCGTGCCAAAGCATCTCAACCCCTCGAGCGCACCGGAACTGTGGCCAATTGAAAAGTACTGGGCCATCATGAAGCAAGCACTTTGGAAGCATCCTAAGTAAGTGAAATCGGAGGAAGATATGAAGAAAAAAAAATGGATTGCCACGCAAAAAAGTCCCGAATTTCACCAAATATTTGCGTGTGTCGCAATTTGATTCCGTACACCCTTTATTGTTAGTTTATGTACAGATTGCGGAGCTGAAGAAATCTTTTTCATGATTGATAATCATTCTGCATGCTTTTAATAAGTCTCTGCAATTTGGTACTTTCTTCCATGACTATGAAATTTTCTGAGTATAATTCTCGTTTCTGAAAGTATGTTCCAATAGATCAGATGTAACCAGATGGATTAACGTCTAAATATTGGCATTTCTAATGATAGATTACATACAGCTTCATTAAATGTCCCTGGTGCTGAATAAACGGCTTAGAACCTATTTAAAACAATGTTTAAACATGTTGAAATCATTATCATACATGCAAAATTATTGTTCTAAAGGGTGTTACATAAGCTCGAATACAACTTTTCATCGTTGTGTAGGTGCGCACCATGGCCAATACGTGTATTTGTATTGGTGTCAGCTTGACCCTCATATATAGTCTAACCGAGTCCAACCGAGACTACTCCTGACAGTGTTTTTGTTGTTTTTACCCAAATTTTCTTCAATTCTAGCTCTGTTTTTATAGTTTTGGGATGTTTGCGAAGTTCCGTTTTCATAATTGCCCAGAATTTTTCAATTGGACGAAGTTCCGGTGAATTTGGTGGGTTCATATCCTTTGGCACAAAATTGACTCCGTTGGCTCGGTACCACTCCAATACGTTTCGAGCGTAGTGGCAGGATGCTAGATCAGGCCAAAACAGAGTTGATCCTTTGTGCTTCTTAATGAATGGCAAGAGACGCTTCTTAAGGCACTCTTCCGTGTAAATCGCACCGTTTATTGTTCCGGAAGTGATGAAGAGCACTTATTGCACCACATCTGCAAACCGCTTGCCAGATTAGAAACTTCTTTGCAAATTTCGATAGTTTCTTCTTTCGAACATCCTCCGGAACATCGAACTTCGACTTGGCAACGAAATATTCTTGCCCAGGAAGTTGACGGAAGTCGGCCTTGACGTATGTTTCGTCATCCATCACGATGCAACCGGATTTGGTGAGCAGCTTCGTGTAAAGTTTCCGGGCGCGGGTTTTCGCAGTGATGTTTTGTGTTTCATTCCGGTTTGGGGCTTTTTGCACTTTGTAAACATGTAACCCAGCACGTGTCATGGTTTTCTGCACAAAACCGACTGACAACTTAGACTTTTTAGCGACATCTCGAATTGACATGTTTGGACGGTTCTTGAATTGTTGTACGACTTTCCTGGCCATTTTACTGTCCATTGGACCACTTTCACGACCACTCCCTTCCTTCCTTTGGACACTCAGATGCTCCGTGAAGGTTCTTTTTACACGAGACACAGTTGTATTTGCAATTCCAAGCCTTTTAGCAATCCTGGATTTTGATTGTGAGTGCAGAAAATTTTCTCACGGACAATTTCTTTTTTCGACGACATGACTGGAACTACTGAATGTATAACTATGAAACTTGGCAGATGTAAATAATACACTATGGATAAGATCTACTCAAATTTCTAGGTTTTTTACTCATACGATTCAAAAGTGACAGAAGATTTTCGGTGTGCCATTTTTATCGAATACACCCTTTATCTCATCAACTAAACGATCGGGGCGTCCTTCAAAGACAACTAAATTGACAGAAGTATCGTGAAGAAGGCAGAGCTGGACCGGAAACTTCCAGCTCCAAAAATTGAGAAACAGATTGAAATCGAGTTTTCCATTCAACTGTCATCACAATCCGTACGAAATCGTCTTCATAGGAAAGGTTTTAAGGACAGAGTAGCACTTAAAAAGCCATGGTTGCCCGCAAAACATATCAAAAAGAAATTGAAGTGGGCCCAGGAATGCTGTAATAAAGTGATTTGATCAGACGAAACGAAAAGTTATTTTATTTGGGTTTGAAGGTATCACAGAAAATGGCGGCGAACCGGTAAAAGTTTAAAAAATGAGAGTTTGGTGGTGAGTTACTTTACCAACATAGATTTTTCAATCAACTGAGCATGGCTTTGATTTTTTTTCTGCAGGTAGAGTCATGATGTGGGGATCTATGGCTACATCTGGCGTTGGAGAACTTGAGTTCATTGCTGGAACCATGACCAAGGGTGTTTTGTGGGCATTTTTAAGCGAAAACTACTACCGTCTGCACAAACGCTAAAGTTGGGTCGCAGATATACGTTCCAACAATACGGAGATTCGAAGCAAACCTCAAAACTGGTTTTGCAGTGGTTCAAGGAAAAGCGTATCAAGGTTATGGAGTGACCAGTACAGTCTCCCCACCTTAATCCGATCGAGCATCTCTGGTCAATTTTGAAAATTAACGTCCAGGAGCAAAACCAACAAGCATCCAGAATTTGCAGCCTGTAATCTCAACTACATGGGACAAAACCACCCCGGAAACAACTGCTAAGCTTGTTGAGTTAAATTTAATTTTATCCGATCAACTATGATTTTCAGCTTTTCCAGGATTTTTGAGATATTAACACATATCTAAATTTTATTTTGCAGTAAACATCCAGAGGATGCCAGATATAATTTGTAAATACATATATTATATTTTACTTTGTAAACTACATACATACATACAATAACAAAGGGAAGGAGGTGATACAGGGTGCCAAACGAAGTGTAAGCTAGATAAGGGATTTGTGGTTATCTGACCCAAGTCATGGATGACAATTATTTGCGAGAAATCAAAGAACGTTGTCTTTTGCTTGCTGTGATACATGCGCTTAGGTCGTGGATGAAAAAAGTACGTTTATGAATAAAACATAAAGGGCGATACGGTCAAAATTTGATCAATATCAACTTGACGTATTTCTTTCAGTTTTGCATTTAAAAAACCTGAACACCCCTCATTTTGAAGGTGTGTGTGTGTAGAATGTTGCTTCTATTTTGATTTTGGAATTCACTCTTCAGTTGTCAAAATGCCGTCCAAGCAAGAAGAGCAGCGTATCAAAATTTTGCTCGCGCATCGCGAAAATCCGAGCTACTCGCACGCAAAGTTGGCAAAATCGCTAAAAGTTGCCAAATCAACCGTTACAAATGTAATTAAAGTGTTTGGGGAACGTTTGTCGACAGCCAGGAAGTCTGGATCGGGGGGAAATCGAAAACCGGAAGCCGCTGAGACGACAAAGAGAGTTGCCGGTAGTTTCAAGCGAAACCCTAACCTATCTCTCCGAGATGCCGCAAATAAGCTGGGTGTATCGTCTACAACCGTGCATCGAGCCAAAAACGAGCCGGACTATCGACTTACAAGAAGGTAGTGACTCCAAATCGCGATGATAAACACAATACGACGGCCAAAGCGCGATCCCGGAGGCTGTACACGACGATGCTGACGAAGTTTGACTGCGTGGTAATGGACGACGAAACCTACGTCAAAGCCGACTACAAGCAGCTTCCGGGACAGGAGTTTTATACGGCAAAAGGAAGGGGAAAGGTAGCAGATATTTTCAAGCACACGAAACTGTCAAAGTTCGCAAAGAAATATCTGGTTTGGCAAGCCATCTGTACCTGTGGCTTGAAAGCAGCATTTTCATAGCTTCCGGGACTTTCAACCAAGAAATTTACGTGAAAGAGTGTTTGAATAAACGTCTGCTGCCTTTCCTGAAGAAACACGGTTGTTCCGTACTGTTTTGGCCGGATTTGGCATCTTGCCATTACGGTAAAAAGGCCATGAAGTGGTACGCCGTCAACAACGTGCAGGTGGTTCCCAAGGACAAGAACCCTCCCAACACGCCAGAGCTCCGCCCAATTGAGAAATACTGGGCTATTGTCAAGCGGAACCTAAAGAAGACCAAAAAAAACTGCTAAGGACGAGCAGCAGTTCAAGGCAAACTGGCTTTCTGCGGCGAAGAAGGTGGACAAGGTGGCTGTACAAAATCTGATGGCAGGGGTCAAGCGTAAGGCCCGGCAATTCGGATTTGGAAAAGCGGAAGCCTAACTGAATATTTTTCCTGAATTTTATACTAATTGAACTTGAAAAAGAAATTTAATTAGATTTTTTAAATAAACGATTTCACCGATTTACACGCGTTTTCCCTTGACCAAATTTTGACCGTATCACCCTTTATACAGCTTTGCATGGAAGATATTCAATTTTCTTTCTGAAATGAATCTTACAAACAATTAAAACAGAAGGACCACTGTGCAATGGCTGAAAACAAACAGCATGTGCAGCTTTTGTTCTTGAAAATAATGATCCGTCACACAGTGATCGGAATAGTCTTTTTTCACGGCGAAATTAATAACTTTTAAAATTAACGTAGTCACGTTTCTTCTACAAAGTTGTACCTAAAAAAGTTGTTGATCTTGTGGTGGTAGTTTCGTAGTTACAAACTTTACCGCTAGGGCAGCACTGTTGCTTACTTTTGAACAAAGCACAATAGAAGGGTGATGCCGACGGTCAGTTTGAAGGAAATTTCAAGCAATTTAGTTTCAAGCAACTTTGCTCAAGAAACCATTTTGCCAGCTCTTCATTTGACCATAATAGAGCTATTTTTCTGCTTTAATATAACATGTGTAACATAAGTCCTGGGAATACTTTCAGGCGTTTATTTAACAGCATTAACAAACACACAGATGTCAACCAATGTACTTGTCACGTTCATCTGTGTTCCTTCTGAACTGTCAAACTCAAATTGCGCAGTAGTTTCCATTAAAAATGTCGTTCAAGCTGGATTTACTAGCACAAGTCGCCAACCATTTTGGACGGCTTAGTACAAGTGAAATTTTGAGCGTGTTCAAAGACGAGCCAATATCAAAATAAACAATATACCGTGTTTTGAAAGATTGTCGTGATGGTAAAGAACCGGAAAATAAAAAGAAAAGTGGTCGCCCAACAAAATTGAGTGCCAGAACAACGAAAAAACTGCTGTCAAGCGCTGAATTTCAGGTTTCAAACATGACAGTCCATCGGATTTTGAGAAAACATAACGTAATCTATCGGAAACGTCAGCGTGCACCAAAATATACACAGCAACAACTCGAAAAAATACCAAAATGCTGCCGTGCACTTCGTCGCGAGCATTTTGCAAATGGAAAGTGCATAATTTTGGATGATGAATCTTACTTCACGTTTTCCCACCATGAATCGAGTGGCAACGGTGGTTTCTATACTGCTAACATTAAAACAACACCAGACGATGTTAAATATGCCAGCAAATCGAAATATGAGCCAAAGGTGTTAGTGTGGGCAGCCATGTCATCGAAGGGTATCTCGGCGCTTTTGATACGCCCAAACAAGGCCAAAGCTGTCAATTCTGACGTGTATATCAGCCAATGCTTGCCGAAATTTAAGCAATTCATCAACAAATATCACGCTGACGACGATATCATGTTTTGGCTGGATCTTGCAAGCTGTCATTACGCGAAAAAAAAATTAGATTGGCTAACTGAGAAAAACATACCATTTGTACCGAAAAAAGACAATCCACTTAACGTGCCTCAGGCTCGTCCAATTGAAAATTTTGTACTTTATCGTTGGGAGCATAAATGCTAGAAAGATTGGTTTATGCTCCTTTTGCCTGTGGGTGAACTTTTGGCATTTGAAAGGCCTGGCAATAATTGCCTAAGTTAAAGCGTATTATCTCGGTCACTGAAATTGAGATTGAAATTTAAAATACATTTAGTTGTTGTTATAAAATAGTCTAACAATACAATATACACTGAGATTCTCTCTCTTTCTCTCTCTCTCTCTCTCTCTCTCTCTCTCCCTCTCGTTCTTAGGGTCGGAATTCTTGTAACGCTAAACTACCTTGAAAACATACTTGTCCCATCTAAAAAACAAAGCAATGAACATTCAGTTCTCTGTAGGCTGTTATGGATGGGACGACTTTGGTATTGGAACGATATTATCTGAACAAAACATGGTACTTTCAGTGCACAAAGCTAAATATCGGGGATGAACAATAGATTCCAGCTGATAAAACTTTTTTTTATTGTTATTGTTATTGATCAGCCTTCACCCTGGCAGGCCTTCACCCATCGATCTGCACCTAAGCTGAGTGAGAACCGACATAGCCTAAGCGTTCGTGCATACTAGTCCGTATAGCATGCCGCTACTTTCACTAACGGACCCCGTTGTCCCATTAGCTTCCGTGCATTGGTTAGGGATAGGAGGAGATTAATATGGGAAATTTCGAGAGAAGGAGTTGTGACTGAACGAGACAAGCATAACAAAAAACAAAACAAAACAAAATCAGGATATTAGATATTGTCTTCAATATTTTGTAGAAATTTATTATTTGTTGCCTGAAAAGAAACAAAATTAAGAACAAAGATATAAGTGAAATACTTGTAGTCCCCCGGATGTTTAAAGAGCTTAGCCATCTCTCTGAAAAGATATTAAGAGATATTGTGTTACCTGTCTAGTAGAATATAAACCACTCACAAAGTGCAATTGTAATTTTTCATTAGAAAAACAAGGAAATTTATATTAACGCTTGAAAGCCAATTTGAATCCATTTAAATCAGTAAGGAAGCTTTTGAAGACAATCACACAATGGGATAGTGGTTCATTTGTTCCAAGATACGTGGCCCGGCAAATATGGCAAAGGAATACTATAGATCACAACTAATTATAATCCCCACCACCGGCACACAACACCCACCGAAGCACCAGATCTCACCGGGAAGCGGCTTTATTGGTTTTTCTGTGTTTACATGATCACTTGCGTCGCCGAATAATAGATAACCTAAATTAAAGATAATGCGGTATAACCGAAACAAAGCATCGACACCATGGTGATACGGCAAATATGGTGAACTGATTGTAAGGATGTTTTAATTATTTACCGTCATATCTCACCTAGCAGCAATTCTGTTGATCTTTTTCTATACTGACTCGAATATAACTATAGATAACGCGCTATGCCTTATAGCAAAATAGTGAATAAGGAAGAATCAACACATCCTTTCACATCAGATGCTCGAAGCACTATTTTTCCGTAAACTTTGAATGTGTACAACCACATTCTACAAACAATCCTATTACTGAAACTCACATCTGCCACAAGCAAGTGGAGCGTCCTAAAGAGCAATCTGCACCTTGGTTTACGATTGAAGGATTTTGTGAAATTAGCATCCCTGCACAGTGGTCCAGTAAGCTACTTTAGGCGGACATGAGGTTTTCAATGGAAATTTGTGGTATTAGAGCATTGGTTACTTCTGAGAACTTGTTGCAAACTAATTGTACTACAATTTGTATGAAATAATTTTCCTTGCATGAAACGCAAGAGTGGCGTATACTCTAACTTTTTTATGAGCCAATATCGTGAGATGGTATGTTCAGCAAAGTTGTAGAAATTGTTATTATAAAAAACTTTGTAGAACATATTTTTTGTCTAGCTTCAAAGCCTACTGCGATAATTCAGAATTTTAGTAAATAATCGTTTTTCGACTAAAAGTCATTCATTTTTAACTTTTACCAGCTTGCTATGTTCTACAAAGTTGTTTGTTAAGACATTTGCTACAATTTTGCTGAATACATCATAGTTGTATTTCTTCTTGTTTTCATTTTATCGTAAACTTTCAGTTCAATTTACGCCATACCATAGGCCTTACAACATGAAATGGAGCACCTGAAAAAATATGGCATACCATGACTTGATTCAACACACCTTAGAGTACGTTTATTGAGAATTTGGAGAGATTATATTTTTCTATCTTTTTTAAAGCGACTTTCTGTAACATACAGTTTTCAATAAAAACATACATCAGGAGCTCAAATAGAATCAAAACACACAGAAATCATGGCTATCAATGTTCAGTATATGACAATTACCACGTGGTTTCATAGAAAAACGCTTAATAGGATATTAGTTAATTTTTATTGAGTTTCGAGCTTCTTCAGGTAAACCAAACTGTGTCTCACCACGAGTTGTACGTCTGTTGATAAGCGAGATTACGAGATCGTTGGTGAGAAGAAGCCACTTGAAAACGTCTTCTAAGCTGACAAGTAGCTTACTGGACCACTGTGCCCTGGAAGCATTTCTGCCTTCTGGCAACTTTACGCTTCTATTGATTTCTAAGCTCATCTTTTTTGTACCAACCGGGGGAGACTCGGTCCTATATCCAATGATTTCATTATCTCCAATCCGCTCCAACAATCGCCTAGGAAAAAATAAGAAAGTTTAGAACAAGTTATTATGCATGTTTTTGCTCTACAAAGTCTTTGGGTATATTTTATTGTTCAAAAGTCGAACGAATAGTACATGTGCCTGATTGATAAAGAAGTATCTGCGTTAGTGAGCCCCATTCAGTTGCTGTGGCTAATTTGAAGAGCTTACATTGTCCTTGATACGCATTAAAACCAGGAATTCTGATGGCTTTTCATTGACGCATCAATTACTCGGTCGCCTAAACAATAAGGTCGAAAAGAAAAAAACACATGTTTTTATTTAAAACTACGCCTAACTTTTGAATTATAAGTTGTATTGCAGTAACGTTTACATTTGTGTCTAAAGATCACTTGTTCTTAAAATAGTAACAATGAAGATAGAATAATAAAACTGTTTTTAGGACCTTGATTAAAAGCAGAAAATAGCCTATCATGGTCAATTGAAGAGGTAGAAAAATAATTCCTTGAGCAAAACGGCTTGAAATTATATTTCCTACAAATTTGCCTTTGACATCACCCTTCTATTGTGCTTTGCTCAAAAAGTAAGCAACAGCGCTGCCCTAGTTTAGAAGTTTGGAACTAAGAAGCAATCGCCACAAGACGGACAACTTTTCAGGTTCAAAATTGTAGAAGACACCATGATGCGAAGACGTAACACCTAGGAGTTATTAGTTTAGCCTTGAAAAAAGGCTTTTCCGACCAAAGTGCGTCTCAAAAAAATCCAAAATTTCCTATGCCCCAACATTTGACGGAGGATAAGCTCATTCGCGTACGGGTTACCGGGTTGCAGTATCCCACTTCAAAAATTTAATATACTCAAAAAATAATCCTCTTTGGCCTCCCATTGTTGGGCCATGAATCATGGCTGAAAGCATAAGGCCCGATGATCATGTCATCTGGTGGATGGTAAATCGAGTCAGAGGTACATAATGAACCGGGAAGGCGGCATCATATAACCAGTTCAGAAACCACAACCACGAATCTCTGTACAGATAAATAGTCGAAGCAAAAAGCGCTTTATTTCTAACCATCCTGACATTCATCACATCGACATCATCAAAACACCTTCGTGGCGAAAGCTAATCGAAGCAAATAGCTACATTGCCGGCACCGCATGGGAAAGATCGGCTGCATCAGATTACATCCTTCACCGCCGACGCCCGCCCGACTACTGTAGGTACAAGCTGATCCAGTTGATGTAGGACGAGATCCGGGTGGCCACCACCGCCTCGCCGGAAGCGCATCGTTGCTCGTCACCGAAGCTGTAGAGTCCCACCAGGTAGGGCAGGTAGATGTTGTTGGTTCGCTGGAACGAGATAAACGGATGGCCCGCATGTCCACAGTTGGCCGCCTCGGTGCCATCTTGGTTCAGCTTCAGCTCCTGCCAGCACATCTGGTCATTGTTCAGCTCGGTGTTGGAGGTGAACTGTTTACAGTCCCGATTGTGCACCAGGTTCTTGTCACGTGCGGTGAAAAACTGTTTATTGAACTGGACCTCCTGTGCGTAGTAAGGCGTTCGATTTAAATCACGCCACAAACAGGCCGGAATTGCATTCTCATTGACACTGCCGATGGTCGATCAATCCGTTTGCGATGACCATTGGAAAGCGTGCGAAAGACAGGTTCATTATTTGCCGAAAGAGAGAAGAAGTGGGTGAGAGAGAAAGAGAAAACAGATGCAATTAAATTTTCAATCGCGCTGTCTGGCCTACACATGAGTGTAAGTGTTTGCAGGTTGGTTATTTCGGAGTCCCGGTGGTCGTTGGCAAGTCAATCCAACAAACGAGACCTGCTGGGAAGACTCACCTTCAATCAGTAATGAACCACAATGTTGGATTATACTTACACAACATTTGACTCAAGTTTCAGAACGGCAATGTCGAACTCATGAGTTTTGGGATTGTAGCTGGGATAGCGAATGGTGTCCGTCACTCGAATGATTTGCGCCTCACCATCGGAAAGCTTGCTGACATCGGTTTCTCCAATGCTTATCACATCCGGGCTGCGTCTAGATTTGGAGTCGAATAAATCAATCAGGTGAATAAGATTTGCTGGTGAAGGTATAATAGTCAATTTGACGAAATTATTGGCGTCGGTGTATCTTAAAAATGAGAATGTGATTTGCTATTGCTTTACAGTAAAAATTATTTTCAGTTTGAACGTCTGAGTCCTTACACAGATAAATAGAAACATTGAATTTTCTGCGTTATCTAATACATACACATAAGGGAATGCTAGATTTGACAGAAAATAATGGGATATATCATGTAAATTTTAGCCAAATAACGCCTGAATCTAGCCTGTTGTATGAAAGATTGCAAACATTGTTGTATGGTACATGAAAGATTGCAGACAATTTCGTTGTTTACGCAACAATTGGCTTGGAATTAAACGAGGGGAAATTTTACACGCTTGTTAAACTTAATTATTTTTTTCAGTGTGTGCTGCTCAAAGTTGCTATCAATTATTGGGATTTGCGTTTAATTTTATTTTCGATGTTGGTAAGCAAAGAGTGTTATTATGGATCGAAGGTTGTGACCAATTATTTTGATTTACTTATATTTGTTTGCTGATAGATTTTTCCAGAAGCTGAATTTCAAACTTCATCGGTATAATGACTTTGTGGTGCTCAAATAATCTTTCAACTTTGTCGGCTCTCTCTGTAATATGTACGGAGTGAGAATTTTTATTTGGCGTTATATTTACGGTAAGAGCTCGCGAATATTTGCTGAGATTTTAACACCGAATGCACGTTCCAATGCATTAGATATAAAAGTTATAGCAATGTAGCGTTAGGTAAGGTTGCAAGACTACATTGAAAAAATTATCAATTTTAACAAGCGCGTAACATTTTCCCTCGTTTAATTCCAAGCCAAAGGTGGCGTAATCAACGTAATTGTTTGCAATCTTCCATGCGCCATACAACAATGTATGCAATCTTTCAGACAACAGGTTCAGTCGTTATTTGGCTAAGATTTACATGAATTATCCCATTATTTTCTGCCAAATCTAGCATTCTCTTTATGTGCATTAGATAATTTAAAAAATTCAATGTTTCTTTTTATCTGTGTAGTCAGTAGTATTGACTAGACAACTACGCCTATCTTTGAAACTACCATGAAATTTCAGTCAAATTTACTACGTTTATGGTACAAACTTCAACGTTTGTGGTATATTTGACAGACCTCATATTGATATCAACCGCACCATGGTTGCTCTAATCGCAGGCATGTTAAAATCAAACGCATTTATAGTTAGCTGAAAATTGTTGGTGTTTGCGGTCAATTTAACTCTCGAAATGGTAGTTTCTACTGCGACTTTTTTTTTGCGTGTAGTCACTACTAGTTTCTCTTGTCATTTTAGCTGCGTTTTGGTTTATTTTCATTTGAAATTTTTTACTATCAATCGTTTCTATTCAATCTCGCATGTTAAGTTTTTCGAAAATATTACGACGTAATTATTAACTGGACTTAATTTTGTGCTACTAGTCGGATTATGAAGAAAGTGTGTGGAATAAACGTTACCCGTGCAGTCTTCAGTTGGTGGTTATGGATATTGCTTGATACTTGTTGCCTGATCTTGCTTTTTGAATCGGATACTGGATGAAATGAAATTTAGCTAAGTATTTAGAAAGTTTTTGTTATCAAACAATTTTTAGCTTCCGTAACGGATATTGTGCAGTGGAGGAAATACCTTTAAACGCACATACCAACACCGACCGTTTGGTTCAATATAAAGCTCTTTGCAAACAATTAATATGTGTATGTGTGCGTGTATGCGTGCATGTGTGTGAGAGAGATTGAGAATGTGTATGTGTTTAAGCATATGACTCTGTGACGGCGCGTCCTTCTTCTGTTTCCAGAAAGCGAGTAATGGCGCTATAATCATAAGCCATAGGGAGCTAGGACTGTAGTTAATGTTAAAGCCCTAACCGTTAAAAGGAAAATGAAGCATCACTTAACCTTCTTAGACTAGATGCTGTGAACGACCAGTTTTGAATACTTTTTTGTTCTGTACGCCACAGGGCATTCTGTTCAACTATTCTCTCCGACCATTCATTTCCTTTTTCTTTTGATATCTACTAAAGGCTACGTGGGTTCCCTGTGTCTTCTTAAGCTAGATACCGAATCCTCCCTATTACCAACGGTTGCATGGACGTGGCCAGGTGAGCAATCGAGGAATGTCTTCGTGGAGATTATTATGTGAAGAAACGTATCAGTTACTGGTTTCGTTTCATGATGGCATGCAATGTCTTCAACGAATTATAGCTCCATCCACGAGGTGTGCAAACGTCAATGTCAATGCTAATGCTAATACTAGTCAATAGTATTGACTAGTTTACAGAATAGTCAATAGTATTAAACATAGTATCCATAGTTCATGATTCATCACTATCTGATGACAATTTTGTATGTTTCCTCCCTAGTGATTACGCGATTCAAAATTGTGTCTTGAAAATTGATCACATTCGATAAGAAACTGATTTGAGCTTCACTTGAAAATTTGTATCATCTATTTGCAAACATTTTAAAAAATAATTTTATTTGGAAATTTTTCAGGAATGTTTCAGATTTGTCCAAAATTGTATTTTAGGCAGAGATTGGTATTCTTTTGACATGATCAAAGAGCTGAGTAGTCAGCAACCTTATATTGCAGACAGAGCAATGTTTATTAAAACGCAATCACGATTCCAATTGATCGGTGTAAATGAACACGATGGTTTCAAGAAGGAAAGCAAAGTTGGAGAATCGCTCTGACAATGAATATTCTAAAATCAATAAAAGTCACTCGCGTCACAGCGCACGCAAAAATCCGGGATGCCAATCATTGTAGACAAAATACATTAGCAGGCCATGCAACCACATTTACTTCCATTATCTTCTTGCACGGAGATTTGAGATTACACATTTTATGTGTAAAAATCACTCACCTTCGGTCAAAAAGATGATTTAAAAAAAATACAATGTGAGATAAAAATACCCACCATTGAACAGCTTCATGTAGTTCCAGAGGTCAGTGTTTTTAACTCTTATATGCGTGAAAGTTAATTTCGTAAAATTGTCCTTCAGAGTTTGTCAGAAGTACAAGTACATTTTCTTTACCATTGCACCTCGCTTTGGTGTTTAATTTTATTTTCAGCCCTAAATTTGTGATTGAAATTTCAAACATGGATGTGCTAATCGATAAACTGGACTCAGAGTATTCCCGAAAGCTAGAAATCAATATGAAACTAGCGATTTGAAATTGGTTCATTGTTGTAGAACCACTTGGTTCGAAGAACACCTTCCACCTTGCACCTTGTAATACATTCTTGCATTTTCAGGTACTAAAATCTTTGTTTTTGTTATGTCAGTGTAATTGTGACTTAATATTTAAGGGTGTGTTCGTGTGAGTTACGTTATTAAAGGCGATAAATTAAGCTTGGGACAAATATTCTGGTACTTCCTGAGCCAAAAAATATACCAATTTTCTTCTTAACTGAACAGCAGTTGGTCATAACATCTTTGTCTTAAACATTTTCAAAATCTTGATGATTTTTATTAACTTGTTGTTACAACTGTTCATAAATTGGGCCACTTTGTACAAATTTCGGCTTTAAAAAGCATAGAGGAGGTGCTGGTAGACAAAACCGTTTTGAATGTAGTTTTATCAACAAAGCCGGAAGGAGTGCTATAGGACTGTAATGGTTTAGAAGAAGCATCATCCAAAGGAAGTGAAGTACTAGACTAGTCTAGATCAAATAACATCCATCTCTTCAACATGAGATTTCCGGTATCAGCGTGTCTCTAATATCAACTGTGCGGAAGAAGAGGCAGAAACGAAACTATTGGTTTAGGAACAAAATGCCAAGGAGTAAGATGAAATCATCAACCAACTGAAAGAAAATACTTCCGTGATGAGACAACAAAGGCCGAGAAGTATCGTATTTTAACAGTTTCACCCAAGTCGTGGTCTGTGCAAAAAGTGGAAAAAGTAACATGGCAAATAAAGCCAAATAATTGGCTGAACAAAAAGGAGTATTATCTACACTAGATAGTAAACGTGGACATTGCTTGATCGATGATGTTAAAAATAAAGTTCTTCAATACTATAAGGACGATGACTTTAGTCGACCATTATCGGGTGAAAGAGATTATGTGTCCGTTGTAAAAGATGGTAAGCGTCAACGTGTTCAAAAAAGATTGTTAATGATGTCACTGTGCGAAACATACTTAAGATTTCGTGAAATTCACCTAAACCATTTGCGTCCCTTTGCGACCCAAGTATTGTAAATAATTGAGTAGTTCTGGTACACATACTGGCACAATCCACAAAAACGTAAATTTGATGCTTCGCGGTATTTAAAAAAAAAAACTTTGAGCCATGAATTTAACCATAACATGGACAAAAAAGTTTGTGATCTACCAACCAGACCAAAATATTGCTACCTCCGTGAATGTGAAAACTATTCAAAAACAGAAGATTTCGAAAACTGGTAACTCATGATTTCATTATAAAACAGCAGTCTTCATTTCTTAAAGCATAAAAGCAGCATCGCAAGAAAACAAAGTTGTCATAATATGTGATTTTTTAGAAAGTTATTTTTTGTTCTTCAGGTTGAAGTTCAAAGCCCTCATTACAACAATGATCAAGCCATAATTCACCCTTTTGTTATATATTTCCAATATAAAGAAGAATTACCAAATTTTAGTATTGTTGTTCTGTTTGAAGTCATGAGTCATGACAAAATAGCGTTACAAGTATTTATATCGAAACTATTAACATTTATAAAAAAAGCGAATGCAAGTAAAAGTATAACTTTTCTGTCTGATGAAGCTGATGATCCCAAAATAAAAATTAAAAAAAAACTTTTAAGTTTATATCACTTCAAATCAAAATATAATACTGACGTGGAGTGGCACTAAACCTAACTGTATTCTAACGACGAAGTAATCAGCTTTTATTATGTTTATAACAAAGTGAACAAAATAAATAATTCCAAATTATAACATAGAAAATTTGTACAATATTAATATTAATTTAAATAACAACGTCATAGTGAAAAAAAACACAATTGAGGTAAACATGTTATAAATTATCTGCAAGTAGCAAAAAAGTATTTTAACTTCGACCTACTTTAAACCTAAGAAATACTAGATTCTGGTCAATTACTTGTTTTGTATGGAAGTTCCTTTTTCACATAATTGTTTACATATAACTGAAAGTCACATCAAAATAACTATTTTGGTTTACAAAATGCTGGGTTTACTTATCGAATCGACCAAACTGGCGTGGAAATAATAACAATAATGATGAAGTAATCTCCTATAACTTTCAACCTATAAGTCCAATTGTGTGAAAGTCAAAGAGTCAAAAGTTGGTTGTTGATACAAACATAGTTTTGGTGATAGGCCATCCAAAATAACTAATGAGAATGGCGTGTTTCTTAAGTTTTTAGCTACTTATGAAATTGAATTCAAAATATCTCGAAAACGATTATCTTTAGCAAGATTATTACCATGCACATATCGATTAGAAATTTGAAAAAAAAAATCATATTTTGGCATTTAAAAGTACTTTTGATAAACACAAATTAATTTTATGAAAATCATCCAAAATTTGCTATTCAAAAACCTTTTTAAACCATTTTTTTCCATGTTGTTCTTACCTCCTTAACATTGTTTTTCTGTTCAAATTCTACCATTGAAATTAAAAAGTTAGTAGTAGTGTATTCTGGGAATTTGAAGTTTAAGTTTAAATTATTATTTTTTCAAGTAAAAAAAAAAATGTCCCGTGCATATTTTTTTAATGGACATTTTGATTCCCTACCATTTTTGCTCAGACTTTTTTTTTCTCTGAAACGAACAATTTCCGAGATGATGTGTTCCTAAAACCTCCCTCAAAAAATACTCTTGAGTCCAAACAATATATCCTGAAGTCAAAATACGTATTCTGTTATACTGTATATGTTTGCAAAATTCAGTCTAAATCCAAGTGACTCGTGTAAAATTCTGCATGTTATGGCCAATTTCGCCAGGAGCTGCTCAATAGGTTTGCACAGGTTGAAGCAAACATGTGACTTTCTGCGTTTTTTAATGCATATGTATGGAATACCTAATTTGGCATAAGTTTGTGGGATACTTCATGATAATTTAATTAGATATAGTTTAAATAAGGTCTCAAGTAAGACAGCTTGAAACAATTTGGTGTTTATGCCCACTTTGGCTTGCAATTGAACGAGGAGATGTTGTGCGCGTCTGTTAAAATTCATATTTTTTTCTGTGTATCGATTTGAAGACCCATGTTCACAAAATCGAATAATCAAGCTCATATAATCGACATTTTCACGGGAAACATACTGCCTCATTTCCCTATAGAATACTCTAAGTTCAGGAAGTATGTTTCGAAAATTCGGATTCCTAATATAATTCATATTTTATCGGGTTCAATCATTACAACCCGGAACGGCGCATCCGGAAATATTAAACCCTAGGGAGTACCCCCTCTCACCCGCCCAGTACATTTCCAAACAGACTCACTTTTTAACCGCGTTGGTGCAGCTGGCCGTCGTTAGGACGGTGTTTTTGTTAATTAACGTTCCCATGCAGTTCCAATTGGTGGCAGTCTTGTTGACTTTCCACCCGATCATCACCGAGTGTGGATGTTCGCCCTCCTCGATGCGGTGCCCGTCGGGCGATGCAAAATCGACGTACTTCTTCCTGTAGCGCTGGTAATTGGTTTCACATTCGGTCAGCAGTGGCAGGTGCGCCGTCGCGATTATCGAATTAACCGGGCAGCAAACTATCGGTGCCGTTTCGTTGGTGCAGAACTTGATTTCATCGGCCAGAGCTCGATGGTTGCAGTGGTCAATATGGACACATACGCCGGCCTCACGGTCCGAAGCCTCACAGACATAGTCCAGAGCCAGTTCCTTTTCCATCAGCACTTGCCTGATGGCGTTGACGTTAATCGTTCTGTAGATAACCGAATTCATCCATTCGCGGAAGGCAATTGCCCTGGTTGCCACCATCGGACGGCCAAATCCACAGTCCGGTGCATACGAGCCAACACCAATCAGATCCTCCGGGAATGGATTGGTGTCACTCGCGGGTCTCATTTCGCCAAGCACTTCGTTGCCGTTCCACGGTTCGCACCCGCCCGGAACGAGAAAGTCCTTTGACCAGGTGCAAAACTGTGTCTCGTTTATGCCATTCTTCAGGATGCCATATTTCTTGTAGTATTCCGTGCAGTTGGTCTTTTCCATCGGTTGCAAAGTGGCCGTTAGGAAGCGCTCGGTCCCATCGGTATTGTTATCCTTCGTGCCGTCGTCGTTCAAATTGTACGGACCGATTCCGAACGAAAGGAACTGGCTTTGATCTTCGATGCCGGAGATGCAGGAAACAGATTTCCAGTCGTACCGATTCCTGACAGCAAGGCAATCGACATCATCATCATCATCGTCGTCGATGAAGGTGGATTCAACGAAAATAGAGAGAGCGAAAAAAAAGAATGCTTCAGCCACTTAACAAATTTCGAATCACGTCGGGATAATCACCTGTTATCTGTCTTCAGCCGTATCAGTGCTAGATCGTTGTAGAGCGTTTTTTTGTCGTACTCCGGATGGAAGATTATCTCGTCAATGCGCTTCCAGTCGTTCTTGTAGTTGACGACGTCGACGTCACTGTGGGGGGAAGAAAGGGTAGAAACGTGTTGTGAGAAAGTAAGATTATTTGGTTTGAAAGAGTTGTGGGGATTGCACTTTTTGTTTTTTGGAAGCTACTGTTTAGGGTGTTATATAGCAAGTTGTCTATTGGAGGTGAAAAAATAAGAGTCTGTAAACGAGACAAAAGCTCAGATCTGATGTAGGAGTTAAGAAGGTTCATATATAAAAAGAAACATTGATTTTTTTTCGTTAACTAATGCACATAAAGGGAATACTAGTTTTGGCAGAAACTAATGAGATATTTCATGCAAATTCAGGCCAAATAAAGCCTCGATCTAGCTTGTTGTATGAAAGACAAAAAAATCTAAAGCTACAGTAGAAAATAAACTATTGCCGGATTTAAAAAAGATATTCATGAACCAGGTTTGAACCATGAACTCCAAGCTAACAAGATCGGTCTTATTACCATTTAACCATTTCAACACTTGAAAAATGGAACCATTAGAATCCTCCTAAACTTTACCATCGTTGTAAAAGATATCACCAACGTAGATAGACTAAAGTAGAGTTCATTTCAAAATAAAAGAATTCAAGTAAAAAGTATGGGTTTGATTTGAATAGATTTGCTCTATTTTGATAATTACCAAGTTGTGCTTTAGCCTGTAAAGGGTGATACGGTCAAAATTTGGTCAAGGGAAAACGCGTGTAAATCGGTGAAATCGTTTATTTGAAAAATCAAATTAAATTTCTTTATCAAGTTCAATTAGTATAAAATTCAGGAAAAATATTCAGTTAGGCTTCCGCGTTTTCCAAATCCGAATTGCCGGCGCCTTACGCTTGACCCCTGCCATCAGATTTTGTACAGCCACCTTGTCCACCTTCTTCGCCGTGAAAGCCAGTTTGCCTAGAACTGCTGCTCGTCCTTGGCAGTTTTTGATCTTCTTTAGGTTCCGCTTGACAATAGCTTGGTATTTCTCAGTTGGGCGGAGCTCTGGCGTGTTGGAGAGGTTCTTGTCGCTCGGGAACCACCCTGCGCTGTTGTGTGGCGTACCACTCCATGGCCTTTTTACCGTAATGGCAAGATGCCAAATCCGGCAAAACAGTACGGAACAACACGTGTTTCTTCAGGAAAGGCAGCAGACGTTTATTCAAACACTCTTTCCGTAAATTTCTTGGTTGACGGTCGGAAGCTATGAAAATGCTGCTTTTCAAGCCACAGGTACAGATGGCTTGCCAAACCAGATGTTTCTTTGCGAACTTTGACAGTTTCGTGTGCTTGAAAATATCTGCTACGCTTTCCCTTCCTTTTGCCGTATAAAACTCCTGTCCCGGAAGCTGCTTGTGGTCGGCTTTTGACGTAGAGTTTCGTCGTCCATTACCACGCGAGTCAAACTTCGTCCAGCATCATCGTGTACAGCCTCCGGGATCGCGCTGGACCGGTCGTATTTGATTTATCATTCTTGCACGTCGATAGTCCGGCTCGTTTTTGGCTCGATGCACGGTTGTAGACGATACACCCAGCTTATTTGCGGCATCTCGGAGAGATAGGTTAGGGTTTCGCTTGAAACTACCGGCAACTCTCTTTGTCGTCTCAGCGGCTTCCGGTTTCCGATTTCCCCCCGATCCAGACTTCCTGGCTGCCGACAAACGTTCCCCAAACACTTTAATTACATTGTAACAAGGTTGATTTAGCAACTTTTAGCGATTTTGCCAACTTTGCGTGCGAGTGGCTCGGATTTTCCGCGATGCGCGAGCAAAATTTTGATACGCTGCTTCTTCTTGCTTGGACGGCATTTTGACAAATGAAGAGTGAATTCCAAAATCAAAATAAGAGCAACATTCTACACACACACACCTTCAAAATGAGGGTGTTCAGGTTTTCATGCAGAAATTGAAAGAAATACGTCAAGTTGATATTGACCAAATTTTGACCGTATCGCCCTTTACTTATTCCAACAACTGTTCCGCTGCAAATAATGTTCCTTCGTACAAAGAATTGGGTACAACAATATTTAATTTTTCATCATAATGGCATGGCTCTTGCATGAAATTAGGTTTTTGAATAGTTCAGAGGTAACAATATATGTGATATTAACACATATTTGATAGTCCTTAATCTTAAAAGTAAAGAAACTGTCATTCGATCATGCATGATTTATACTGTTGGCATGTGACATATGTTAGAATATGTTCGTTTCTTGAAATACGGAAGATTCGTGTTGCCACATTTAAACAACATAATTCGTAACTAAGATGTCAGACGTAAACAAACATGTCCTTACTTAAAAACATTGCACAGATGTATGACAAATCAATTAGTCATATAAGTAAATCTAGATTTGAATTGTATGAGGTGTGAATGAAGTTCGCCTTCCTGCGTTGCATCTTGAAAACGTTAAGCTCCCCTTAACGGCAAAACGTACTACGGAGGGAGCGCCGTACGGAACATTGGGATGGATGCCAGTAAAACCCCAATTATGGTAACTGGCAGCAAAAAGTATAACAGGTACTGTTGCATTCAGGCTGGCTCCTGTGTCTTTTCTCTCAGTATTGCCGGGTGACATCGGGCAGAAAATGGCGAGGTTCCAGTGGCACAGGTTGTCCCCGTTTCGTTAAAACGTTGGCAGGTCTCCAGTACGTTCCATTGCCCACCGCCCGACCTCGCCAGTCGGGCCAGAGTAGGCTCAGGTGAGCCTATAACAGACCTACGCTGATCAGGCTCTGAACATGGTTCCCAATGAAGGGCCGTGTCAACCTTCGCATGGCTTCCCTGCTCGCCTTCAGGCTTGCATAGATAACCATGGGATCAATGTAACGACTACTAACGTGGGCTTGGATAGCGGCTGGAGGAGGACTCAATAAAATGGAGGATAATACCTCAGGAACGACGGCAGTGAGGACCCCACCGCGTAAATTAGTGGGATCTGGCGTGTCGGACACTTGAGAAAGTGCCTTGGCATCGGAAGCTAGGCAATGGATGGACCAGTACACATCCGAGCCATAGATAGGATGCGGGAAACCCTTCCAAAAGTGATGGAGGTGTTCAAACAGTTGAATGCGATTATAGACTTTACGTCACCGCACAACAACATTGCTAAGGACCTGAAACTGAGCCTCCTTAGGCTACACATGACAGTGCAGGCTGTTTGCAAGGAGAGGGAAGAGCTGCAAGCTCCTAGCTGAGCAAAGTGCCAGAGAGTTGGCAGGGCTAGCAGCCACGGTATGGGAGATAGTCTCAAAACAGACCCAGACGGAAGAGTCCGTCTCAGTTGAAGACTCCACCCCATTTACCATGGGGTAGGGACCTCCAAGCCGGCTAGGCAGTTCCCGGGTGAATCCGCACCTCCGAAGAAGCGGATAGTGTCGGACGCCCCAATAGGGAAACAAACCTACGTGAACGTGGCGGCGGGGTCAGAGGGTCCATCCTCGAGACCAGCTCTGGCTAGAGAAAGGCCCTTGCGCTAAGCCCAGTGCTAAAGGTGTGACATCCAGCTCGCGTGTTGCCTCAAGCGCCAAAGGGGATTCGAGCGACAACAACCATCGTTAGCACAGAAGCAGACGCTAGTGCTAAGAGGGGGACGACCTCAGACGTGACAGGGAAAGCCAGTGTACCGAGGTCCGAAAAAAGGGAAACAGGAATGAAAAAGAAATTGAAAAGCGACATGTGGTAAATTGGTAGACGAAATCTCCACTGCATTAAAGGAACAGTGCAAGGTCGAGGTTGCCGCTGCAGACATACATCTGCGGGAGGGTCCACTCGGACCCAGGTGGCAAATCATGAGGGTAGCGGCAGTCGACGCGAACGCGGCGTTGAAAGTGGGGAAGGTGAAGGTGACATGGTCCATATGCCCACTAAGCCGACACCAGCCGCCGAGGGCATGTTTCAGATGACTAGAGAGCAGGAACATGTCCTGGGAGTGCAAAGGCCCGAGATAGGAGCAACATATGCAGAAAATGTGGTCGCACAAGCCACAAGGCACGGGATTGCAAAGGTCATCCCAAAAGTATGGATGTGCGCCGGGAAACCGGATGATAAGCACGTGATGAGGAGGGCGGGGGTGAGGCTAAGGGTAAGGCTAAGGGTATTCCAACGAACCAATCGTAATGCAGGTAACCCAACTAAACCTGAACCATTGTGAGGCCGTCCAGCAACTTCTGTGCCAGACAGTTCTCTAATATGCTCGATCGTATGACAACTGAGGTTACTGGCCTATACCCGTTGGTTATAGCGGGGGACTTCAACGCTTGGACGCTCGAGTGGGGGAGCCGCCTTACCAACCCCAGGGGTCAGATTCTTCTGGATGCCTTGGCTAGGCTAAATGTGGACCTAGCCAACGTGAGTACCGTGGCGGTGGTGATGGACGACGAGACCTATCTCACCCTGGATGGCAACGACTGGCAGGGCACTTCGTATTTTACTTCCCCGCGAAGGAAGTGAGCACCGTTCACACACCAAGTTCACATCAAGCACTACTATAAGGGCGAAGACGCGGTGTTCTGGCCGGATCTGGCGTCGGTTTACTACTCGAAGCAATCGTTGGAGGGGATGGAGCGGCTGAATATCGGTGGTACCCAAGTCTCACCGACTCACCCGCCCAACGTGCCCCAGTTGCGTCTCATCGAGAATTTTCGGACCAACCTGAAGCAAAAACCTGAAGTAAGATCTACTCCAACAATTTTGTCGGGAAAACTGAGAAAACTAAGAAAGATCTCAAAAACATGCCTACATGCATGTTTTCGTCCGCCATGGTGAATGTTCAGGTAAACTTTCGGAAGGCCGCTCGCAAGGGCTAGAATTCGTTTGCAAGTAAGCTTAAATAATTATCTTCCATGGGAAGTCTATCAAAAGCAATAAAACAACAACAATAAAACAGATATTAGTTTGTTTTTATCATTATCCGAAAAAAGTATTTTTTTTAATGCAAATGATATCTGTTACCATTGACGGTCTTCAACGGTCGGATGTAGATTCGCCCTAATGAAAAAAAAAAACCTAGACATGCTTTCGTGAGGGTAGAGGAACCGGATCTTATCACGCAACACTGGGTCAAAAGTTTTCAAGTATGTAAATCGATGCTGAAGATATTATGTTTGTTGTGTTCGGTTAGAAGCCTTAACAAATTCAACTAAAGCTGCAAGCCACCGGGAAGGCAGTCGCAAAATGCGCAAGTAAAGTCGGGTTCACTATGGTAGCAGAAAAATGCTCGTGCAAACATGTGCTACCTGTCCAGTCACCGATCAAGCCGGCCCTTTTTTGCCTGTCAAGGGGGTTCTCTTCCCCCTTGCCAACCACGCACTGTGATAGCTAGGCAACAGATTGTCTGCTTGATCAGATGCCGCTATTTAAACATGCCCTACGCTCAATTTCAACTACAGGGTGTCTGCAAATTATTCGTGCAGACTTTGTCGGCATGCCTCAACACAGCCAAGTGGATTTAACTAAGCATACCTACATGGGTTAACATCTTAACCCATTGTCTTTATACGCAGTAAGTTTTGTACAGTTGTGATTTCTAATTCATTCAAAATGAAGCCGAATGAGTTGCGCGCAGGTGTAATTGGACTTTATCCAAAAGAAAAAACTGTTTCAGTGATTGCAAAGACTCTGAAAATGTCAAAATCTACAGTGATTGACGCAATAAAACGATACTAACCGCTTGAAACGCAAGATGACCACGTAGGGAGAGGATAAATGCATACCGTTTGGACTCCACAAAATTCTTTGATTTCCATTCAAAAGTTGGCGAAAGCACTGAATTTCAAAATCTTACGGTGGAGCCATAGTTTACGACGATCTGAAGCTTCAGTCATTTAAACTGTACTTGAATGACACCCTGAGTAAACCGGTTAAAAAAACTAAGGTTCTCCTGAACCGCTAATCCGAGGGCCGGTAACGGCCAGTTCTGTTCACCGATGAAAAAGTTTTACAATCGTGCAGCATCACAACCCCCAAAATGATTGGCAGTTGCTTCCTGCTGTTTCCAAAATTCGTTGAAGTATTTCAAGGAGTCATCATCCCGCATCTGTCATGGTTTGGGATGGAATAACTCATTCCGGCGAAACCCCTTCGATCTTCATCGCCAATGGGGTGAAAGTGAATCAAGCGGTATATCAGAAGCAACTTAGGGAGCGTCCATTAATTATGTCACGCAAAAAGTGATACATATTGATTTTTTAATCCAACAATAAAAGATAGTTTTAATACCATTTTGTTGTACGGATAATATGGGCTTCAAATGGTGAGTTGACCATTTTTAAGGAGGATGCGACCGGCCTCTGGTCCTCACAAGTTCCTACCTCACGTCTCCACGAGTCATATGATCACAAAAGACTGCCAGCTGAAACATGGAGACGCTGGTTGGCGTAGCCTGGCAATGTTGTCAATCCGACAATAGCGAAGTGAGGGGGTGCGACCGGTACATCATATCATAATTTTCCATTCTAATATCTTTCAGGTCTTCCAGGCCGTCAAGTATTAAAAAATAATATAAAATTTAAAATTCTTTTTTTTTCATGGCGGTCATACATTGCCTAAATTTTCTGATTCATAATGGATGCGCAAGTTTGTCTACAATTGCAACAAAACAGCAGCCGGCACACATATAATTTTCAGTTCATATTACAATATACCCTCACTATATATTTTATCTTATAGGACATTGTTTATTCATAGCCATTATCATTCATCTCTATCATCTTTATCATCATTATTATCATTTTTATCATTACTTGTGTTTTCGTGATTTATATTCTAACATAAATATTTGTTTGTTACAATTTCATCTTAAAGGTTATATATACTTTTAATTATTTTGTCCTTTATGTCGAATTATCATTATGATTGAAAAGTATTTAGTACCTTGTTTAAAAGAAGCTGTAACGGAATCTATGGTAGGATTTTGTACTTCTTACCTAATGTGTTTTTCATTTCCTGTTTGCGAATAGACCTTCTTCCAAATCTGAGCTGGTTTTATTCGTTCAGCGCTGTTTGCCATTCGGCTAGTGTCTGATGTTACAGTTCAATTTTCGGCATTACTGTACCATAACTCACAATATCATTATATTTGATGATATTGTTTTATCGATTTTACTTCATAGATGATTTAACCATTGCTTATTGTTTTTTTATGTCCATTTGTCTTTAACTCTGTCAATTAAATCTTCCCTGCTTTCCCAACACAGGAGCGATAACTATTAGGCCAGCAAAAATAAAAGCGGATTCATGTTATAAAATCAACATCAAGCTGCAAATAGTGACCATGGCAACAGTAAATTAAAATGTATAAATGTTAGTTCTGTAAAATTTAACAAACTTTTTCAGGATACCACAAATCAAGATTTTGGTGAAATGCTTCTATCAGTGAAAATGAACGAAAACGCGCTCAAGCGCGAACCACGGAACTCTACACTAAAACACTTGACTACATTTCTTGCATTTCAGGATCAACCGAATGGAGATCGTATATAATAGATATGAATGATTGTATTATTTTTCATTTACATACATATATACACTATTATATAAATATTTCATGGGAACGGGAGGGACCATCAGGGCACCCAATTGAAGCACTCTGGATGGGGAGAGTGGAAATGCCAACTCCCCATTGCTAACAGTTTGTGAATAAAGGGCGGGCTCTTCTCCCCGCCCATTGGGGCATCCTTATGTTAGATAGCTTGCTCTTGTGATCAATTGTTCACTCTTGTTGTTGGAAGGAGATTCTTTATATCCCTGTGGATACGTATAAGTGATGTTGCCTATCGATCCATCCAACCCCTTTTTGGCCCTTCATACAATGGCATGACTAGGATAATCAGTGGTTATTAAAGCTTGATCAAGTCTAACAGAGAGGAGAGCCTATTGCTGTCGGACGTAGTTTCCGTGCTACAATGGGTACATATCATACATCATACATTTTGTTGTACGGATAATATTCGGACACCCTGTACTTCTTATCAGTTTCACAACCTGCCGTGCTCTTACGGACCTATCAATACTTTCTCTTCACATCTTGGGTTCTAGCAGAAATTGCTGTCCACTCCTTTTGATAAAAAGAATATTTGCATGTTGATAAAAGAATTTTAGCACAGGTTTGCTGAAGAAAACATCGTCCTAACTAGTAAGGCTCTCGAGATATAGAAAACATATACTGGATGATTATATGCACACTAGCGCCGTGTAGTGGCTGAAAACCGAACTTGTGCGACAACTTTTTGGAAGGGCTTGGCCATTAGGATAAGTTTACTGAAGAGTGATATGTCCTAACTAGTGAGGTTCTCGAAATATCCTAGGATGAAACTCAACGCGTCACAGCACTCATATTTAGTAACTCGAAAGAAATCCACCTCTAACATTGCAATTCCCAATCAAACCGAAATCTAATGACATAGATTTGTTGGACCAACCACGTACAACAATTTTGCTGAAGACTTCAGATTTTTATCACTTGAAACAACTGAGGAAGACCTCATTTCCACCAATTAGCGAAAATCCATTAAGCTGCGGGTATCAATCTCTACGATTGCGATTTTTACAATCCCAATTAACCGAAAAGATCTCTCTAAGTCTATAGGTACACTCCGGATTCACCCGAAACCTTCTGATTTTTTTTCTTCAATTCAATATCAGGGTCGTTTCCACTGGAGAATCGTTACTTTGAATTTAGATTGGATATTGGTTGCGTCCCACTGGATCTGTACTGATAGTCCATTTGAGAAGCCTGATTATCTCACTTTGTGAGATGCTTTTGCAAGATGTGCTTGAACGACGCAGGCATGTTGAACTTCTACCACTTAGCACAATGAAATCATTCCTCTCGGTGATGTTAAGAATTTCGGTAACTCTGTTGTCAATTTTTTTTTTCTGAATGCCATGCGTTGTGATGGCTATTCAGGTCTCCTAGTATTGTATACGGTTTTTCTAGTTGATCAATTAGATTTTGGAGGTGATTTTCAAGCTTAGCGACGTTTCGCGCATGCACACTTTTGTGTCTATCGTCGTGTAAAAATTGTGAAATATTCCCCCACAAAAATATAGTCCAAATCAAAAGTTGGCCATTCACTTACATATCCTTCAAGCAACGAGCTGACGTCAGTGCGAAATCCTGTGCCACTACCGTACATCCACAGATCCAATCAATGTTGTCTCCATCCTTACCGACAGCGCACTATAGAACATCGTCGAATTGTTGCCGTCACACACCGGAAGTATTACAACAAATGAACATGCGATGAATATGGGGAAGAGAAGAAACAGGTGAACATTTAGTTGCTAGTGCTTGTGGAGGCTAATCGTAACCTCGTGGGATCCTAAAGGGTGTGGGGTGGGAGGATTTATCAAGTGGAACAGTAGCTTACCTTGAATTCCTTGAAGATTTGCAGCTGAGCGTTTGTCGGGGTAGCCGATATCGTTTCTTTCTTTCCCGTCAGGTGTGGGTGATTGTACGAGCTCTGAGACGAGAAGAAGGTAATAAAGATTCTGATATCATACTGGCCATTTAATCGTAACATACCTTAACTGCAGCAGGAACTAGAGACTCGTCCCACTCACGGTTGGAGATGTGCCTTGTGACACACTCTTGCGGGAAATAATTCCTCTTGGTTACAATTTCGATCCAATTAATGTAATGAGACAGCTTTGCATACACTCCTGGGGTTGTTTGTCCGCATGGAATGCCCAACACAGAGATTCCTATTACAAATGGTGTATACCTTGAGCTAGATAATAGCCGAACCTGCAAGGGTCCTCCAGTATCTCCGGGACAGTCCTTTTGAACTTCATCCCCAGCACACATCAACATTCGGTTGATTCCCTTTCGGAAGGCTTCCCTGTTGGTGCGATACCAAAACTTGCAACGATCCTGATCAATTGGGTTCAGTGGCGTGTTGAAAATTGGTGGTGAGACGTCCGAATCTTAAAAGAGGATTATTTATCGATCAGAAATGGTATAATTGCGATGTTGCATCTACTCACAGAAATCCCAACCAGTTACATGCAGCTTGGAAAACGAAGACGAGTCATTTGTATACAAACAAGCCGGTGTTACAAAATCGGTCACGCTGGGCAAAACATAAACAGAGAGTTCGGCGAAGAGAAATGGGAGAGAGAGCGAGAGAGAAAAATAAAAACAAAGAGAGTGAGAGTGCCATGCTGATGCCGCGTGCGATTATGCTGATGAGATTTTATAACCAAAAGACAACCTACGTCACCGGTTTTGCAAGTTTGATCAGTGCAACATCGTGGTAGGCGCTGTTGAAATTGAACTCAGGATGACGGATGATTTCCTTAATGTCCAGCTGTTGCGCAAAACGATCGTCTTTTGGGCTGTATAAATCTAGGTCACCGACGCGGACCGTCGTCGGTGCTTTCCTATTGAATAGTGAAAAGTTGTGTGATAGTTAGATTCCAGCGCATATTCAAACGTCTGCAGATAATACTCTTCATCCTGGGTGCAATGGGCAGCGGTTAGTACGAAATCCTCCGCGATCAAGGTTCCGGAACATCTCCACTCTACCTCACCGTTGTCCTGTTTCCATCCAATAGCCGCTAGGTGAGCAAATTCTCTGGAATAAGTGCCATATTCAACCGAAGGGGACGTAGCTTCTCGATCCAACAGTTTCTGAAGCCTCAAAGAACAATCTAGAATATCGAACAATTTTCAACAACCTGATCCTGTTCTCAATTCAAATTTCAAGCACATACCGTCCATTGAACCCGAATCGGGAAGTGTGTGCACGCTGAGTTCTGAAACGAGAAACCGAAACCTGCTCGTTAACACAACTATTTAACCTTGAAACACCTGCCACCGCGATCACGTAACGACAATCTTTCACTTGCAACTTGCACTTGTACCGCACCTTCGAACGATTTGTGAAATGCCAGGACCCTGTCAGCTGACGCGGCCACCACGGCCAAAAAAATCACCACCGTCACCAGTGGGGATCGGCTTCCGGCATAGACGACGACGACGCTCCGCAGTATCACTCCGATTCCGAACATTGCGCGAACCGAACTGAGGAGCTGTTGTGCGTGGAAGTCTCTGCAGCGAGCAGCAAGCGGCGAACCCGATCATAATAGTATTTTGGCTTCTTGAAGGCATGCATACACGTAGCTCGGTCGGTTGGTAGGTAAATACAGTGACGGTCAGTGCAATAAGGCAAGTAATCTTGATCGTAATTTGCAGATAGATTTTTAGCATAATCCTCTCAAAACTATAGATGAAATGGAGCCTCAGTTCGATTTCTACTTATAGAGTGTTCGACTAGCAATTGAAGGTAAAGTGTGTATCATTTTTGTAATTAACAACTAGTTTCTGATACACTGTTGCATTCACATTAATCTGATACATTTAGATCATAGGTTGCCAAATTGTGGTGAAAAAATCCTCATCAATCATGAATTAAGTATGAAAATTCAGGTTATAGAAATCCCCAGACGGCTCCATTGTTTTGTCGGTCACTGTTTATGAGTGCGTGATCTATTTTCTTGTGTGCATGTATTACATCGAGCGTTTGAGGATGTAGACCGACACGTGAGTTGATGTATCATCAAGCAACGTATGGAAATCGAGAAATATTCGTGATACAACGGCGGCACGATGTCCAGTCTCTCAGGTCACAGGTGTTTGGGGCGTCTGAAAGGTATTCAATGTGATCGATGAATTGGAAGTGAGTGCGCGACATTCAATATGTACTTTCACTTCCAGGTTCGAGTGACTCATTATTGTAGCAGTGTGCGGGTGCGCGAGAGATCGAAACGACATGCCGGTTGTTATGTGTTACGGTGCGTGTCTAGCTTTGGCTTGCTCGATAGCGACGGTCGGGGTGAGTGGGTGTGAATGTTTATAACGGTTGAATAGTCGGTTGGACGTTAAACGGATCGGTGCAACACAACTGGTGTTTATCAAATAAGATGCTGAACGATGTTGCATGGGTGTTGCATGACAAAATAAAATGATATTTTTGAATACAGGATAAGTATTCCGTTTAATTCAACTGAGGAAAATTCTACTCTCTTGAGTTCAACCTAGGCGTAGTGGTTAACATTCGCACCTCTCACACCAAAGTCAAAGTTTGAATTTTACCTTCGGACAAGTTTTAAAAATAACCTAGGCTGAAAATTTCGATAACCAAGAAAAAACAAAAAATCGACTCTCATTTCCGCTTAGCTAACCATCAACCCATGTGGATAAATCACCTTGATGTGGTGCGGCGCATGGTTTAATATTCAAGACCTAGGCGCTTCATGTTGACGATTGTGAGTCACAGTATTAAGAGCCACTCGGGAAGTGAAATGGGAAATAAGTAGAGACTCGAAAAGTTCCATGTTTACATGAACTCCATGATACATTCTTTTGATTGAGGTGCATTTAAATCAACATGGTCAATATCATATATTAATCAGTTTATATGCTTGTTTTTGTACATGAATAATTTCCAGAAACGCTTTGTTAAACAAACCTTGAACTATGTCCCTTATCAATTATCATAATTTATTTAATATTGATTTTTGAAATTCTAATATCATTGAATATAATTTATTTTATTTTATTTTATTGACGTATAAGGGGGCGAGGCGCCAGGTCACCAGTTTAAGTACAAGAACTCAAACCTTAGATAATACATCAGGGGATAGTTGAATGGGCTACGCAACGTTTCTTCCCATGGGGGATTTGAATTTTGCGGGATACACTATTAGTGCACACTAGAAGTGTACAATGATTTTGCATCACTACCCACAGGATTGGGGAGGGGGGGGTGGGATAATTGTTGGCATGTAAGGCTGTAGGGAGAAGAGTATACATCAATCATTTGCAAATATAATCTATTACCTTGTGATTAACTGTCAACGATATCTTCCAAAATACCTGTTTTGCTTGATATTACCATAATTCAGAACTTGTTCTCTCGTTTAAAGATGAGATTTTGCTTCTTATTTAGGGGGTTGGTCTTGAAATTTGGTTTGAGTTCTCCAGCAAAACTTCTTTTTGATGACAAGGTAAATCGCTCATTGTCGATGCGTACCTTAAAAGATTTTGATATGTTGAGAGGGGTAATACATTTATTACTTATCTTCATTTTTAGCTTGCGTCTGTTATGACTAGTTCATTCATTCCGTTTAATGTTTCGTTAGAAACAGACAGGATTTTTCATCCAGTTTCGGGGGTTTTTTCTTGAATTTTATTTGAAATTCTTCAATAGGACTTCATTTTGATGACGTAGTCCATCGTCAATTGCCGATGCGCACTGTAAGAGCTCCGCTTTTCTTCAAAACTTGGTATCTAGAATGAAGTAAGCAAAATCGCCTCACGGTAGAAAGCTTTGATACAAGCATAGCATCTAGGGTTACCATTTCCATGTTCATCTCATCTCTTAGCAATTCGCACAATTTGAAAACGAAAGATCGACGCGTAACCATCGGATTTCTAACTTTTTATTTAAATTTAATGTTATTTATTTTTGGAAGTTGAAAGTAACTTAATAACAAAAGGCACAAATTCATTCACACATCAAACTCCGATAATTCCGAATATTATGAATAATGGATCATGAGATGAATAATGGAACAGGCTCCCCTTGTGATAATGCTTTCCAAAAGTGCGCTAGGTTGTGATAATAAAGTATGCAGATTTTTCAACTGCGTTTATATGATCAAGTGCAACATTCCAACTATTCGCAAATTCTGTACTTGACCATCGATCACTATCTCAGTATAATAATGTTTGTCGATAGGAAATACTGGAGGATTTACAGACGCATTTTTGGGCTGCATTATCACTGATCTGGCAACACTAGTGTGCTTCTTTCCAAATTGGTAAAGAACCAGACCAGCCCTGGGACCTGGTAGTTAAAGTTAAACTTCCTCAAGGTTTTGCCAGAGCCCAGGGAATATCATTGAATATAATTGTAATGTAAATCTGAATTGAAAACATTTGTTAAAAAAGTGTTGCTATTGGGCAATTTTTTATTTTTATTTGAAGAATTGACACATTTCAAGAATAATTGGACTATTTAAGTTGCCTAAATTCGTTCATGATCATCTTATCGTCTTAAACCTATATCCCGGCATTGTTCTGAACTGAATGAATGATGCCAAGAAAATATCTATGCTTCAGACAAGAAAATCTTTTAATCTGAAAAAATAAATAGGAAGCATCAATTTATTTTATTTCGTCAACCTACGTAGACAAGTACAGCTACATTAATAATTCTTCCTCATTTTTTTTTGTTAACCCTTATGTGTTCGACAAAAACACCTTTAAGTGTTTGACATGGAACTCGGGTACCCATCAAATTCAAATGATTGTTACTCTGGAAATTTTTGGTCGATTTTAATTCTTTTGGCACCATTAAATTCTAGAAATTCTCAATGGAAATTATTAGCAATGACCATTTGGATTCATATGGTTCCCGGAAATTCGGAAATCCGGGGTTGTGGTCCGGTGCAGTGACACTTTTTGGGGATATTAATTGAATTTCAGTGGGGGGGGGGGGGGGACTTTATGCAAGGATGTCAAAAAACTGTTGATTTAAAAACGACCATAGAAGCATCTCTTGGTTTCAAAAATCTCTACATACCAAATTTTGTTCCATTTGATAGTTTAGTTCTAGAGTTATGCCAAAATTTGTGTTTCAGTTGTATGGAAGCCCTCATTTTCAGAAGACGTAGGGGTCTCAATTTACCATTTAATCATTCATTGCCTTCAAAAACGTCCACATGCCAAACTTGGTTCCATTTGTCTGGCGAGCTCACGAGTTATACAGAAATTGGTGTTTCATGCATATCCCAAGTAGCATTGTCAAAACCAGCCAGCTTTAATAGGTATTATTAAAGTCTTATGAATACCACTAGAAATAAATGTGGAATTATTATGGCACCATTGGTGTCAATAAGTTTCATATTTTGGTCAGGTTTATGAGAACCTACACAACTTGTTTACAACGATCTTAAAACCTCATTTTTTTCAAATTACTTATACTCTTATCAAAGGATGTATTACGACTTTATGAACACACAAAATGCTGTTTTGGAATCCCGTTTTAGGACTCATTCGAATTATTTTGTTACGGTCAGTTGAAAAACGATTTTGAAACCATTCATGCGTTTATCGGCAATAAATACGTTTAACGGCAAATTGGTTTTATAGTAAAGGGCGAACACGAAATTCTTGCGACACATTCAACAGGGCATAACTTTTTTACCATTGGGTAAAAATCAACCAAACTTTGCACACTCATTGATGTGCATTGTTTACATGCTGTCAAACTCGAAGTCGTGTTTTTCGATTCAACGAAAATGGACGTGAACGAACGCGAGTCAAGAGAACATTTTTTTTTCCAAACACCTGGAATTTCCTGACCTGTCGCACCGGCAGTTGGGAAAAATGTTGAACATTCACCATTCAACCGTCTCCAGAGTGTTGAAGCGGTTCCAGGAGCGGTTGACGTTGGACCACGGCAAAGGAGCTGGAAGAAAACCGGGACCGGAGAACAAAGTTCTATGTGGACGACAAATTTAAGAAGAAGAAAATGTCGAAGTTCGCCTCCAAATATCTCATTTGGCAGGTCATCTGCTCTTGCGGACTGAGGAGTGAGCCTTTCGTGACAAAGATTACAGTAAATGGCGAGATCTACAAATCTGAGTGCCTCGAGAAGCGTCTTTTGCCGTTCTTGCATCAGCACGACGAAGCTTCGCTGTTTTGGCCAGATTTGACATCATGCCACTATTCTAAAAGTGTCCTGGAGTGGTATGAGGCCAATTCTGTCTATTTTGTTCCAAAGGACATGAATCCGCCAAACTGTCCGGAGCTGCGCCTGGTGGAGCAGTACTGGGCAATGATGAAGCGGGAACTTCGGAAGAGCAAGAAGACAGTCAAAGACGAGAAGGACATGTTAAGAAAATGAAAAAAAAAAAAACTGAGAAACTGGTACCGGATGACACTGTAAAGACTTTGATGGAGGGCATCAAGCGAAAATGCGTTCAATTTTACACTCAAGGCTCCATCGATTAACTTTTCTTTTGATTTTTGAAGTAAATATATGTATAAAACTACCCTAAAATTTTGGTTTGATTCTAAACATTATAAAAAAATTGGCATGACATTTTCAGTGTCGCAATAATTTCGTGTTCGCTCTTTAGCTTTTGCGAAAATAAATTGACTATTTAGCAAAACTGTTTGTTTTTTCAATCACCATATAGAAATATAAGAAATAAAGCTCGATTCAAAGTAAATTTGGACGCATTCAAGTAATTATAACATACACGGTTGATCAAAATGTCAAACAAAAGGTTATTTATTCAAACAATTGATAATAAATTATTACATTTAACCGTTCCGAACGAACTGTTGCGCTTTACTTGTGATCGATGCCATCATGATCTGCCCGGTCGCTGGTGACACTGTACCGGCGAACTTATTCCACTTTAAATGCATTTGTTGTGCATTTTTCACTTTTTTACCGCATTCTCGGAGGTAAAATCCACTTTTTCAGACACTTTTCAATGTAAACCTTCGACTTCATTGAGTGAGATGTGATGAAAACCTTGGTTTTAAGGCCACAACTGCAGATTCCTTGCCAAATCATTAGTTTCCAAGCAAACTTATCAGCAAAAACAAATTTATACCCGGAAGGGACATCTTTACGACCAGTTGCTAGGTAGAATTTTCGTCCTGGGTTTTGTTTATAATCCATCTTGAGATATGTTTCGTCATCCATTAAAATACAGCCATCAAATTTCGTCAAAAACTCGTTCGTATAGTAATCGTGCTCGCTTTTTGACCACTGAATTATGTTTCAGGGAGCGATTCGGATATTTACTGGCACAAAAAGACATATTCTTCTCTTGAAAGGATGTTACGTACGGTGGAAAAGTTGGAATCGTATTTATTTGGGCACTTGGGTTGCCATTTACGTGCCTCAACATCTTTCTCCTCAGATATTTTTCCCTAGTGCCACTTTCATGATAGATGCGCTGTGCTCTATCCACACTCATAGTATCCTTGTAACGTTTTATAAGACACACCTATGACTTTGGGAAATTTAACACTCTTGCTATTTTTGAGGAAATCCACGAAGGGTTCTCTAGATGTTTGTGCACAATTAATTTAATTTTTTCAAGTTTCATGATCCGCAATTTCGAGATACATATATTAATCGAGAAAAACTTTTTACAAATTTCTTTGTCAATGAAACATCAACAAATTCCTGTCAAACGTTTTTTGTTTCAACTACCAGGGACGCGGTTGCGTATTAAACAGTGCGTCCAGATTTACTTTGAATCGCGTTTTATCGCACCACAGTTGTGTTTGAGTGTGCTCATTTTTCCTCCCTTCTTTGTTATCCATGGCTACAGCGCACCGGTATTTCAACGGTAAGCCTGCTATCTCTTACATTTGATTTTTTTTAACAAAGCATCACGTTTATCGTCGCAGTCACTTTGTATAATATTACCGTGACAGTAAATATAATGACAAATACTAATTGCCATTGATCTTTAACATTGACAAACCAAAAGTTTGCTCGTGTACGTCTGTCGTATAACCTGTTGGTAGACGAATTTTCGATCATAGTAATCCACATGTCATGGTTGATTGTTTTGAGATCGAAGTCAGCAGTAAATCGTGAACTGGTCTATTTCATTTCGCTCTTTCACACATGCATGGAATCGCACTCATACAATAGTTTATGTACGGCTTGCGGAGCTGAAGAAAACATGTTTATGATCAGAAAGCAATCCGCATGCTTTCAATAAGTTGCTACAATTGGGAACTTTCTTCCATCGCTATGAAATTTTCTGAGTTTAATGCCCGATTCTGAAGGTAAGTTCCGGTAGAAAAGAAGTGAGCAGAAGGCTTAACGTCCGAATATTGTCTATTCTAATTATAGATTGCATAAAGCTTCATAAAATATCCCAGATGATGCGTGAACTGCTCTAAACCCGTCCCGTACCCTTTTTTTTATCGAGATAGTGGTTCTGTTACTATTGGATGATGCCCGCTGATTTCGTCTGTGCACTTGCTATTTTAATCAAGGATCATGTTCGATATTCATTCGTCAGTCGACACATCTTTTTAACTGTTGTGATTACAAAGGCTTCGTGTACCTATTTTTAAATAAAAATATCAGGTATTCAAATAGAGTTTGTCATTGCCGTAGGATCATTGCCCTTTATTCTCATCCCTAGTGATTGTTTTATAATTGGTACCCCTTTAAAGGGATGTCCACAGTTAAATTTCATCACTTTAAATTCGTCCTCAAAAACAAGTCTATCAACCGAGTGTCATTAAATATTCAGTGAATAAAATACAATGTATAATCTTGGCTTAGGTAATTTTATTTTACTGTATATCTTTATCAGATCCAAAAACCTAAACTTTCTTCTTAATACCACGCATAAGATTTTCTACAACGTTTGAACCGACATTTCATTTTTTTCCGCTCTAATCCATGATTTCAATACTTTCTGTTCTGTAGTGACAACTTTAGGATGCTTACGCAGTTCGTGCTTCATTATAGCCCAATATTTTTCAATTGGCCGTAACTCTGGAGAGTTTGAGGAATTAAGATCCTTCGACACGAAATTGACACCATTCGTCTTATACCACTCCAGAACATCTTAGAAGAAGTGACAACAGGCTAGGTCCACCCAAACATTGTAGGAACGTTGTTTGTTTTGAGAAACGCACGCAGCCGTTTTTTTCAGGCATTCATTCATGTATCCATTTACAGTTGAAGTTGTCAAGAAAGGCTTGCTCCGTTTGGCACACGAGCTAATCCCCTGCCAAATCATGAATTTCTTGAGGAAGTTGCTGTTTCCTGAGAGACTCTGGAACATCAAACTTGTCTTTCGAAGTTACATACTATTTGTTTAGAGTCCGCGTGTCGTCCATGATGCAGCAGTGTGGTTTCGTCAGCATTTGTGTATACAGCTTACGCGAACGTGTTTTAGCTGTCCTGTTCTGTTTTTCATTGTGGTTTGGAGCTTTATGAACTTTGAATGAACGGAACTCGGCTCGTTTCTTGGCTTTCTGCATGAAACTTTTGGTCAAGTGCAGCTTTTTTGTGACAATACCTTATTGTGAAAGTGTTTTGGTTTAAAATGACCAAGTTGAGAATAGTTCCAAACAAATCATTTCATCTTTAATTTTTCTGTGTGATTTGATTTCTTATTCAACAAGTTCATTTATGGTTTTTATCATATTATTCAAACGGTCATAAAGTTTATCATTATAAGAAAATTGTAAATTATTGATTTTTATCACTTAAGAAATGTCTGAACTTGCGTAGGTCTCACATCCACTTCCAAGCTTTCTCAAGTGCGTCCCATTCAGTGCGTCGAGATTCCGGTTGTATTTGTTTGAGGTCTGCTTAGAGTTCACCTATTTCTTATTTCAATAATGTATTCATTGATGAAATTTGCAGAGGCAGATAATTTCTCAACTCCATGCGAAGCGCTAGGAGTGGACTAGGTAATTTATTGCTAGGTAATTTATTGCTAGAACGAATAGACATGAAGAGAAAGTGAATTGATAGTTTCGTATAGGGCAACAGCAGGCTTTGAAATTGAAAGATAAAAATTTGAAAATGAGCGGAGGGCATTTGAACGGTAGTATCCGATCAGGCACATAACCCTTTACCATACTACCCCATGCAGGGTAGGCAAGAGTGGAAATCTCCTTGACTGGCAAAAGGTCGGTTGCATAACCTTCCGGCTCTTATACTACCTATTGCTTGTTTCTAGTTCTAGCGATTTGTCTCGCTCCCAATACTGCCTAACACGGGTGATAAATTATCTCCCGCTGTTGGCTTTATTTTTCGCATGGAGTTGAGAAATTCATCAAAGATCGTTACTTCCGCGCAAGGGAGAATACAAAAAATAACAATCAAAGTGAATGTATTCATATCTGACTGGGCGTCATTTTTTAATCAGTTCGTTTATTTGTTAGGCTCAGGCGTGTGTAACACTTCACGGAGCCGTTATTCAATATTGTTGTTAACAAAGTTTTACTTTTTGTTACTAGTAAAAGAGGGATGCCAATTACTTGTGGCTAGCTCGAGGTTAATGGGTCACATTAGTGTTTGAAAAGGGCTAGGTAGGTAACTTATTTAAGCCATTATTTGATGCTATTGGTTGCGACATCTACCAAATCCTCGATCCATGTAATCCCTTTCCGGAACTAAGCCACGGATGGGTGACCACAGCTTGCTGGGCAGGTACAAGTAGCACGGAAACAAAAGGATAGTATCACTGGGACTCAATAGTAGGGGATTTACTAGAGTAGAAGAAAAGGGAGTGATGGCGTTACACTCTTAGATCAGACAAATAAAGGAACTCGTAAATCGCTTGCATGTAGGGAAGCTGGGACGTCATACGATTGTACGCCATTTACAGTCCATTCGACTTTGATTGTATTATCTTTGTTTATAATTTTGGACTGACCTTTAAGAATAACTTTGTGCCAAGTGTACAATAGCTATATGTTCCGGATTCAAACTCTGTAAGGCTTCTTAAGACTGTCGGGATAAAAACTATAAACTGTAGTAGACACGTTGGCGGTCGCGGGACAACGCTTGGATCCTGAAAGTCCAAATAACGATTGAGTTAATCATTCCTTCCCTTGTGTGCTAGGGAAAAAATTGTGCCTAACACAATTACTACAAATAGGTTACGTTTCCAGGTGCCAGTTTTGTCCTGAGGCCTTTGAAGGTACTTCAAAAAATAAATGGCTTGGTACGGAGTTTTAACTGAAGCTGATTAACCGGTCCATAGCATTTCATAAATAGAACAATCGTTCAATTTGCCGGCGTCGGTGGTGTAGTGGTAAGCGTGACTGCTACTGGCACCCCAGTGAGTCTGGGTTCAATCCCAGTCGTCGTCGGTGGTTTGTCTGAGGCGAAAAAATCAAGTCACGTCTATTTTCGGAAGGGAAGTAAAACCGTTGGTCCCAGCTCATAGTCATGAGTCGTTAGGTAGGGTCCAGGTGGTGGAGTCGTCTTCCTTGGCGTCGGTGATTGTCACCATGTTAGGAAATAGGCCGGAACGGAAAATAAATAATAATAATAATAATAATAATAATAATAAAAATAATAATAATAATCGTTCAATTTGTCTGAAAAAAAAATACAAAAAAAAAACATCTTTGAACTGCTTACCCCAACACTTTTTGGAAGGCTGTGAGAATTATAATTTGCACTTGAAAATGACATGAGAATATGATCAAGTAGAGCGTTTTCAATGAAATTTGCTATCAAGTGAGTAATTATGTAAATATCATCGAATTTAAAATTGAAGTATTTTAAAATGACGGATTTCAAATTGAAGTATTTTTCCCAACCGAGGAATTTATCGGGGGCATACGAATGAATCCTGGTCGATCATTTCGGATTTCGATGAATCTTTGCACAGGTATTTCATTCAATTTTTGGTTTAACATTTTCATTATAAGTCACAACTAGCTTTCGCAAAGAGCGAGTTGCTCAAAACATCATATCCTGGGTGTCCGATTTGCCCCCGCATACCCCTACAATCGAACTTGTGTCCCCGAAAAGAATGCCAAATAAATCCACTACACCCTCCTGCTTTGTTTTTCTTTTGCTAGGATCGTGAATAAGCTAGGTAGCAGAATTAGATTGCGTACATGCATGAATGCAGGAACGACAACCCACGGCTCTGGCCCCGCTACCGTCGCTGCTGGATGGGGTGACGAAGGATTGAGCACATAGATCCGATTCGCAAGGATATTGATTTCAATAAAAGGGATTTTTTATGATGCGAGATGTCATAAAGCAACGGCAGCAGTGGCAGTCAGTGGCGTCACGGCGTGGGATAGATTGTATTACACTGGTTGCGTACGAGAGTGGTGGAGTGCTTCATTATCTCGAAGAAAGCAAGACCTGCTACCAATGGGTTGATTATTTTTCCATCCATTGTCGTGCTTTTGCATGAGCGAAATATCAAACGAGCTGCGAGAAAAGGGCGTAAGATTCTCTTCGTTGATTTTCTTTTTTTTTCTGCCATGTTCAAGTTATACAAGTATGTACTTGTTGTGTACGAGCTATGAGCAGCTTCCTTTGATCTGTGCTGCAAACATTGCCAGACATGAGTTTCTGTGAAAGTCAAAGGAAAAAACGATCATCATTCATCGGCCATCAAACCATTACAAATATTCATTTTTATTGTTCTTGCTACAAGCAGATTATTCAAAAATGACGTTGAACATTTGTTTTACCGATGTCAGAAGCGGTGGCCCCACTTGTGGAAGCACCATTAATATCTGCAAAAACAACATTGAATCAATGTTGAAATTTCAAGTTATGTACACGATACTGCTAGAAAGCCAAAAAAAAAACCAGAAGAACTCAGCTTCCCACATCAAATCTCATCACGGTAAAAACGCTTTGGAAAATTACCTTGGAAAATTTGGGTAGAACTAGCTTATAGTGTTTTATTTTTTATTTTTATCGCTTTCAGTTTTTCGAAAATTGGAAAAAATGGCGTCACCAGAAGAACAACGTCGCGAATTGATTTAGCGCAAGTACCTGTAAAATCCTCAGCTCTCTCATCGGGCCATCGAAGAACAACTCGAAATCATGCAGTTAATGGTAATTCGTGTGAGTAAACGTTACTTCAGAACTCTGAGCATAATACGGAGGGAGAAAAGCGGTCAGAATGAATGTTCTTTTAGTGATCAGGATCACAAGCGTGTCGTGAAAGCGTTTAAGCGGAATCCCAATGCTTCGGTCAGGAATTGATTTCTCTTGTGTTGTCATTTTTTTGTCATCATTGACATGACTGGATTGGATATGAACAGTGGCTTAAATACACCCTCTAGATTGGTTTGGCGGTTGAACTGTCTTGCATGTTGCTTCCGAAAATTCCGTAAACAATTTTTTATAGTCTTTTGCGCTTCCTCGCTTAGCATACCGATTGGCAAAATGGCATGTTTAATCACATCACCACCATGAAACAACAGTTTATGCACTGTTAGTGTCATGGCGTACCAATACCAGTAGCTTATTATTAAGTTTACGCGTTTCTTTCGCATACATTTGAAAAGCCTCTTACCTGAAGTTTTTGAGAACACAACACAAGAGAGTTCAACCTCAAAGATTTGTTTAACCCTCAAACGCGCATGGCGTAAAACAATTTACGAAAAACCCAAATCTCTCCATTCGAACGGTGGCTCGTAAAATAGGGATATCGCCTGGTTTTGTCCAAAAATCAAAACAACATTTGGGACTTAATTCGTATAACGTAAAAACAGTTCCAAATCGCAACGACAAACAGAACTTGGCAGCAAAATCACGGGAACGACGTTTGTACTGCGAATATTTGACGAAGTTTTCATGCGTTGTTATGGACGATGAAAGTTATGTCCTGGAGGATTTCAAACAGCTGCCAGGGCAGGCTTTTTATTCTGCTTTGGTCAGAAATGCTACAGCTGAGCATTTCAGAACGAAGAGAGCATCGAAATTTTCCAAAAAATACCTCATGTGGCAAGCAATTTGCACGTGTGGAAAAAAGAGTAAATCTTTCGTCACTACAGGCACAATCAACAAGGAGATCTATCAGAAAGAGTGTCTGCAGAAGCGATTGCTACCCTTCATCAATAGTCACAAAGAGAAACCTTTGTTCTGGCTTGATTTGACATCGTGCCACTATGCTCAAACTGTGATGGAGTGGTACCAAGCAAATGAAGTGAACATTGTACCAAAAACCACAAACCCACCAAATTGCCCAGAGCTACGACCAATCGAGAGATATTGGGCTCTGTTGAAGCGGAAGCTTTCTGAAAAGAAGCAAGGAATCAAAGAAATCAAACACTACAACAAAGACGGCTTCTACGATTTCTGAAGAGTCTCTTCAAACCCTAATGGACGGAGTTAAGCGCAAAGTTCGAAAATGTTATTCAAATACAGGTATACCTCGATAGTACGTACATCAACATTCGCATTTCAAATCGAAATTGCATAAAAACTACTGTTTGTATCTGAAAACTTGTCTTTTGTTCTGTCTTTTGGTTGTATTAGATTCTCGATACAACCAGTAGTATTTATGCAATTTCGATTTGAAGTCAGAAAGGTGATGTACGTACTATCGAGGTATACCTGTACCGAATAACTTTGTTTTGTCTTCACGAATTGTTGAAACACATCTCATGAATCTGAAATAAACAACTACGACGGAAATATAATGCGAAATTTATGTTTTATTCATGTATTGAGGTGTCCGGATTATTGCGGATACAGACCTTAATCCCAATATTCTTCTAAATTCACCTGAAAATAAACAATAGAGACGTCTCATCTTCACCTTTCATATGCAATCATATTTGTATCCCCGGTTTTCCCTTTTAAAAAATAATGTTATTTGAAAAATCGTAATTTTTGGACTAGAATCACGATAATTTTTGAAGTGGATCCATATTTTTACGTTTTTTCTTCCTCAAAGTGTGCATTAAAGAATGTTTTAAAAATTCGCTGAGGGTACCGTTTTCATATAACTTGAAATAAAAAAGTTAGACGAAATTTACTATATTTTTCAGGACCGGTAGGGTGGTCCTGAGATTAATAATATTTTTAGGCGTAAACATAATTATAACTAATGGCACAAAAGACCTACGACTTTGATTTTTGCAGCAAAGTTGCTTCAAATTCATAATGGAACAACTTTGTAGAGCATTATATTGCGTTATGTTAAAAAATGTGAAACATAAAATTTTTATTCCAATAAACTCCAGGACCACCCTTAGCTGAAACTGATGTCAAATTTAAGCCAGTGTTGTTCTAAAGTTGCATTTTTCGTTCTGGCCCAGTGTGCAGTGTTGTCTGCTGAGCATTTGATGGAACTTTATTATTTGAAACTATCGATTGGAATCATAACCCTTCATTCGAAAAATGATGTCTACATGATATTAAGCTGAATATGATAACAGCTAAGTTTTTAATGCGATGCAAAAAAAAACCGGGCTAATTCCAAAATCCGTGTAAGAAAACTGCGATAGCATGCTTAGTCTTTTGCAATAACAAACACTTAAAAGATTTTCTAAGCAGTGAAATGGACAGCACAACAAGTTACATTCGTCAAGCGAGGGCCCCAGGGCCAGTACACAAAATAGGACTGGAGTGAATGTGTGGGGGGATAAGTGGGGGTAGTGCAGTTACATTCATGATGGTATATCTCGAGACCCTTAATATCTGCCAAGGTGCGGTCTTGAGCAAAGTCGTGAGAAGGTCAAGGGCATTCGAAAGGTGCACCGTTTTGTTTGAAAATTTCACCGCTGCGTGGCACTAGTGAGCATGCAAAATTGAGCATTTTCAACTTGTTCTATCTTGTGATTCTGATTCTGATAGAAAATTATAGTTTTCGGCAAAGTTGTTCAGAAGGTAAAAAGCATTCAACAGATGGAGCGTTTCATTCGGAATTCTTCCGCCATGTGGCGCTAGTGGGCATGACAAAATAAAAAACATTTTCAACTTGTTCTATCTCGTGATTCTGATAAGATAGATAGTTCTGGTTTTTGCCAAAGTTTTTCAGAAGTTCAAGGGCATTTGAAAGGTGAACAGTATGGTTTGGAATTCCACCGCTACGTGGTGTAACATTGAACATTTTAAACTTACATTAATTGTTATGTTATGTATTCTCTGTGCGAGGAGTAACGATTATGACGTAGAAGGAGATGTTCGCTCATCACCATGAGGCACCAAGAGTGAACATTAATGTTTTTGGCTAGAATGAAAGATGTGAAGAGAAAGTGTTGAAAGTTCCGTCAGAGTGCGGCAGGTAGGAAATCTAACAGATGTTTTCTGAAAATTGAGCGAAAGGGCATATATCCAATGGTACTCGAACCATGGACGTCAATCTTTGCCTAACATCCCACTGCGGGGTAGGTTGTAGCAACGGAACAAGTCCGCCACTTCAAGAGGCCTGTACAACGTTAGGTCCGGTACAACGTTAGAAGATCTTGCGGATGCGGTCCCCACCAGGTCTCGGTAATTGTGCAGAAAAAGTTAACCCTTTGCTGGCATTTTCGCTTCAGGTACTCAATGTGAGATCTCCAGGTGCACTTTGAATCGAACCAGACCCCAAGATATTTAAATGACATGGAATGAGTTATTGGTGTACCCAAAATTTGAAGTTTCGGTTGTGCAGGGTTATGCTTCTTAGAAAAAACTACCAACTCAGTTTTCTCCGTAGAGAATTCGATACCTAGCTCTAGAGCCCAAGTAGACAAATTGTCTAAGGTATCCTGCAAGGTTCCTTGCAGATCGACCCCATTGGGTCTCGTGACAGACACTACGCCGTCATCTGCAAGTTGTCTCAACGTACAGTTGTCACTTAGACAACCGTCAATGTCTTTGACATAAAAATTATACAAAATGGGGCTTAAACATGATCCCTGGGGGAGACCCATGTAGCTAAATCGTGAAGCTGTAGAGGTTCCATGAGAAAAGCTCATATGTTGCTCTGACAGCAAATTGTACAAGAAATTATTCATTAATGGAGAAAAGCCACAAGTGTGGAGTTTATCTGAAAGAACTTCAACAGATACTGGATCAAAAGCCCCCTTTATGTCCAAGAATACAGAAGCCATTTGGCCTTTTTTTAGCAAAAGCTAACTGAATATCCGTGGAAAGCAACGCGAGACAGTCGTTCGTTCCCTTACCCCTACGGAAACCATATTGAGTATCTGAAAGCAGGTTGTTCGTCTCAACCCATTTGTCCAGACGGAAGAGGATCATTTTCTCCAACAACTTTCGAATACAGGATAACATCGCGATGGGTCGATAGGAGTTGTGGTCGGACGCGGGTTTATCAGGTTTTTTAATGGCAATAACTCTCACCCGTCTCCAATCATCCGGTACAATGTTGAGTTCCAGAAACTGATTAAACAAGCTCAACATGCGCCTCTTCGCGACGTCTGGGAGGTTGAAGCAAGTTGAACTTGATCCTATCAGCTCCTGGAGCCGCCGAAAGGAGCGCGAGAGAGAACTCTACCATTGAAAAAGGTTGGCTGATCTCATATCCCAAGTAACCATAAGCATTAAGCTTTAGCTCGATAATAGCACTATATCAGCATCAATGTTGCTTAAAAGTACTATATTAGCATATGTTAGGCATGCAAGCTTCATATTAGCAGCACAAATGCATTCAAGCTTCAAACAAAACTTAGCATTATCGCCAGCATTATATGCGCATATAAGGCTATTATAATGCATACAACTATTTACCATGTTCACAGCATACATGCTTTATATCAGCATTTAGTGCTAATATAAGGCTCCCAAATAATGCTAAGAACTTGTTCACAAAAGCATTGAAAAGTAATTTGGAGTCAACAAAAACCTGTATGAACGAGTGGAATTTTTTTTGGAAAGTGGTAATTATAGACGTAATCGATCGATGATTTGGTTCCAGAAACAACTACATCTCAATTAGCCAGTTCTACACCTTCATATACGTTCGTAGATACGGAGATGAAAGCTATAAAAATTCTGGAACCGCTTATTGCCAGGTACAGGCAGAATAGGCAGCGGTCCAACCATGCATGAGAATACCTTGGTTCAAGACGCTGTACAGAAAACTTTTGCAGTATATTGAATTTACAAAATATTACTTTACGCATACTAATGAACCCGTTCATTAATAATATTATGAATTTTCACGTAGTGGTTTATTTATAGCTTATTATTGCATGCATTATCCTCCTTTATTTTGCTAATACCGTTAATAAGAAGAAGCTAAAACGAAATAGTTTTTAGAATAAATCGGAAATAGACAGTTGATAACTGCAGCATAATAGCATTAGCAGTGCCAAAAACGGGCTTTCAAAATTGACAGTTATGTTGAGGTGCATTAATATAGCATTATTAATGCTATTTACGAGCTGTAACTTCTGCACTATATAAGCACGTTATTTCGCATTTTTTAGCATTATATTAGCATTATATCTGAATATAGAGCTTCAAGACAATTAAGTGCTGCTTTATATGCAGATATAATGCTGATGTAATGCCATTTTTAGTGCTTAATGGTTACTTGGGATATCGAATTCGTGGTTTCGCGAGGAATGATCCGTGCCGGCACAGAATCTGGACAAACTTTTCGCGCGAACTTAAGGATCCATTGGTCCGAGTAATCTTCGCTTTCGTTGTTCGCTAGCTGTTAATGCAAAAACCATTAACCTGTCAAAAAAGACCGTTTTTTATTGGTTGCTTTGACAATCACCTCTACCGCCTCCGTCGAGTTATGTTACAAGCAGGCAGTTTGTTGTTGGTTTGGCGGTGTTGCTAGTAGTCACAGCTTTTTCACATTTTTCGTTTGTGAGTTCACTTTTGCAGTCGTTTATTTTAAATCAGTTTGAAATGAAAAGCAAAGCGATGAATTGTGGTCGCAGTGACGTGTCACATCCGGGTCTCCATTTTCATCGGTTCCCGAGAGATCCAATCGTTCGCCGAAAGTGGGTGAAGGCCTGCATTGGGAACGCACGTGAGGAAGACTTTCTCTTGCTCAAGATTTCTCCCCACAGCAGAATTTGCAGCGTAAGCATCAATGAAATTCAATAAAACCTTATCAATTAACGTTTAGTTTGATGCAGGTTCATTTCCCGAACGACGAAAGATATGTTTTTAATCACTTTATTTTCAATGGGATTACTGTGTAAAAATATCTGGCAACACTGGTGTGACCCCCGTATCATAGCAATCATTAATTTATAAGAGGTCATCTCTCTCTGAGCTGGCAGGTCCTGTCCTAGGTTGTTCGTAGTTCGGTTACGCAATCTTCGCGCCGTGTTCCTAAGAGTACTCATCGACGTTTCACGTGATAGCCCGTTCACGAATGTTCGCCAGTAACCGCGTTTCTCGGCCTTGATGAGGCTTTTAAGTTCACGTTCGAGAGCCGTGTATACTTCGAAGTGTTCAGGTGTTCCAGGTCTACGGAAAACTTTAAACTTGTCAGACTTTTTACGGTAAACCTCGGTGCATTGCTGATCCCACCATGGGTTTCCTGCGAGATGACGTCCCTGGAACTGGTCGAGTTTGAGCTTGAAGCGCGCTGTCTAAGATCAGAATGGAGAGGAAGTTATATTCTTCCAGCTGAGGAAGCTTTTCTACCGTCGTTACGGCTTCATCTGCAGAAATTATGTATATATGATGTAAATTAGATGCAGAGCTTGTTTACTTAATTATGTATTATAAGTTGATAGGCTTTGAATCTAATTTCATAATATCTAATATTATATACAAACGCTTATTTCACTAGTCTGCTTCAGTTCGTATGATTGCAAAATATTTGTCAAATTGAATGGGACAGCATAGCACAGTCGATTTAATTCATCGTTATGTTATAAATTTATTAATTGAACCTGGTAGATGTTCCTTAGCAGTTGAGTCCTGAAATATTGTAGCCATTTGCTTAAAAAAACAAAACTTCTTTGAACAATTATCGAACCAGCTGAGGCTGAAAAGCTCAATAATAAAGATATCTATTCTAATCTAATCTAATGATTATGATATTTTTGCCACACCCGAATGGATGACAATGAGTTAATCTTGTAGGCACCTAGAGTCTTTTGGGTCATAAAAGAAGTCACAGGACTGAATATCCAGCTACTCCATCTACAGTACACGGCTCTCCATATGTTTCAACAACAGTTTGTACCGCTTTGACGCTCGCTCTCGTACCACGACACTCTTCATTGATAAATTTTGTTAATGAGACTTCATTCTGCACTGTAATAATGCCACACAATTTGAAAGGGAACCGCATAGAAAAAAGTTATTAATTATAATAAGCGCGTAAAATTCCCCCTCGTTTAATTCCAAGCCCAAGAATGCGTAAACAAAGAAATGGTTTGCAATATTTCATGCGCCATACAACAATGTTTGCAAACTTTCATACTTTCATATTTAAATCGATTCAAAATAACCTTTTAATATAAGGTTGGCTTTAAATTTTTGTAACCCTTTACACATGAAGCTTCTGAACACATTACCAAAATCGCATGTAAAATCAGAGCTTTAAAATATCATATTCAATTCTCAAATTGCACCCTGACTGAGTCAAAATATTAGTCATCACGCACTGTTCTTAGCGAACATGAAGTAAACACAAATTTGCCTTCATGAATTTCTTGTGCAAGATGAGTCAACTTGTTTTGTGTTGCTTTACTTTGATCATTCATTCGTTCCAGAAAGCAGTGAATGTACGTAAGTGCAAACAACTCATTCAATTTCAACCGTGAAGACGCAAGAACAGTCATTCATTTAGAGAATCAATGAAGTGAAAAAACCAAAGCTTCTCGAACCGATCCTGCAAATGCCTTTTCTCGAACAAATGCCCTACAAACTCTGTAGCGATTTCGGCCATTTGGCCTTTTGGCTTCCTTTGCCTTCAGCCATGTTCGGGAATACATGAAATCCTGTGGCAAAAATATATCACTCACGAACGCGAAAATGAATGACTGGTTACCAGAACATTCAGTCATAGCAGCAAAATCTCTTGAGGCTTGAATAGCCGTGTGCTTTGCTGCGGTGTGAATGAGTAGTGTGGAACACGAGGACAAGGGCATGACTGAGCATAGCAAAAAATAAAACACGAATATATTGCGTGACTGATATAACGAAATGAAGAGAGCGAAAATTGTACTTACTGAATATTTTTTTTACTCATCGTTCACGACGGGTGTCAAGTTTTTCGAGCTCTGTGTAAAATTTTTTTTTTTTTCTTTATTATCGAGATTTTCAGCCCTGGGCTGGTTCATCTCCCGTCGGAGAGTCTGTGGTCAATGGCGTCGTCGTGCGGTATGCATTGTTTCGGTAACGTATTGTTTCTTCTCATGTGTGATCATTTGTTAGCATGAAAAAATCAAACCGCTTGAATATACATTAATTGTTATGTTATTTATTCTGCGTGCGAGGAGTAACGATTATGATGTAGAAGGAGATGTTCGCTCATCACCATGAGGCACCAAGAGTTGAACATTAATGTTTTTGGCTAGAATGAAAGATGTGAAGAGAAAGTGTTGTCAGTTCCGTCAGAGTGCGGCAGGTAGGAAAATCTAACAGATGTTTTGAAAATTGAGCGAAAGGGCATGTATCCAATGGTACTCGAACCATGGACGTCAATCTTTGCCTAACATCTCACTGCGGGGTAGGTTGTAGCAACGGAACAAGTCCGCCACTTCAACAGGCAAAAATTGACGCATGGAAAGACGCTCATGTACCACTGTGGCTTGTATAGTTATTCTAGCGATCTATTGTGTGCACTCTGTTTATTGATGCGCACATGGGAGAGGAATTCTCTCCTTTTTTGGGTTTGTTTTGATTCGCACCGACTGACGATCACTAAAGTTTTTCTCGTCGTCTGCAACGTACACTGAAAGTTGATTTTAGTTTATACTACAAAATCGAAAGTAATATTCACAAATCTATTCGTTGTTTTCTGCAACGAAATTGATTTGTGTTTATTATGAAGGTACATTCGTTATTAATAGCACACGCGCAACTGTCAAAAGCATGAAGCTTTTGTTGATACAGAAAAAACATTCGTACATTGTACGTAAACTATACTAAGAGCTACGAATATTTGGTCACAAATTAAAAAGAAACGTCCCTCTGCTGGTTGCATGAAGGACTGACAGATCTACTGTATCGACTCGAAATGTAATTGACAAAAAAGCAACCACGTGGAGTGTCCAGCGTTTTTTTTTAATGTTTTTGGCATGGGATTAGAACCTGAATTTTTTGAAAGAGCTGATTCTGAATCCGTGGTTGATCTCACTAGGCCATGCTGACTATTGAGAACAAGCTTGATTAATGAGCATGAAGTTATAGCTCTCGACAGCGCTCTAATTTTTATTTTGGGATGGATAAATTATTCCCGCCCATACCAGCAGCAAAACCATCATGCATGAGTACGGTATAAAAGAGAACCAGCGATTGGCTGATCTTCACGAAATTCATTTCGTGCATTTTACAAGAAGGTGTAATGATAGCATTTCGCCAGATTAAAAGCATTATGAATGTTTCATACAATATACGAGACATTTGTTCTATGTACAAAATCCATGTTTACGAAACGCGTGAAAGCTACTTTACGAAGATAAATTTTCAGTGTAGAGACCTCGGAGAGAAACACCGTGAAGCGGTGCGATACTGGTCCCCACCAGTATAATTAATGGTTACCACCATTTATGGTTTCACATACATTAATTTCAACATACATTAAACCACCATCACGCTTTGTGAGTGGCCCCAAAAGTATCCCTACTGTTGGTTTAAACCGTTAAAAATCGGCTTTTTGGCATTATTAAAAAATCACTTTGTATTCCCAATGAAAAAACACAATAACACTTTGTGAGTGGCCCCAATAGCATCCTTACTGTTGGTTTAAATCGATTCAAATCGGATATCAGTACTTATTTTCAAATATTTCACTTGACAGCTTTTCGTTAACCAAAACGGACCCTGCGGCTACCCAATCCTTTTATCCAAAATCCCAGTGATTTCTCGTAGGTGTGCAGAGGTGTTCTTGGTTTTCATTAGAGCGAGTATCACGTCAACATATTCCTACCCTTTCCTTAGTTGACCTGCATTTGAACGGGGCCGGTCTTGGTATTGCCTTAGTTTGAGATCACCACACAGCTCGAAAAAGTAGCGTGAATTTCTGTTCTTCATCATGCACGTAAATGGAACGTCACAAAATGTACAAGCTAACATTATAAATCGTGTATAGCTCTGGGACATTCCATTTATTTCGGAAAATATTGTATACAAAAGCTCGTTTTCATTACAACCGTTTCATGCAAGTGGCTACTTCGTGTGGAAGGAGAGACAACTTTACATGCTCTAATTTTTACATCACAATGAAAATTCAGATTTTTTTCTGTGCAGTTTTTACACATTGAAGATGTATGTTATTCCCCAGCATCAACTATGGGGTCTCTGTGTAATAACAGCTGATCTGGCAATAACGGAGTAGCGCTCATGCTCAAATTTTTCAGCAATTTTATCTTCGAATTGATTCTAGAACAATAACATTTTTGGTGTGCTGAAAGTGAGATTTTCAATTTCTCTGAAAATAAGGACCACCCTAGTTTTCATTCTCACCAAAAGAAGCGCCTTGTTATAAAAACAACAAGGAATACAATTTTGCTCCAAAACATTAACCATAGGCTGAAAATGTATCTCTCCAACTAAATTCGCATTGTGGACCACTGTGCAGTGTTGCCTACTGTGCATTTGATAGATAGAAACTATCGATTTGAATCAATATCCTTAATTCGAAAAATGACTTACTGCAAAATTGGTTTTGAGAAAATTGTAGACATGATATCAAGCCAAATATTCTAACAGCAGAGTTTTTAGAGCGACCCAGGGAAAAAAAATGATGTTCCCATCGTAATTCCCGTACAAATTTCAAACTGACTGTGCACAGTCAGTTTCAAACAAAATTAGTGCAAATTGGAAGTATTGTGATCTGGGAATGGCTTTATAGTCTTATTTCGCATATAATGCATCGTCCATGATTATGATTTTTTCGCCACACCCCGAACGGATCACAATGGATTCATCTTGAAGGCCGATCTAGTCTTATGGGTCATAAACGAAGTCACAGGACCGAATATCCAGCTACTTTATCTACTGTGTATCTTTGAAAGTACACAGAAACAAATGATTAACAAGCGTGTAAAACTTCCTTTCATTTAATTTCCAATTGTATGCAATTTCTCATGCACCATACAACAATGTTTGAAATTTTTCATACAAGAGGCTAGATTCAGGCGATATCGGGCATACATTTACATGAAATATCCCATTATTTTCTACCAAATCTAGCATTTCCTTTATGTAACGCAGAAAACTCAATTTTTCTATTTATCTTTTTTTTTTATCGAATGCTAGATTTGGCAGACAATATTGGGATATTAAATGTAAATTTAAGCCAGATATCGCCTGAATCAAGCCTGTTGTATGGAAGATTGCAAACATTTCAATGCATTGTTGTATGGCGCATCAAGGACTACAACCAATTGCGTTGTTTACGCCTCCTTTGGCTTTGAATTAAATGAACGGAAATTTTTTGCGCTTTTTAAAATTAATTATTTTTTTCTGTGTATGTTTTTTTACGTTATGACGTACTTACATATGTTAACAAAAAAACGCAGACAAAGAAATTTTGAAGAATTTGAATCGATTCAAAATATCCTTTAATATAAGCTTTGCATCAAATTTTTGTAACCATCTATAAGATTAAGGCAAAAATCAACAAAGCACGTGCGAGACGAAATTTATCCGGCAATGTTTTACTTCTGAGTTTCCAATTTTCCTTTGTTGGTCTCTAATAGATGGATTTCTTATATTCAATTGGATCTGGTACCATGCGAGCATTTGCTGAAATTGATCTCGATATTTTTTCGTGTCCTAAAACTGTCACTTGTCCTTCAAATCTCCGATGGTACGTGATCCCAAGGGAACGATGCAACGTGTCCGTTTACGGATTACATTTGCCGTGTACTACTGATAGAGAAAGAGAGGGGAAAATGAAGAAAACAAACGAATCTCATCAACCGTTGTGGCCATATTCCGAGCAGCACGAATCCAAGCAGGCCAACATCGTCCATCCACTTGGCACCACATATCATTTCGTGCAGTCAAGTGTCAGAGCGTTTCGTTTCGTGACCACAAGTCCCAAATACCCAAGAAAAGACGAGGTGTCACTTTTCACAGACAGCCAGCACAGCACAGCAAGCGAACGAAAGAAAGAAGGGGGCGAGTCCAAAATTAAGAAAAGCAGATTGATGTATCAAATATAGAACAGCTCGATGAATTATAGATCGATGGAAGGTTGGTGTGTTTTGGGGCTTGCTGATACTTGCCGAGGTTATGAATTTCATCACAATAAAGGAAAGGATGTTTCACGTGTCTGGTCGTAAAACGGGACGGAGAAGAGACTAACGATAATGTGATGGAGAAGGGTTAACGGGGAACGTCCAACAGCCATCAAAAGCGGCGATAGGATGAATGGTTCTGTACATGTGGCGGAGTTCATGATTTCGTGCCTTCCTTCCACCCTTGGAACGTGAACAATATGGGAGAGAGAGATAATGTCTGCGAAAGGCACGACGGCGAAGTCAAATCAAGAAAGTTTTGACAATAATCTTACATTCATGTTTGTTTCGTTCTGTTTTTCCAGCCACGGTGGAGCCGGGCTGGGAATTTCGGTGAAGGGTGGATGCTAATTTATTATGATAACTGACGTTCCTTTATCGATCGGCATTTTAGGCGGCGCAAGTGAGCATGTATGTACGGAATGAAACTTTGGAAATTAGATGCTGTAAAGGAAATGTGTTTGTCGTGGGAAAGTTTTTTGATGGACGCGTTTTGTCGATCGTTCCTTCTGCTATCTTTTGGCTGTTATACGTACGTGATACTTCAAACTTGATGTTATATTGGTTAATTGAGAACTTTTCAAGTAAGCGAGAGTTTTTTCATAAGCTTGCTTCATACTTATCATAGAATCAGATGCGCATCAGTTAAAATCACCAGTTGGAGTTCATCATTCATCAAAATAAGAACAAGTCTCTTGTAGCGATGATGTTACCGACTTAGAGCCTTGTTCATGAGAAATTACCTTCTCAAAATAATAAATCAATCACTTTTAAGTAACAGACAGAACATTTCGCTGCCTTGTTTAAACCATCATTTTTCCAGTGACCCCTAAATGACAGAAAATCCTTGCAAAACAAGTCCCTTCTAGCAGTAGCAGTGCCCGAACGTCCAGTCTCATTACGGTGACAAGATCTACCGATAATTGGACATGCAACAGTCAATCCTGATTGCGAGTTTCGTTTCAATGAAGGCTGTAAATCCGACTGCTCGAAGGCAGAGGAGGCAGCTTCATCCGAAACAGCAACCCACATTGATCCGCTGTCCGCTCCCGCGTGGCCTGTAGAAAGCAACAACATCGGAGTGGATATCGATTAGTTGCCTTAGTTTCGCTATAACGACGTGTTTTCGACGTGATTCGGGCATTTGTTTGACATTAGTGCTGTCCCCGAGGCCGATTTTGGACCGTTCGATACGGAATCCTTCATCAAGAGTCTCATTCGGAACGTTGATACGGAGCGTTTTTTTTTCTATGGGGAAAAAAAAAGGAAAGAGTCGTTTCAATTTGTTTGCATAGTGTTACCTTCGAGTGACAGACATTGCCAAATTTAGCGCACTATTTCGCTGATGGTTGGACATATACGAAATATTACATACACTCAAAATCACGTCACATCCACGTGAAACGCACGTAATTTTCGTCCACTGCCAAAACCAGTAATAAACACGTAGAATTCACGTAAAAGCTACGTGATTTCCACGTAAATCCACATTCTACGTGAAAATCATATAATTGTTACGTGATTTTTCACGTACAATTCACCTGCACGTAATTTTCACCTGATTCTACTGAAGAAGATTTGGTTACGTGTTCGGGTGAAAGTTACGTGAAATTTCAGGTGGAAACACCGGGACGATTTTGTTGAGTGTACGTTTTGGAACCGGACGGTCTGTTTTTTTAGGTGAACTTGTGTTTTGGTGAGTCTGTATGTGAATATGTGATTTTGGAATATGATGATGACAAATTTAGACTGTGCGTTTGGCAAATAGATAGAAATAATATTTTTTTTATGTTAACGACATCGGAATATTATTGTTATTATTCCATGTAATCGATCTCTGTTTGAACAAAAGTTTCAATATTTCAATATCATGATATTCAAAGCCTAGAATATCTCCAGGTATAGTTCCAGTCGAATCATAAAAAATAAAACATCACGAGAAACCACACTAATTAAAGGGTGTTCCGATCAAAATTTGGTCAAACAGTAATGTGTATGAGTCGATCAAAGTTTTTAATAATAAGTCAAATTCTTTTTTCATTTTCTGGTAAGTCCTTTTTACCGAATGCCAATTGCCGGATCTTTCGTTTAACACCTGCCATAAGATTTTGTACAGTCTTTTTGTCCACTTTATTCGCCACAGGACGCCAGTTTACCTTGAACTGATTCTCGCTTACAACAGCTTTTTGAGTCTTCTTAAGGTCACGCTTGACAATGGCCCAAAATTCTTCGAGGGTTCTTGTCCTTGGGCACCACTTGAACGTTATTGGCAGCATACCACTCCATGGCCTTTTTCTGTTATGCCAAATACAGCCAAAATAGAACGGAACAATTGTTTCGCTTCAGGAAAGGCAGTAGACGATTTTGTAGGCACTCACTCTGATAAATTTCTTGGTTGGCGGTTCCGATCACAATGTAAACGTTGCTCTTCAAGCCACAGGTACAGATGGCATGCCACACCAGATATTTTTTTGCGAACTTTGACAGTTTAATGTGCTTGAAAATATCTGCCGCCTTTCCCCGTTCGGTTGCCGTATACAACTCCTATCCAGGAAGCTGTTTAAAGTCTGCCTTGACGTAAGTTTCATCGTCCTGTATCACGCATTCAAACTACGTCAGCACCGTCGTGTACAACCGATCTGGTTTGCCGACGTATTTGTTTATCGTCTCGGTTTGTCACGATCCAGCGCTCGTTTTTCGCTCTATCCATGGTTGAAGGCGTCATTTCAAGCTTCTTTGCGATATCGAAACAGCGGGTAACTCTTTTTGTCATCGCTGTGGCCTCCGGCTTTCGGTTTTCCTCTGATCCAGCTCTCTGGCTGTCGAAAAACGTTCACCGAACACTTTTAATACGTTGGTTACAGTTGATCTAGCCACATTGAACAATTTCACCAACTTGGCGTGAGAGTAGTTTAGATTTTCGCCTTGCTCGTTCAAAAATTTGATGCGATACTTCTCTTTCTTCGACGACATTTGGATAACTGAGGGGCTTATCTCAAAATCAAAATTAAAACGATAAAAGGAAATGCGTCAAGTTTAAGTTGACCAAATTTTGATCGAAACACCCTTTATTACTTGAATAAACCTTGTTTTGAAATTCAACAAAAAATTAACAATATTGTATCTCAGTAACAATATTTTTTCTTATAGAACTGACAAAAACCACTAGGATAATCGAAAAGTTTTGAAAGAGACATCTATGAAGCAGAAGAAAAACCAAAATTTCTACGCCATTTTGTCATCTTTTATAAGAACGTACTAAATATTTTATTTCAATTTGTTTTTGCATTCTTTGATTACAAGCAATTTGAAGTGTTAGTGTATTTTTAAGCAATGGAAAAATTCGAATATCATGCTTACACAGAAAAAAATAATTAATTTTAAGAATCGCGTAAAATTTCCCCTCGTTTAAGTCCAAGCCAAAGGAGGCGTAAACAACGCAATTGGTTGTAGTCTTTGGTGCGCCATACAACAATTTTTGCAATCTTTCATACAATAGGCTTGATTTAGGCGTTATCTGGCTTAAGTTGACATAAAATATCCAATTATTTTCTGCCAAATCAAGCATTCCCTTTATGTGTATTAGATAACGCAGAGAATTCAATGTTTCTTTTCATCTGTGTAATCACTGAATTTGTTTTGGCAGAAGTTTTAAGTTTCCAAAAACTGTATGCACAATAGGTGCCGCATTTGCTTACAATGCAACAAAAATATTTTCAAATGCGACTCTCTGAGCCACATTTGGAGAAATTTAAAATGGATAAAAAGAGTTTTTTACTTCGATTCATCACTACACAGATAAAAAGAAACATTGAATTTTCTGCGTTACCTAATGCACATAAAGGGAATGCTAGATTTGGCATAAAATAATAGGATATTTCGTGTAAACGTAAGCCAGATAACGCCTGAATCTAGCCTGTTGTATGAAAGATTGCAAACATTATTGAAGCGAAATTTTACGCACTTGTTAAAATTAATTATTTTTTCTGTGTATGTATGCGACTTGGGCCTACCACCACGATCTTGAATCAAAACACGAGGCTAAAGAATGGTGTGAACCAGGCACTTCGGCTCCGAAGCGAGTTCATGTCCCGAACTCGGCCAAGAAGGTGTTAGCGTCAGTTTTTTGGGATACAAAAGAAATTTTATTGATAAATTATCTCCAAACTGGTAAGCCAATCAACTCTGATTGTTTTTCTCACCTTTTGGACCTGTTGGTGGACCAAATTTGTGAAAAAATAGAAAACTTTTTCCATCAAGGTGTTTGAGAATACACCTGCTCACACAGCTGAAAAAAAACATCGCGATGATCAGTGAATTGGGGTATGAATTGTTGCAGAATTAACCATATTCACCAGATTCAGCCCTCTGACTTCTGGCTGTTTTCTTACCTAAAAAAAATCCTTAAAAGAAAGCATTTTTTTATCAAACGAAGAGGTTATGGACTTCACGGAGGAGTATTTTGCAGGCCTTTCAAAGAGTTTTTTTCGTGATGGGATAACAAAGTCAGACCAAGAGTATTGATCTTATAAGGAGTGTATCGAAAATAAGCTATCCACAAACTTTCTTTCAAATTATGTTGAAAACCGATATTTTATTCATACAAAAAATTGATCCTTTATTGTACGAGGTTAAACTTGAACATTATGAACACCGGATGAAATTTAAGTTATTCCTTCACGAATTTTCGAACTTAGGATCGAATGCTCTTCATCAAGTTCCGGACAAGTGTTGCATCGCATTTTTTGGACGCTTGAGCCCAAATTATTTTGAACTCCTGCATGTTCCCAGCTGCCTTATCAGTCTTCTTGAAGACCCTCTTCACGATTGCCCAGTAACGTTCGATGGGTCGAAGCTGAGGGCAATTTGGTGGATTGATATTTTTCTCAACGAAATCTATACCCTTTTCCGCAAGCCAATTGAGAGTGGTTTTGGCATAGTGAGCCGATGCTTAATCCGGCCAAAACAGTGGAGGTGTACTATGCTTCTTATATAAAGGCAACAATCTCTTCTGGAGACACTCAGATCGATAGATTTCCGCATTTATAGTTCCGGTAGTGTAAAAAATGGTTGACTTCAAACCACAGGAACATATTGCTTGCCATACCAGTACCTTTCGAACGAATTTCTCCACTTGAATCGACCTGTCTGCATCGCTCACATCCTCCCTAACGACGGCAGTAAAGTATTGTGGACCTGGAAGGGTTTTTTTTTTGTCCTCCTTTACATAGGTCTCATCGTCCATCAAAACGCATGCATCCGGACGCTGCAAAAGACGCGAATACAATTTCCGGGCCCTTGTTGCTGCTCGCTTCTTCTGTTCTGCACTTTGTTTCGAGATTTTCTGCTTCTTGTAGGTCTCCAGGTGGTTTCGCCTCTTGATACGCTGGATCATTCCGACACTCGTTCCTGCTTTTTTGGCCAAATCACGTATTGACATTAATTTGTTCTTCATGATTAGAGATACCACTTTATGCTCCAGTTTCGGGTTTTCTGCCTCTTCCTGGTAGCTCATCCAAAGAATAGTGTTCCCCAAACTTATTAATGATGGTTTTAACACTCGCATGATGATTTCCAAACCGCTTCGCCAATTTTCGCATAGTAATACCCTTCTCACTTAGCCATGTGTCCAGAACCTTAATTTTCACTTCCTTTTCACTACGCGACATTTTGAAAACGCAGAATTTGAACTGCACAAACAAGTAAACAAAAGAAAGCTGACAGTCAAACGCACAGCATGCAGTGTTCAGAGCATAAAAAACCATAACAAATACATGCGTGCAACGCAAATGTATGTGGATAGATTATATCCGATACACTCTTTGGAAACTTTTCTCTTTTAAGCTTAAAAGAAACTATTCTGAGTGATTTCTCAAAAAAAAAACAATGTATTTTCGTTTCCGCTTTCCAAACTTTTTGACTTACCTTGCATCCCACTGGAACACCAGAGACCTGAGCATATCACAAGGTTATAGACTTATAGATCTTTCGGTTCTTTGCTCTTCACATATCATTTAGCTTTATTTTGTACAATAAAATTTTACTAAGAACTTCACTACTTTTTTTTCTGTTCTCCACACTTGAGCCATATATTACTAAGGAAAAAGTCATTGTGGCTTTTTGTACAGGGTGAGTGGAAATTCTTGTCAGTGTTTTTCAAACATTTGTTACTTTGAATGTGGGCTAATCACAGACAATATTGTACATTTTTCTTCCAGAGTGTATTCACGGCATGTAAGTTTGTTTCAAACTTCCATTCGTTTGAGACTCGTGGTAATCATGGACGTGAAAGGGGAGCTCGTAATAAGCTTGTTTTTGAAACATTTTAGACTGTGTACTATTCTAAAAATATTAAAGCCACTCGGAATAAACGAATTATTCTTCTTTTGCATCATCAAACGCTACAAAAAAAAAAACGGGGCTTGGAAAATACCTCCTAGATCTGGCCATAAACGAACTGTTATGTGTCCCGAAGCCATCACACGAATAAGAGAGCAAATTTTACGGGATCCTAGAAAGTCTGGTCGAAAGTTAGCCAAAGAACTGGAAATGTCAGACCTTGGGCTGAATCTATGAAAAAAACAACGAGTGCATGGCTTGACTGAATAGCAGAAGATTACACGAGCCAAAAAATGACTGAAGATGCTCAAGCGGTACGGTAATTGTGAAATTTTGTTTTTGGACGAAAAAATATTCTGGCTCCATGATCACCAGATCTTCTTCAGGTGCCGGTCAGATCGTTATCGAATATCTTTTAAAATGGGCTTTTGTTCTTCATCGTAACAACAAGCTCAGCCCACCGTGGCGACTGATTTAAGCGGTGTGAACGATGGGAGATTTTTCTAGAAAATGATGCAATTCGTGGTTCATTCGCCTTCTCCACGTTCCGTCTTCCAACTGCACTTCAAAGTAGGCCGTACGCAGCACCGTTCAAAGTTAGTTCTTCACAAGCAATTTACATGTTCCGTGGTCACTGACTACTGATCAAATTAATGTTTTATTTTATTTGATCTTAACGACCTTCGGAGTTCAAGCATGCACAGCTGCACGGAGTTCAAACAGGCAGGCAGATTCTCTCTGCTTATCAGCGGTCATCAGTGAATACACGAGCTCTTTAATTCCAACACTGTCAATTTGAACTCGGGCTACGATATCAATGTTGTCAGCAAAGTCAAACATTTAAACAGACTTCCTGAAGATCGTACCACTCGTGTCTATCCCCGCTTTCGAAATCACGCCTTTCAATGCAATGTTCAATAGCAAACATGGCAATTCATCAGCTTGCTGTTCCACTTTCTGAATTACGAAGAGACTTTAGAATGTCCCTGAGACTTGGACGACAAACATAACTCGATCCATCGTAGCTTTGACCAACCACGCAGTTTTTCTGGAAATTCGTATTCGTTCTTTCCTGTGTTAAATCTCTTTATTCGAAACTCTCAATAATTCCATTTTTCATTACTAAATTACCCTTAATTGCATAAGTTACTAGGTACTTTTGGTAATTTCTCTCTCCGCATCATGAAACCAATTGTTCTCCATGTTATCTTCAGCACCTAGTCCAAATTCAAGCCAATTAAGCAAGCGCCCACTGAGATTGAAAATTAAATTGAATTAAATTGAACGAAATTAAATTGAAATCAAAAGTCTAATACGATTGAGGGACCAGATAGAAATAAGTGTCCGTAGATGCATTTCACACCTTCTGGCAACTTTGCTTCTATTGATGTCCAAGCTCATCGATTTAGCACCACCCGGGGGAGACTTGGTCCTATACCCAATGATTTTATTATCTCCAATCCGCTAAAACAATCGCAATGTTTTGGGATATAGTGGACAATATTATTACAATTTGAGATAACTCAATGCAGACGTCTTTTAAATTTGGCAGATCGGCAGGCAATCGGTGGAGACCCATCTGGTACCTCATAGCAAGATGCCTAGAGGTGGATCCGAAGTATTGATGAGCTACCTCCTCCCTTTCACCAAGTCTTAGATTGAAAAACTTTGTCGAGGACCGCAAGATGATTTGAGTTAACCCAAGAAACTTTTTAAATTTCAAGTCGAGTACTCGACTCTTAAGAAAAGTATAAATCACTGATTAAAAGGGGTAACTGTTAAAATATAAGTTTTTTTTCTAGTGGAATTCAAATAAGTTCGCACACGTTTACTAGCGTTAGTTTGAAAAAGTAGTTTGGTTTTAAAGTTTGCATTGATAAAAAGGGGTAATATAAATTGTCATTGTTTCACAATAAGGTTGCTATCAGGTGATTTAGATGATATCTGACTGATAGTGGCACAGGCACTGTTTTGTGTCCTACTATAAAATTAAGAACACATATCGAAGTTTTCATTCCAATGTGAGACCCTCGCCCACCATCAATCAGACATCACTTTGATTAACTGGTCACAACTTTTTGGATTTTCTAGGATCATCTTGCGGTCTTCAACTAACTGGACTGTATCGCAAATAAGTTATCCACTTTTTTTAAAATCATAATTAATTTTTTTTTTTCAAAAAAATGAATGATATTTCATTTGACGGGATTGACCTTGAACATTGTAAAGACCGGATGAAATCAATCGAACACTTTTCACCAAATTCCGGAAAAGTGTTTCAAAAATTTTGGACACCTAACCCCAAATTTTCTTGAACTTCTGCATATTCTCAGCTGCTTTACCAGTCTTTTTGAATACCCTCTTCACATTCGCCTAAAAGCCTTCGATGGGCCGAAGCTGAGGGAAATTTGGCCGATTGATGTATTTTTCAACGAAATCCATACCCCTTTCCGTGGGCCAATTGAGAGTTGTTTTGGAGTGATGCATCGACTCTAAATTCCACCAAAACAGTAGCAAAGTACTATCTCCTGATAGAAAGGCAGCAACCACTTCTGCAGACGCTCAGATCGATAGATTTTCGCATTGATTGTTCCTGTAAATCAATGAACTGTAAAAAATGGTAGAACCTCATACCACAGGAACATATTGCTTGTCATACCAGCACTTTTCGACCAAATTTCTCCACTTAAATCGACCGGTCTGCATTGTTTACCTCCTCTCCTACAACGGCAGTGTAATATTGTGCACCTGGAAGAGTTTTTAAACCCTTTTTGACATAGGTCTCGTCGTCTATAAAAATACCTGTAGCCAGTCGCTGCAAAACTTGCGAATGCCATTTCTAGGCCCTTGTTGCTGCGCGTTGCTTCTGTTCTGTTTTTTCGGTGATTTTCTGATTCTTGTAGGTCTTCAGGTTGTTCCGTTTTTTTACGTTGAATCATTCCGTGTGATTCCGTTGAATCACATAAATCTAGCTTGGGAGTAGCTTTACATCTTCAATATATAGAAGATTCTATTTATAAATCAGTTGCAGCGCCGGCCACGTCCTCACGGTCTTTGAGGAGAGAGGCAGAAGGATGATTAGTTTGACAATCGTTGTTATTAGAGCCGTGAACACCACTGCATCTATATAATTACCAAGGGAAAGATAGTTCTGTTAGTGAAGCAGGTTGTGATTAGATTATGGATGGATGCACTATGGTAAGTGATGCGATCAATGAAAGAAAACGCAGTAGACTGCTTTTTATTTTAAATCTAATGATGATAGAAAGAGGCAAGTGACAAATGGTAAAAAAGCGAACGGGTCCTTGGATTGAACTCCTGACCATCTGCTCAGTAAGCAGAATGGGTAACCACTGAGCTACCTAGCCGCGTCAAGATGAAGATACAAATCAGTCTTAAGGTTAAAATATGATTTAACAAATATCATCTACCACAAAACATACAATAAAGATATGGGCCCTCTTATAGTTCTTTCGGCAAAGACGCAGCTACAACGCAACACCATGGTAAAGATGACTGGGTTTGATTCCCAGTTTGATCTAAAAAAAATCCTTAAGGGATGTATGATTGTACCTGCCACACAACGAAACTAGTTAAGATTAGTCATCTCCATTTCATTCGAACTACTTTTATTGCTTATCTTGACAGATACGTGTATTTCGTGTAATAAAAGTCGGCTGAGTATCAGTAAACAACACTACAGAAGTTTTCACATTGTAGACGAAATACGCGTATCTGTCAAGATAAGCAATGAAGGCAATTGAAATTAAATTGAAAATACTAACCTTTCTTCTCATTATCTAGTGCCTCATTTCCCCCGTCTAGTTTGTTGTATTTTCCCCCATTAAAGAAGGATGTGGTCTTAAAGCTAGATCCATGTTTGTTATGAACTTGGCTGTTGTCTACACAGGCTAGTGAATAAAAACCATTTAAGCATCTTCCATACCAACCAAGTATCCATCCATTTAACCAACTTTTAATAAAGTTTCTAATCTTTTGCAAACCACTACACGATTGGCTGTAAATATCAGCATTTTATTATCACAATGTATGCCTCTAGTTTGCAGTATCGCGTCATTTGGAAGACGCTTCCAACCATCTCATCTCAAAAACCGATAGCACCAATAAAATTTCGCAATATTGTTTCTTAATTTCAACTTTAATAAAAATCGTAACCCGAAAAGAAAATGCGTGACAGCACACGAAAACACGACCATTCGCAGACAGAGCTTGCTACGATCTTTTAAAAGCTACGCAAAGTATTGCTCTATTCTAAAGATACAATCGATCAAGGTAGTTTCGTCCTTATGATGCTAACCGTGAGAACTGTATTTAATGGGAGAGATGAAAGTTTGGCTCGTGAAGTTTCAAGGTCAGGTTACTGCTATCTTCACCTTGAGCTCACACTCCGTAAACTAAATTGAACCCTTCTGGTGTCCCTCTCAATTATTTCACATATTTTAGTGATTTTAACACATTGAAGATTACAGTATATCTCAAACACCATTCTTCAACTCACGTTTTCAAAGTTACGAATCTCAATCAACATGGATCAATACAATTGATACTTTAACTAACTGTACTATTTTTACATTGCTCTGTTTTTAAAATACGTGTTCCTTAAATCACGGGATTGAATTTCGACCCGTTTCACCGTAAAGCACCAATGCAGAAAAGCCACACAACAAACTTCCCATGTGAGTTGAGGCAGCTCTAGGTAGGAATTCCGTCTCGGTCCAGCCGAGTGGGGCTTCCGGTAATCACCATTCAAATACATCAAGCACATTGTAACAAGACACTCACTAGAAACGGAGATATAGGCAAGCAGCTCCTTGATAAGAAGCAGCAGAATTCCCATTCATAGTTCCACCGTTGCGTGGCGCAACATCCTTTCTTAATACGTATAACACGTATGAGAAGCGAGTTCTGCTTTCGGAGCTCTTCAATTCGAATCAGCAGAATTTGTACAATAAACAGAGTTGGTGTGGACCACCATTCATCGCAAGAAAGCATGTACACGGAAAGAATAATTTACCCAGCGATGGGTACTTTCTCTTGAAATTTTACCCAGTTTCACTATTAAGTTGGGCTACTCCAATGAGTAATCCCACTTTTTAACGAAACCTAGCAAAATTTCTAAAAAAAAAGCTCAGCACTGGGTAAATGATTCTTTCCGTGCAGTCGGTTTTCGTTGTCTATATGTCTTGTCAGCATTGGTCCGGGTTGAAGATGCTGCTTGAATGATCTAGACAGATTTGTGATCAGGGCCCATCGTGTCAACCATTGATTTGTAGGTTAACTTAACTCCTGGATTTTATTCCAATAAATCAAGTTAAGAGTTTGTTCTAATAAACTAAGGATAAGCTCATTTGTTTACGCAGTTATCACGATTGAGTCCCTTTGTGCTGTTTCCTTGATTGACTGTTTTGGATGTAAATAAGCAAGCTCTTCAACATGCTGGGCTCTTTTGTGAGTAGAGCTCATCCTTTCTGGTTCGCAAAGATATCTGCCCACTGTATTACATGTGAGATAGCACATCGTGATTTGGTGGCAGGTGAAGTGTCAGGGAAGTAGCTTAGTTTGGTTGAAAATGAGATGAAAAGAAATAAATTATGATTCGATGTTTTCGACGCTTTAGTCTTCTAGTTTAAATTACTATAGTACCTGTGAGATTCACTACAAATGATTATTGTAATGCAAGGAAACGAAGCAGCACATTGAAATTTTAGAGATACTGTTCTTTATTCGATGAGGGGACCCCGGCGTAGTGGTTAACTTCCATACCTCCCACATCAAAGTTATGAGTTCGAATCCCACCTCGGACAAGTTATGAAAATACCAAAAAGGTATTTGAGTGATCACGACGGGAGATGAACCAGCACAGGGGTTAAAATTTCGATGCACTATGAATTACTGTTTACTAATGCATGGGGAAGATCAATTTAAAAGTTAATAATAAAACAATGTAAACAACAGGAGTGGTGAAATTAAGAACAACAACACTATCATAACCAAATTACCAAATTTTCAGCAGGGAATAAAAACTATCGTGCTCTTTGGTTCACCATAATAGGATGTGCTTTTGCCTGCTAGAAATTGAGATGTCCCTGGATAAAGCCTGTCAACGTTAAATATCGGGCACTTCCTTCAGTGTAGATTTTGAATTATTTCACGGATCGCTGAAACGCTTTGCACTGTAAACAAAATATTAACATTCTGGATACATTCAGTAAAACGGTGTGGAATCAATTGAAATTGCTCAAACGCATTTTGTACGAACGGCAGCAAAATCCGAAATTATCGGTAGTTTTCAAGAAACTAAAACTACCAAAAAGAATCATGTTTTGTGTTTGCAAATCATTTGACCAGCACTTGACTGTAGATCGGAAGATTGGAAGTGGGGCAAATGATCCCGACAAATGAAAAAGAAGGTGGTAGCCATTATTGAGATAAATCCCAATTTTTCTGTAAGAAATGTGGCTCGCAAAGTTTGACAGTCAAAATCATGCATACAAAAAAGTGAAGTAGAAACAAGCACTGAAGGCGTACAAAGTGAAGGTGCCCAACCATGATGACAAACAAAATTTCACAGCAAGAAGTCATGCTATGGAGCTATATACTAAGTTTTTGCAAACATTTTCTTGTATAATAATGGACGACGAAACATATGTACTCAAAGATTTTTAGCATATTCCAGGTCTGGTTTTTATACCACAATGCAAAGGAACGTCGTCGCAGAGCATTTTTGAACAAAGAAGGTTTCCAAATTCCCGAAAAAGCATTTGATTTGGCAGGCCATGTGTAGTTGTGGTCGAAAATTTAAAAGTTTCGTCTCTGCCGGTCTGCAAGAGCAGTTGTTACCGTTCATCAGAAGCCACGACTCTCCAGCTCTGTTTTGGCTTAATTTGGCCTCTTGTCACTATGTCGTGAATTTTACAGAAAGAAGCATTAACATCTTAATCAAGTGTTTCTTATGTAGATATAACTGTAATATTGTAAAATTGACAATCAGTTTTGTTGTATACATTTTTTTCGCTGCTGTAATTTTGGTGTCCGAAATTTAACGTGGACAAGCTTTAAATAGTACTTCTTTCATGCTTTCTACAAAATTTTCCACCCAACTGGTGGAGTAAGAAACTTAAAATAGTTCACTACCAGATGGATTAATCTTGTAGGCGACATCATGTTACAGGAGCGCAAAACTCAGGAGCTATTAATTTCTCTTTGAAGAAAGCTTTTTCGATCATTTGTACCCCTTTGTTGCGATCACGGGTTTCAAACGCTGATGGTGGTGTAGGTTCAGTGGTGTAGGCACTGAACCTGTAACTATTTTATACCATAAGGCAAATCAGTAAGTGAAATTAGTATTTTATATCATTCCGCAAATGTTGATCTATTTAACGTGAATCGCGAACAGAACAGAATAACTTTTCATTACAGTACTCATTCGAAAATGCAGAAAAATATTATTTCGGAATTTCATGCTTGCGAATCAAAATGTTGCCGTGATAGGGAATTTCTTGATACTTGCCAAAACGCAACATTCTTTAAACCTTTCTAACATTAATTGATGAATATGTACGGGAAATATATTCATCTATTGTTAGTAAAGTTTTAAATACTTAAGTAAAGAAAATGGCAGTCGTAAACCTCTTAATGATTATGGCAAAAAACTCAAAAATCAATCAATCAAGAAACCATCGAGCTATTAGCGTCCAGTGTATCATTTTTTCGTGACGATAGACATTTGTAAATTTAACACAATGCTCAAGGTATGCAACGAAGAGAAAACTTAAATTGTTTTAGCTCGCTTGCAGTACTTGGAACGTAATGTTCGATAAATTCCAATCAAACAAACTCTCTCAAATCGAATTGGTCATCCTGGAAAGTAGGGATTTGAAACGGTACACATTTGTATTAAAACTTTCTCAGTCTTTTGAAGAGGCTGGTTATTTTATCCGTTGCACGATCTGCCTTACCAACGATGACTGCCAACATGATCACACACAAGCGCCTTACTTGTTTTGCTCCTTGTGGTTGCACCCATGGGCTGGTTACAAAGACATCACTGGCCCAAGCAACCAACTGTCTAGCACTCCACAGCATAATTGGCTGCCTAGCAACGGTTTCCTAGCCAACGGCTGCTAGCTACAGCCTGCAGAGCCATCAGCTACCTGACCAATTGGTTGGTTGCCAGTGCATCCTCTAGAGTACTTCCTACCACCAACTGACAAATCCAAATTGGCACCTTGCCGCTTCGCACTGCTGAATGAAACTAGTGCACCCTGCTGAGTACATTCTATCACCAGCCGGGGTTGCCACATTATTTTTCGTTCTAATCTTGCCTTTCTTCGCATCAAACTTTGTGTTGAAAAGGTAAAATTTTATAATTGCTACTGGGTACATCAAAACTCATTTATTTTGATTAGATAATACAAAACGGATTATTCAATAAGGCGTATACCCCGTCCACATTGAAACCTATATTACGTGATATAGATTATCTTGATATCAGCATCCATACATTTAGTTTGCATTGGAGATAATCTGCAGGGCATTTGATATCAAGATCTCCTTAATAACGTAGTCTATTTAGGTTGTAGTACGAACGGAGTATTAAATGAAATTATCGATTTCTATATACCACACTACAGCAAAACGGATCGACTTTCTACAGGAAATGAAACCAGTATACGAGGGATTCATGTTCTCGAGAGTATTTAATCGATCATTTCACTTAAAAAAATGGACAAAAATTGCCGATTTTTCATGGGTTAACCTTCACCCGCACTGAAAAAACTACCCATGCAGTCTCAATCATAGTAACTCATGAGTCAGCAGACAAAATTTGACATCTCTATCAGTTGAACTCTAACCGTGATGGCAAAAACAGTGAAGCAACTCCGTTAAGAAGTGTGCGCGTTCAAAGAACGGCACCTCGCCGCGTCGAAAACGGATATCGTGTGGCACTTTGTGGACAACATCTTGGCACTATTAGACAACAATCAGAGCATCGAAAGAAAGCCCGGTTCCGGACGGCCGACGACCCCGAGCGACCAGAAACTTCAAAGGATATTGCATGCGCTGGGCCGGGAGGTTGGTTCAACCTGCCAAACAGCGAAAGTGAAAAGTACCTGTCAAACATGGAAGTCGCGTCCACTGGTTTCGGAGCTGCAGGCAATAACGCAGTGGCAGTGACTGAATAAGATGGTCAATTCGATTTTCCCGGCGAATTACGACGTGATGGTGGTGAAGGGCGACGAGACCTATCTCACCCTGGATGGCAACGATTGGTAGGGCACTTCGTATTTTACTTCCCCCACGAAAGAAGTGAGCGCCGAGGTGAAGTTCATTTCACACTAGTTCCCAAAGAAGGTGCTGCTGCAGCTGACAATCAGCAAGAAGGAGATTTAAAAGCCACTCTTCTCTCGCTCTGGTCGGGTCGTGAACGGGGAAATTTATAGTACGAAATGCCTGCCGGAAGTTGCGTCGTTCATCAAGAAAGACGCGGTGTTCTGGCCGAATCTGGCGTCGGCCCACTACTCGAAGCGATCATTGGAGGAGATGGAGCGGCTGAAAATCGATGTGGTACCCAAGTCGGTGAACCCACCCTCAGCTGCGTCCCATCGAGAATTTCTGAGCCAACCTGAAGCGTAAAATGTACTCCAACAATTCTGTCGCGAAAACTGTGGAGGAATTGATAAATAAAACGAAGAACGAACTCAAAAACATGCCTACACGCATGTTTTCGTCCGCCATGGCGAATGTTCCGGTTGACTGCCGGAAGGCCGTACACGGAAGGGCGTAGATTTTTTTTTGCAAGAAAGCCTAAATAATTACCTTCCATGGAAAATTTATCAAAAGCAATTATTTGTCTAGGATTTTTTTTATCAGCATCCGAAAAAAAGCCATTTTTTTCAATGCAAACGTTATTGAGATGATTATGAATCAAACAGTGTTTGTTTTGATAACTTAAAGTTTAAACCGGAATTGATTTAGCAATCAATAATTTTTATAATGTGTATATAAATATAAATTTGTTGAATTTAGAATTTAGATGAAGTCCATACTCATGCGGTTTCGGATTTGGGTCTTATACAGATTTTGTTGTGAGAAAACTCGCTCCACAACTGTCAAATAATGCGGAATCAGTAGAAAGTTCGCAATAAACTTTCTAAGCAAGATAAAATCCAGCTTTCCATCTGCTTGTTTGAAACACAGCAGTTTTCTCCAACAAGTTTCCAAGACATCATTTGCGATGGCCTGTTCTTCATCGTTTCTCAAGAAGTACGGCTATTGTTTAGTAATCGAGTTGAACTCCTTCAAAGTGTGCAATTTGTTGAACTGTTTACAACTGACTAGAACGACAGCCATCTGGTGGCAGATCGATGCAGAACTTTCAAATTCCAAGAGATTTTGTATTATCTGGTATTCCTTGGAACGTTTGGGACTGCAAGGGAAGTAACTGTAGATATCTCTCATCAACTGTTTCAGCTGCATTGGCAGCTTTCCGCATGCGTAGTTTACATAAAAAAGCCAGAGTGGCAAGTTTATTATCAAATGAGGACAGTCACGTCAAAGCAGCTTCTTGACGCATCGGTAAGAACCCATCATTACCGATGATCCATCTGATCGAAAGCCTACAAGTTTTTTTTTTGTAATTGGTGCCGTCGATCTGGAATTGTTTAACAATTGCGCAAAATATGTATAGGTTTTCGCTCTGCTAGATTATATTTAAGATTAAAAAGAATCACGTTCGAAATAATTATGCTTAGAGCAACAAAAATGAGTGTCGAGCACATTATTCTATTCTGCGTGAATGCATGCAACTATTTTTACTTTAGAAAAACAATATTTTTTGTAGAAATCTCTGCAGGAGACTATGCAAATTTTGTGAAGCTTAAAAAAAACACTGCTCCAGTGGAAGACTTGAAGAAATTATTGACGGGATTTATGGAGAATTATATTCATATAAATATCATCACAAGACAGTTTTGAATAACGGACAATGAAATACTAGAAGAAACTCCTGAAATAATCACTGGAGGAATAGCATACTCCTGAGAAATACCTATAGAAACGCCAGAAGGAACAGCTCAAGCACTGCCTTGGTAAAAACTTGGGTTCCAAAAATGTAGTTATTTTTTATATTTTAGGGTTTTGAGTGGACGACCGTATGCCAAAAATCTTAAAAATCTTGGTTTATCTCAAAAATCTGTTATCTTTATATGCAATCTGTGTCAATTTAGATAAATCTGTGCATGTGGCAACCCTGTCGCCAACTGCAAATCCATATTTGTTATTTGCTCCGCACAGCTCCAGTACTGCCACACAAATGAGAAATTTTCGAAGGTGTACTCCGTTTATATCGTTTACTGCTGCATGCAAGGTGTTCCGATCAAAATTTGGACAAACAGTAATGTGTGTGAGTCGATCAAAGTTTTTATTAGTAAGTCAATTTGTTTTTTGATTTTCTAGTTCAGTTCATACATAATACAGGAGAAATATTCAGCCTAGCTTCCTTTTTACCGAATGCGAATGGCCGGGACTTTCGTTTAACACCTGCCTTAAGATTTTGTACAGTCTCCTTGTCCACTTTATTCGCCGCAGAACGCCAGTTTGCCTTGAACTGTTTCTCGCTCACAGCTTTTTGAGTCTTCTTAAGGTTCCGCTTGACGATGGCCCAATATTGTTCGAATGGAAGGAGCTCTGGCGTGTTGGGAGGGTTCTTGTCCTTGGGCACCGCTTGAACGTAGTTGGCAGCATACCACTCCATGGCCTTTTTTCCGTAATGGCAAGATGCAAAATCCGGTCAAAATAGAACGGTGCAATTGTATCGCTTCAGTAGACGTTTTTGTAAGCACTCGCTCAGACAAATTTCCTGGTTGACGGTTCCGTTCGCAATGTAAACTTTGCTCTTCAAGCGCAATGTAAACGTTGCTTTCTCCGCGAAATTTGACAGTTTAATGTGCTTGAAAATATCTGCCACCTTTCGCTGTCCGGTTGCCGTGTAAAATTCCTGTCTAGGAAGCTGTTTAAAGTCTGCCTTGACGTAAGTTTCATCTTCGTGTACCACGCTATCAAACCTCGTCGGCATTGTCGTGTACAACTTTCGCGATCACGCTTTGGCCGACGTGTTTTGTTTATAGTCGCGATTTGGAGTCACCACTTTCTTGTAAGTTGACAGTTCAGCTCGGTTTTTAGCTCTATCCACGATTGAAGGCGCCACTCCCAGCTTTTTTGCGACATCTCGGACGGAGAGGTTGGGGCTCCGCTCGAAACGGCGGGAAACTCTTTTTGTCGTCGTTGTGGCCTCTGACTTTCGATTTCCTCCCGATCCCGCTTTCTAGGCTGTTGACGAACGTTCACCAAACACTTTTAATACGCTGGTAATAGTTTATTTAGCCACATTCAACAATTTCGTTAACTAGGCGTGAGAGTAGTTTGGATTTTCGCGATGCAAGTGCTAAATTTTTATGCGTTGCTTCTCTTCTTTCGACAACATTTTGATAAATCATCTCTACATCAACACATCTTCAAGGGGTGTGCTAAATTTTTAATGCACGATGAAGGGAGATGCGTCAAGTTTAAGTAGACCATACTTTGATCGAAACACCTTTTATGAGACCTCCCTTGCTCGCATTTGAAATCTGTGATAGGAATGTACTGTACATTTAGGTCATTTAGCCTGCAAAACGAAATTATAAGAGATCAGTTTTTATTTCCGTTATTTTCAGTAGTTTCAAATTGTGAACGGATAATTTTCAATTGACACTCTACCCTTGCCGTAAGACGTAGTCTACGTCAAAAGCTTCTTTTTAAAATAAATGCAAATAAAGAATTACATTGAATGGAAGGCGTCAGCTCTATTTCTTCAACTAATATCATTCTCATTTGTTTACAGAACCACATCGAAGACTCATTGTTTTCATTTCAATAATGTTTTTGATATTCATCTCATGGGTCCCATGTTCATCCTATTCGATTACGAATGATTGCCAAACGAAAAGATTGGTTCATTTTCTGTGTTTTGTTTTCTTACATTCAACGAAAATAAATTAGAAACCAAACATGTAGTGCGTCTTTGTTTTCTATTAGAATGAATTGCAAAGCGTTGGGGCGGATGGGGAAGCATAACATCGATGCGAAATCTTAGGTCTTTGGTTTACACATGGAAATTTGTTCTTCGGTTCAATTATCACTTTATTTTTCGAGTGGGTTTCACAATCGAGACACATCGAGATCTTTCTGATTGACGTCACCTAGGTTCTACGGACACAAGGGACCGGAATCTGTCTTCACATTTGTGAAGCAAACATAATGACGTCATACTGATGATTGAATAGTGTTACGTTTATTTCGTAACAAGTCTATTACTGACTTGATAAACTCTGATTCCAGTCAACTCTAACCTATTTTTATATCAAAATAAAATGCCAGTGCAACTTGAATACAAAATTTAAAAATAAATAAAAAACAGAACTATTGTTCAACTTAACAACGGGTATCATCGAGTATCTGACTTCAATCGTGAATATAATGGCAGTTCTGGCTACATTCTCATTATATGTAAATGTATCGTTCCGAAGAACATTAATCATCATTGGCTGTAAATTATTGGGTTTGTGACATTGTAGCTTATAGCGTCCAGCTTTCTGCGGTTGATTCACCTTTCAGCAGTTTGCTACATTGCAGCACCATGGTCTCAAAGTTTCCGGTCGACGAAATTCCCAAGAGATTCTTTTTGACAAAATACATGGCACATTATTAACATTCTAATGAACACTGATCAGCTTCCGAAACAGTAAAACAAAGTTGCTACTTATTGCAACAAATTGGACACATACCGTATTGACCGATGCATGCATCCACTGTCGTCCCAACCATATGATGATGTGCACTGATGAATTCCATTACACAACAAAGCAGGAAAACATCATTCTTCGAAATACGAATGGCAAAATCACCAGCAACCACTTGTCGTAGCAAAGGCAAATGGCAACTTCAACACTGTTCTTCTGCCCCAAACCAACCCGTTGGGTATGGCATTGATGAGATGAGTGGCACCGAGACGATGAGTTACATTCTATTGTATGTCTGTGACATGTGAAGTGGAACCATCGGAATAAACACATTCTCAGCGTCGTCAGTGGCACTGTCACCACCAACCACCACAGGCACTGGGAACAACATGCATCGAGCTTCTGCAAGCTGGCGAGAAGAAAGGTGCACTTTTTCCCAGCAAATGCCATCACTATCATGATCCTAATAAATTATTTATATGCTTTGCAATCGCATGCAGTGGAAGAGGCTGCGGAGCTCAGACGACGATGACTACGGCAAAGGTAGCTTGAAGGCAATGGAAGTGTGAAAGGCAAGTATATTCATAAAATCACCCATTGATTCCTTGCCGGTGATGTGTAAATAAAATATGGTTTATTTGCTAGGATGGTTGGGAATAAAAGCGAAATGAGTCAATGCAGTAATTGGAACAAACATAACATCAGCAAACAAAAGATACGGAGAACAACTGTGGCCACACAGTGCAAGTACGATCCAGAAATGAAACGAAGAGGTACTGGTTGGTGATAAGAATTAAATGAATCTGCGTTCATTCTAGTTTAAACAATTTAATCAACCACAGCCCTGGGCTTGTTTTGAGAACTTTCCTAATAGCTTATTAGATGTTTGCTACCAAATATTTTTACACACCATCCAATCACAATTTATTGAGTTTAGTTAATGGGTGGCTAAAGGAACCACTCGTCAAGTTTAATTTGCCCGACTTTAGAGACTTTTTGGCTCACGGGAATCTTTTGATCGATGAATTTTCGCACGATTGTTCATTTATGCTGGACGGTTTTGACGAATATGTAAAAAAATGGCCATGTATCTTATCGTGTAACACGTACCTGCGCCGGTTTTTTGATAACCATATGACTATAGTGCGTTAAGTACCCACTGTGTCTTATTACTTACGTCTTTACTAGTTATTTAGTAGGTCCTGTGACCTACCGTTGGTCGTGTCACCATCTGACTTGGAGCTCAAGGACAATCTGGAAGGACGCCGTGTTCTCCGGAATAGCTTGTCGTTTCTCGCGTCGTTGAAGCGAGGACAAGCGAAGAACACTTATTCTGGGGTTTCCTCGGCATCCACGGACATAGGACTCGTGGAAGACTCGGCTTGCCCGTACATGTGTAGATACTGTCTAAGGCAGCCATGGTCAGACAGGCTTTGCGTCAAGTGAAAGGTAATACACCTGTGTCACCGACCGACCCATCCAGATATCTCCATTCCCGCTGCCACTTGACCATTGATGCGGCTCCAGTGGTCTTTCGAATACCTCCCGTGCCTTGTTGTTTGAAGCGTTCAACATCCTCTTTTATGATGCTGCCGATGGTCATCATCCGCGCTACGACGTAGACCACGTCGTGTGGCACAGGACGGTCTGCACTGACCATTTTTAGGCACATTCAACTTTGCATACTTTCGAGCTAGCCAAGGTAGCTTTTAGTACTCAAGGCGGAAGCCCTTGCTGGCCTGCCATACCCAAGTATGGACAGAGTGACGCTGGTCAGGAGCTTTCGTTTGCTACCTTGTACCGCTGAACTGTTCAACATCATGCGGGATAGCGCCTGTATAGTCATAGCGGCTTTCTTGCAGCCGTGGTCGACGTGGCTGATTGAGGTTAACTTTGAGATGATGGTGCAGTTATCTGCACTAATCGTAGGCCTTTGCTCCGGTTTCCTGTTATTGACCACAGTAATCTCCGTTTTGTGATGGACTAACTCCAGTCTCATGGAGCACATTCATCTCTCGGCTATATTGATGGAGTGTGGCCGATAAATCCACCTCAGTATGGAGTCTCCATAGACTTTTAGGGTGATGTTGTCCGCAAATCCATCTATGTTCACCCCTATAGGAAACTTTCACCGCAATACTTCGTCATACATCTTGTTTCTGAGCACCGGATCCAGGATTGAACCTTACGGAACTTTTGCGGTGACTTGAACACGCTTCTGGACCGCCGCAGTATTGTATACCAGTACCTGTACAGGTACCCAGGAACCCGGATATGTTGGAGCGAGTTGGCAATAGACTCCCAACTGGTGCTATTGAATGCATTTCTCACATCCAGGGTGACTCACAGTAGCGAACTTTCCCCCTCTAACGTTGGATTGCCACCTCTGCGATCACCCCGTCTACCGACGGACAAGATTGCATCGACTGTTGACTACCTTTTACCGAAGCCAAACTGTTTCTTGGGCGGCCTGCCCGTACCCTCCACGTTCTAACAACCTGTTGAGGATAAACCTCTCCAGAACCTTACTTATCGTATTCAACAAGCTGATCGGATGGATCACCCGCCGGTTTCCCTGTCTTCGGCAGCAATACTAGCGTCTGGCATTTTCAGGCATTCGGAGAGACAATACTAGCGTCTTGCATTTTCAGGCGTCCGGAAATACGTCCTTTTCTAGACATCTTTGCATCACCAACCTCACCATTTTGGAATCCAGCCTATCACAATGAGTTCATCATTCGTAGCCGTCGCATCATCCCTTTTCTCGCCGATATCGTTATCACCGCCCACTTGATTGCGGATGCTCGGCGTTGCCGTTCATCCTTCCATCGCCGTGACAGCGTTTTGGTTTGGGATACTGGAACGCTGATCATGGGACGATTTTACGGCTATGGGAGGCTTGGAACTCGGGACGTGGTGTGGCCACCTTCAGTAGCTCTGGTGATTACTCGGCTGCACTTTTGGTTTTGTCTATCACCACCCGATAGGCGTCACCTCATGGGTTCACATTTGAACACAGGCCCTCCAAGCAGGCTCGTCTGCTGACCTTTATTTCCCTCTTTAGCGTGGCCTTGGTGGCGACTAACGCCACTCGACGCTCCGTTCTTATGGAGGCTGACCGCGCTCGGTGTATCCTCCTTCTTGCGCGGAAGCAAATTCTGCGAAAGTCGGCAACCACTCCGTCCACCAGTACACCGGAGATCTTCCATCCCTAGGTTTGACCTTCCTAGGCATTGTTCGCATGCACCCCCATGTAAGTGACATAACGAGTCGTTCACCTCCTTGCTTTTCCTTCCGCACACTGCCTAGAATTTTGGACGATACAGTAATGAACCGCCAAGTGGTCGTTATAGGTATAACCACCTTCCGCCCTCCAATTACTTAGCAGCTTAGGACTGCAGAATGTTTCATCGATTATCGATTCCGCGTCAATTCTATGGTAGGTACTTTGGATACCTACGTTGGTTAGGTCCACATTGAGGCTAGTCAAGGCCTCAAAAAGAATCTGGGCTCTAGGGTTGGTAAGGCAGCTCCATCGCTCAAGCGCCAAAGTGCTGTAGTCTTCCACTTTTACCAACGGGTTTAGGTCAGTTACAATCAACCATGTTAGAAAACATGTACCAGCTGCAGATAACACTCCATTCGCTTTGACTACCGCAAAGCCAACATTTGAGGTAGACACAACCTCCTGAACCCAAGTACCTCCTGAAACCCAAGTACCCGTTGTCCATAATGCTACCATTTTTGACCTATCCGCAGCTCAATTGCTCTTGCCGGCGGGGATGTGGTATGGGTTGGAAATTATGGCGACATCCGATGCCACCTCACAAACTATCTGACACAGCAGTAGCTGGACGACCTCACAATGGTGCTGGTTAAGTTGGGTTACCTTCACTACGCTTGGCTTTTGAGTATACCCCTAAAGGCCGGGCACTTGGCTCCCCCCATGACGTGCTTGTCGTCTGGTTTCCCAGCGCACGACTAGCATTTGGAGTATCCCTTACAGTCCCAAGCTTCTGCACATGTTGCTCCTATTTGGGCCTGTACAGTCTCAGGACATGTGCCCGCTCTCCAGGCATCTGAAACATGCTTTTGGTGAGTGGTGCTGGCTGAATGGTCATATGGACCATCCCACCTTCACCTTTGTCATTTTTAAAGCCATGTCCGCATCTGCGGCCGCTACCCTCTTTGTGGCCACCTGGGTCCGAAGTGCGGCGTTGACCTCGACATTGCACTGTCCCTTCTATGCCGTCGAATTCTCATCCGCCTCAGTGATCTAATCCATGTTCCTACACTGGATTGTCACCTGTAAAACGAGGACATGCACCTTCACATCCTCAATGTGACCTGTTTCTCTAGGTCCCTATACGCTGGGCCAGGCTCCAGAATCAGAGCGGGTACGGCATATACTCTGTACATTGGCCTTTAGACCCGTCTTCGAGGGCGATGAAGGCCTCACCATGGCTCCGCTTACGCCTGTAACTTGTCGATTTCGGTTTTGAATCTACCACCACATTTCTTCGGAACTTTTGTCCAGGGCCTCTCCCTTCTCTTTTTGGGGTCGTCGCTTGTCCCACTCCTGTTAATCGCATTTGCGTCAGAGCTTAAAGGGCCCGGCTGTTTGGGCCTCCCTCAGCGCTTAGGACAACTCTGTCCTTGGCACTGTCCTGTCCCAGCAGCTACCTAGAATTCACTTTGATGTAGGTATCATCGTCATTGACGCACCAGTCAATCCGAATCATTTTTTGGCAAACCACCGCACAGTGGGGAAGAACTGATGAAAACTAAGGGAAAAATCTGTAACTTTTGTCGCTTTTAAGCGCGGCTTGTAAACAAGGCCATTTCCGCTTGGAAATTGTCTGGAAAATCGAATGGAACTGGTTTCAATCACCGCACGGATATGGTTGTGGAGTTATAGAGCCTATTTTACCCCACTTCCCCTTATATTCTTGAATAATTTAAAGATATCCTTACATGGAGTCACTCCAGATCAACTAAATAGTGCTAATCCCATGTGAAATTTCCTGGAAAATTGAATAAAGGTTGATTCAACCACCGCACAACTCTGTGAATAGAGATATGGCTGGTTTTACCCACTTCCCCTTATATTATTGAATAATTTATAGATATCTTTGCTCGAAGTCGCTCAAGATCAACAAAATATAACTTATCCTATGCAATTTTTCACATACGAATAGTCCTATTTTGTTGATCTTGAGCGACTCCGAGCAAAGATATCTATAAATTATTAAATAATACACGGGGAAGTGGGGTAAAATCTGCTATATCTCTCTTCACAGAGCCGTGCGGTCGTTCAAACAACCTGTATTCGATTTTTCAGGAAATTTCGCATAGGACTAGTCATGTTTTGTTGATCTTGAGCGACTTCGAGCAAAGATATCTATAAATTATTTAATAATATAAGGGGAAGTGGGGTAAAACCAGCCATATCTCTATTCACAGAGTTGTGCGGTGGTTGAATCAATCTTTATTCGATTTTCCAGGAAATTTCACATGGGATTAGCACTGTTTTGTTGATTTTGAGCAACTTCGAGCAAAGATATCTATAAACTATTCAATAAAACATTGGGAAGTGGGGTAAAACCAGCCATATCTTCGTTCACGGCCTATAACTCCATAACCATATCCGTGCGGTGATTGAAACCAGTTCCATTCGATTTCCCAGACAATTTCCAAGCGGAAATTGCCTTGTTTACAAGCCGCGCTTAAAAGCGACAAAAGTTACAGATTTTTTCCTTAGTTTTCATCAGTTCTTGCCCACTGTGACCGGGTCAAAATGCATGGGTTCCGCTTGAAATTAGCAGTCAGTTCTCTCTCGTTTTTGTTGCGCGTTGTTCCCTGTTTTCGTCCAGCTCTTGGCTTGTGGGCTACTCTCAAGCGTTCTTGAACCTTTAGAGGTAATTTGAAACGGTTGAATCATGAATCCTGGAGAGAGTGAACTTTTTAGTGAAATGTATATTTATCAGTTTTCTCCCAACATGCTACAGCCCAGAATTTGGCAAGTGGGTGAACAAAATTCTTTCGTGAATGGTATTTTTATTTCTTTACATCTCGACCGGAATCTCACCGACTACTGCACAACCCAAATTTAAATAATCAATTAAAGGGAAACTGGACAAAATTTACTTGATTTTGGTCAATTATGATGTGCACGTTGGAAAGTGACGCAATAATTATTGACTTACCCTTTATATACTGTGAAAAAACCTCGATTTTGAAAGTGAAGGAGACATCAAACCAAATTGGATTTAGAAAACAAGTTCCTTATAATCTGCTTGAAATAAAGCTTCAAGTTGCTTAAGTATGATGAACTCCATTTATTAAAAACAATCAGAAATGGAAAGACTAATGTGGACTTCCTGTTCAGTCTATTGAAAAGCACAGCTTTGCTTTCACTTTAAGAATAACTATAACTAATTTCGATGGTATTAATATTTTCATACCCTTTATTTTCAAGACCATAACTTTCCTCCTCATTTTGTTTATTATGTGCATGTTAAAGTTTAAGTTATTATTACGATAACTTTATAAAAAATAAGTGTGCTCAAAAATATAAATTCACCATAGACATTTATATGTACAAACCTCTTGTTCACATCTGCATCTATCCGATAAATATCCCTCGTTCACCCCCCATAAGTGAAATCTTAATTCACTCAATCCTCTTTGATGGCTTCGGGGGAATGCAATTAGAATGATATACCACCGGGTTTGACGGGCGTTCGCCACCGGTCAGATTGGAGCAGCAAACCAGGTGAAACGGAAGGATGCACTTCCTTTTGCGGCTACGGCTCCTGCAACACTATCTTCCAGCTGCCACCTGTGCTTGTGACCTACATGTCGTTCCTATCTGTTCCATGTAGATATTGGTATAATTGGCCTGTAGCTGAAGGCACGACCAGCGCCCGACGGCGACGATGATTATGGCTCTGGTTACCTACTATCGATTACAATCTATTGCCTGACGCTCCGATCTCCGGTCTTGATTGTTGATGATAGTGTTACTTTATTATCATTTCAAAGGGACATGCTAATTGCCGCCTATCGAAGCGTGTTGAGTCATTTGCATTCATCCTGGGCAAAGTAGAGATGTTAATGTTTTATTTTTTATTTAAAAGAAAGCATTTCTTGGTTTTGATGATTAATTTTCTAAGAATTCTCTAGACGAATTGAGAATGGAATTTAACGATGAATTCTTGGACCTACATGTAGTCAGATGGTCTTAACTTAAATCTACTAAATTTTCCAATTGATTTTAAGAAATCTTTTCATCTGAGAGTTGGATGTGAGTTTACTCATCCGCCGCGAAAAATATCAAAAAAAGATTGAGGTGGGCTCAGGACCACATTTCATGGACCAGTGATGACTGGAATAAAGTGATTTAGTCAGATGAGACGAAAGTAATGTTATTTGATGGTCTGATGGTATCCCAAGAAAATGACGACGATGAAAGTTTGAAAAAGAAATGCTTGCAGCCTACAGTCAAGCATAGCGGTGGTGAGTTACCAACATTGATTTTTAAACCAACTGAGCATGACTTTGATTTTTTTCAGCAGGCAGAGTCATGGTGTGGAGATAGCTCTGGCTACATCCAGCTTTGCAGACCTTGAGTTTATTGATGAAATCATGACCAGGGAGTATTATTTGAACATTTTAAAGCGACAATTACCAGACTCTGCACAAAAGCTGATGTTGGAACGCAGTACGTTCCAATAAGATGGAGATCCAAAGCACGCCTCAAAGCTGGTTTCGCAGTAGTTCAAAGAAAAGCGCATCAATGATATGGAAGGGCTAACACAGTCTCTCGACCGTAATTCGATCGAGAATCTCTGCGGCAGGTAATCTCAATTGCGGCAGGTAATCTCAACTGAATGGGACAAAATCATCCCGGAAACAGTTGCTAAGCTTATTGAGTCGACGCCATGACGATGCCGAGCAGTTAGTGAAGTCAAAGGTGGTCACACGAAGTATTAAAACTATGTGAGCCAAAGGGGAGAATGTACTTTTTTGAGTTATTTTTTAACTTTTTTTGAACTACATGTCTCAAGTTCTAAATCTTTGGTTTGCATATATATGAAGACCATTTCCCATCTCTATCCTATTTTTAATTCTGTTTTAATATGACTTTTAGCCTTTTGGGCTAGTTCGTTATGCTAGGGAAACAACCTGGACCTTAGCAACTAATTTACTTAGCTTTTGAAGAAAATTGTAAGTAGAGATTTTTCGACCTTAAAAATCTCAACTGAACTGAACGAAATTTTCACTAGGGTGTGAGGCAATCTCGCTTTCCACTACTCTTACTACGCAGTCTATCCATCTTTCATCGATATAGAATCCACTCTATTTAGAATCCATATTTTCAAGCATGTCAAATAAATGTGATAGAACTTTGGATCCACACCTAAACTGGAAGGTTTTGGATTAATCAAGGGAATTTTTATTTATTCAAAAGGGGGATGTTTTTGAGTATCTCAAATTATGTTAATAATCGATCGAGTTTCTTCTTGCTGCAGCTACGGCCTCTGTATGTTTTTGTAACGCATGGCCTGGAACCAATTCTCTCCAGGTACGGGTCAATGTTTATCTGAGGCTTGCTGTACTCGGGTGACGAGAACAGGCCTTGGCTTTCATGACACGCCTTCTGTAAACACATCACAATGTAGTTCAAGGTGTGGCACAGAGCCCCATCTTTTTGAAATACAACATTTCGCGCTCATGTACCACTAAAACTACACACTACCAAAATGTCATGTAAATGTCTGTCCCCTGGGACCGACACATACAAGCGTCCTTTAGCGCATAAGAATGAGTTGAAAGAGATGAGAAAACAAGTTCAATCAAACACATCTTTTGTCGAATTGCGTATGTTTCAGTTTTATGAGACATAATTTTACACGAAATATTTCGTTACGTTCCCCGACTTTTTACAAACATGAAATACGTCTCGTCTAAAATTCATAATTTCTAAGTGTGTATCACAAGCTATCAGTGGTACATGAGCGCGATCCAACACGTTACTTTTGCCTGTTGAGGTGGATTCGTCCGTGCCTTTATCTACCTATAACTGCGGGGATATGTTAGATAAAGGGTGTCCTTCTTAATTTTTAAGCCACTCCTGTATTAAGTTCAAAATATCTCGAAAACAGTTACCTTTAGAAAGATCATTTTTATAAGCATTTCGATCATAAGTTTGATTCAAAATTCTATGGTCGCTCTGAAGCGTACTTTTGATAAACATAAATTAATTTAATGAAAATCATCGATAAGTTGCTATTAGATAAACTTTTTTTAACATATTTTTATCCATGTTGTTTTCACTTTTTTAACAATGGTTACTTGTCCTTATTGATATGAGATTTTCATGTATGAAAAATACTTTTGATTTCTTAGTGTGTATTTTTTATGGATTTTTTTCTTTTCTTCTCAGACTTTTTCTCTGTAAAACGAACGATTTCCGAGTTACTGTTTTCTTAAAACTGCTATATCAAAAACACATAAACCCTTTTCAAAAGTTCGCTTCAGGCTGCTCATTCATGACTGGAGCATCCGGCGCTTGTGCACTGCTTTAGTTCGGAGCTATTTTGCTGATCTAGATTAGGGTATCCCTAAAAATTCAGTTTATATCATTCTTACTTTTTAACTTCAATTGTTAGACAAAAATAATCTTCGCACGAAATGTAGAGAAAAATATTATGCATGTTTTTGCTGAACTGAGTGTTTGGGTATATATTTTGTCCAAAAGTTAGCGATTTTTTTTCGGAAATCATGTCAAATTTTATGCAGCCCCCGCTCGTGTGTCCCAAGAGTACCCAGGCTCATGTATAAATCAAATTGGTTCTCGTTTTCCATTAAAACATGAATTTGATGATTTTCTGGCCAACTTTTGCCTAAATAATCATTAGGTCAAAAAGAAAAAACGCACGTTTTTAGTTAAAATTACCTGTAACTTTTGAATGATAAATTTTATTAAAAACCTTTGGAGAGCAAAAATGCGCGCTATAAGGTTTTCTATATTTTGTGGCAACATCACTTTTTCTCAAAATAAGAAACAAAAAATTTATTATAAAAAAACTCAATTTTTAAAGACACCCTGATTAAAGCAGAAAATTGCTCTATCATGGTCGAATGAAGAGCTAGAAAAATAGTGTCCTGAGCAAAGTTGCTTGAAATTATATTTCTTACAAACTTGTCTTTGACGTTTCCTTTCTACTGTGTTTTGTTCAAAACTTAGCTATAGTGCTGCCCTAGTGGTAAAATTTGGAACTACAAAATTATCACCACAAGATGGACAACTTGTTTGTATACTACTATGTAGAAGGCACGATAATTCGGAGACGTAACCCTTAGGAGTTATTAATTTCGCCGTGAAAAAAGGCTTTTTCGATCACTGTGTCGTGCCTTACTACTTGTGGTTCAGCTTTCCCAGCTTCCAAGGTTGTTTATCGCTGACCATGGTACTCATGCTTGTATACTAATAGCTTCTGCAACGAGTTTGTTGTTCACTCGTTGCCATGGTATCCTGACCAGAAGGGTATAACATAAAAATAACAAAATCATAACAAACATTGTTACGACTATCTGGTTATGGTATAAATTGTTTGAAGACGTTTTCCTCATAATTGGATAGCAAACTTATAAAAAATTAAAATATAATGTCCCACAAGGCACAATATGCGTGAAGAAATAAATTAATTCCAGCACTAGTGTCGTGACCTGATCGAGGTTTCCAGCCTCGATCAATCATCTCAACACTAGGCACTCACAACTTTGCTCTACAAAATCTGTCAGATAGCTGACGCGTTTATGCACATTCACCTACTTCGATTTTTCTTTGTACTTGCTTCTATGTAAATAAACTTCTTTCGAGTTGTACGCACGTTCAGGAAAAAATACCCAAAGAACGGTAAACATAATAATTCTAATATATTTACCAGTGATGCCGTCTCATGGGAAAATTGTCCAGTTGTGCACTTTCTTTCAAGCCCAAACGTCAATTTTGATTTGAAGTTTAAAAAAAAAACATGTAGCCTTTCTCCATATTATGTTTTTGAGACTTTGATATAAATTATCGAAGAAAGCAATGGAATTATACATTCTGTAGGGCAAGCAAATCGATCGATCACGTTTGCTTTGAAATCACTGCGGCGTTGAAGTTTAAACAGTCATTTATTTTCAACAGCCATCAGCATAAGCAATTCTAGCCTGTTCTTTTCCATCGTAGACACCAGCTTATTTTCCAATCTTCGGAGTATCGAAAAGCTCCGTTCTTCTGATGCTGTGGTCGATTAAGCAGTGTTATCTCCGAAAATATATCCTCTATGTTGCTGCCAATCAGTGTTGCCATTATGTCAGGTACATGTTGTATGATGTACACGGAGAACATCGAAAATGCTGAAAAGCATATTATATATCCCTTTCTATGCTTTATTCCTTTTAAATCACTGCAATGCATAAAAAGTATGCATTGAATCAATATATTTTATGCATTGCAATACATTTTAGATAATTATTATTTTCCGTGCATATTGCGTTACCGGCGTTTTATACTTTAGGCACTTTAGGAGCTGAGACGATTTTGTGAAAATTTAATATTCTTTTGTCTACTGAAAGCGCGTGCATTTTGCGAAGTCCATTACCTTTTGCCTCAACGCTTTCCTTCCCAGAAGGTTTATAGTAGTTTTGTGATGCAAAAATTGCTTATTTTGGAAGAAGTACTTGAACAATTGTTGTTACGTCGTTGTTGGTAATCGAATTCATTGAAAAACGTTTGTTTTAAACCCAAAAGTATCTCATTGTTTTTCAATAGTTAGTTGAATTCTAAAGAACACATATGGACAAACCAAATGAGCCGGAGAAATCGCTGATACGAAAACTTATGATTAAATTGTACATTGACAAACATGAGAACGTCCATAAAGTTGTGGATCACCTGCGCTACCATGGAAGGAGAGTGTTAAGGGCTTAGACTGTAGCATTCTCAACGGCAGCCATTACATCAACATTTAGAATTGATGTAACTCTGAATCTGAACTAGATATTGAAAATTTAATCGCATCAGTTTGTATGCTTACTAACTAAATTGCGAGAGAAAGGGATAGGAGAAAATACATGGAGAAGCGATTTACCTTAACAGCACTTCTAACATATCGCAACTATAGAAGCGTTTATTCTATACTCTACTATCTGCTCACATTGATTGATAATTTTGCCTAGTTTTACCTATTTTTCTAATTTTAATTTTAAATATGCATTGTTGTGCAAACATTTGATTTATGCATTGGAATGCATATATATTTATACAAATATGCATTGCAATGACATATATTCAAAGTAAGCATTGGAATGCATAAATTTGATAAATACATTGGAATGCATATATTTGATTTATTCTTATCAATGCAAAAACCTGGTTTATTCATTCCAATGACTGGATAGATCGAATATGGTTTTAGAATAGAATTTATGCTGTATAGTATATTTATTTTTCTCCGTGTTTGATATGTACTACCACCCATTGTACCACGGAAACTAAGTCCGACAGCAGTGAGCTCTCCTCGCTGTTAGACTCAAGCTTTAATAACCACTGATTATCCTAATCATGCCATTGTATGAAGGGCCAAACAGGGGTTGGGTGGATCGATAGGCAACATCACTCATACGTATCCACAGGGATATAAAGAATCTCCTTCCAACAACAAGATTGAACAATTGGTCAAAAGAGCAAGCTATCTAACATGAGGATGCCCCAATGGGCGGGGAGAAGAGCCCGCCCTCTATTCACAAACTGTTAGCAATGGGGAGTTGGCATTTCCACTCTCCCCATCCAGAATGCTTCAATCGGGTGCCCTAATGGTTCTTCTCATTCCCATGATTTTTTTATATAATAGTGTATATATTTACGTAAATGAAAATTACTACAAGCATTCGTAACTATTATATATGATCTTCTTTCGTCGATTGATCCTGAAATGCAATAAATGTTGTAAATTATTAATATGATGAGTTCTGTGGGTCCAGGTCTTGGCACGTTTTCGTTCGTTTTCAGCGATAGCAGCAATTTCCCAAAATCTTGATTTGAGCTATCCTAAAAAAGTTTGTTAAATTTCACGAAACTAACATTTATACATTTTAATTAACTGTTGCCAAGGTCACTATTTGCTGCTTTTATAACAGCATTCCGCATATATTTTTGTTGGCCCAAATAATTATTGCTCCTGTGTAAGGAAAACAGAGAAGATTTTATGTCAATTAAGTTAAAGTCAAGTGGACATAAAAATGACACAAACAATTTTTAAATTATCTATGAAGTAAAATCAATAAAATATCATCAAATATAATGATATTATGAGTTATGATACAGTACTGACAAAAATTGAACTGTAACAACAGAAACTATCCGAATGAGAAATAGAGCTGCACGAATCAGATCAGCTCAGATTTGGAAAAAGATCCATTTGCAAACCGGAATTGAAAAATACATTAGGTAATAAGTGCAAAAGCCTACCATAGATTCCGTTGCAGTTTCTTTTACTCAAGGCACTAGATACTTAAAAATAATAATGATAATTGGACATATAAGATATAATAATTTACACTATGTATAACCTTTAAGGTGAAACTATAAAACCATATGTTGAAATATTAATCCTGGAAACACCAGAAATGATAAAAATGATAATAATGATGATAAAGAAGAATGATAATGGTTATGAATAAACAGTGAGAAAAAAATGAATTTTTAATTATTTTAAAATACCTGATGACCTAAAAGTGCCTCAAAGATATGAGAATGGAAAATTATGATATGATTTACAGGTCGCACCCCCTCACTTCGCTATTGTCAAAATGACAACATTGCTCAGGCTACGCCAACCAGCGTCTCCATGTTTCAGCTGGCAGTCTTTTGTGATCATATGACTCGTGGAGGCGTGAGGTAGAACTTGTGAGGATCGGAGGTTGGTTGCACCCTCCTTAGAAGTTGTCAACTCACCATTTGAAGCCCGCCATTATGTCAGGTACATGTTTCTCGACAAACTCGGATTTTGAGTATAGTACGTCGAGTTCATTGCTCAGCTTCACTTGATCAAAACCAGAAAAACGTCAGCATAGTTCGTTGAGTTGTTGTTTGGGGAAGTCTTTGGTATAGAGCCTCAACTTTGCACAGTTGAGTAAATTTGAGTGAACAGGAACAATTGTGTGAAATAGGCGGTGCATGCTAAAAATAAACCCAACAGCGGGAGATAATTTCTCACCCGTGTTAGGCAGTATTGGGAGAGGGAAAAATCACTAGAACTAGAAAAAAAGCAATAGGTAGCACAGAAAAAAATAATGAATTTTAAAAAGTGCGTAAAATTTCCCCTCGTGTAATTCTATGCCAAAAGAGCGTAAACAACGATAATGTTTGCAATCTTTCATACAACAAGCTAGATTCAGGCATTACCTGGCTTAAATTTACATGAAATATCCCATTATTTTCTGCCAAATCTCGCATTCCCTCTATGTGCATGAAAATTTAGTGTTTCTTTTTATCTGTGAGTATAAGAGCCCGATCGGTTGCATAAGGATTTCCCTCCTGACAAACTTCATCACGCTTCAGTAGCTTTGCTTATTGAGGTCAGCAAATCGAACATCTAGCTTATCGATGATGCGCTCTATCAGTGTCATGTAAAGTCAACTGTATTTCAATTTTACGCATGCTTCCCAAACAAGCATTCCTGACGCTCTTATCGCATTCGATCTATTCGAGCTCTTTCAGTTGAAGTGTCTGGTACAGAATGTCAGTGAAAGTAAAAATTTGGAGCAAATACTTTCAAAAAGAAAATTTGCTTCATGTCCAGCATGGAACCGTGAAAAGCTTATCCTGGAGAAACTGTGTTGCCATCTCACCCGTATTAAACAAAAGGATGGTGGAAAATACTGCTGATATCAGTTTTGCTTATTCTTCCATTGACACATTCAGTTGGTATTGACAACATGATCTTTTTAAGCATTATGTTTTTCTTATTATTACTACTCAGCATCCTTCATACAGTAGCATAGCCTTGAGCCAGTTGCAATTTCCTGAAAATGTCAGTGCTTTCGTCAACCATAACTGTAACGAATTGAGGCTGTTCCACATCATGCGTAATCTGCTCCAACATGACGGAACAAACTATCTTCACTAACTCGGTGTGAATTGTAGCCGATGTTCCTGGAAATACTGCTGTAGCAATAATAAAATCAGAGAACGATAAATCCTTCGACGCTAGAAAGTCACACGTGTCCTTATATTTTCATCTAGTCACGAAGATTACGCTTTCTTCGAAACCTTAAGCCGTGTGAGCCAAGAAAACAAACTAGTTCAATGAGGGTTTCATTCTTTCTCTGTATTTTTTCTCTCCCAAGTTATGGTAGCTTCTCTCGCCTTCGCAGGTATGATTTAATGCATCTTCAAAGCGAGTTTTTTCGAATGAACGATGAGCCATGCCGTTGTATACATGCTCTCTGGAAAGATGATTCAAGTCCTCGTATCCTGTTTTGTTCCATACAGAATTATCAGTTGGGTTTTGAAAAAGTAAACATGGCCAGCAACATACACTCTGTCAATTTTCTATAAGACCAAATAATTTTTGACTGCCACCTCTCAGGAAGAAGACACATCACTTCAATTTGTACCATGACATGTTTGTGTGAGTGAACCCTATCCCATGCATGGTAATATGCGTATGTGTGTGTGAACGCACCAAGCAGTAACTACTATTTTTGCGTTTTACCGTGTCCATTTTGTATAAGACCATTGGCAGATTCGCGTGTTTTCATTTTGCTGCATCAAAATGCCCAAGGGAAAAGTGCTCACGGAGTAGGATAAGGTAATAATCGAGGCATTTCACCAAGAAAAATTGTCAATAAGGGAAATCGGACGGCGGATTTGCTGGTCCCATCAAGTTGTGCGCAATTTTCTCGCTAATCCTGAAGGATACGAAAAAAACAAAAGAGCTGCATGGAAATCAAAGCTAACCGATCGCGAGTTAAAACAGCTTCGCGCTCGACTAAATCCTTGATGCAAATCAAGCAAACTTTGAATTTGAAGGTTAGCCGGGAGACAGTTCGTCAGGTTTTGGTGAAAAGCTCTCATAGTAAAAGGGCTAAAAAGGTTAAAGCTCCTAACCTTGCAGCTTCTCATGTTGAGAAACGGCTGAGTTTTGCAAAAGCACACATAAGTCGACAGTGGGATTTGGTAAGCTTTGGTTGTATGTTATTTTCCGGAACGTTTAATATTCCAACTATGGCTCTGAAAACCAGGTAAAATAATAGTTCATTGATTTTTTGTAACATGATTGTAGACAATCTTCACGCGACGAAAATGTTGAGAGTATACAACGCAGCATGCCATAACTAATCAAAGCAACATTTTGCACAATGACATTTTCAATTTTCATCAGTCTTACTTCAAAATCCGATGAATAAAGACGTTTCTGATTGTAGTCTAGTTCATTGAAGTCCAGTCTGATTGTCTCCCTGCCAATAGAAAAGAAGTTCAACCTGGATGGTCCGGATGGCTTCAATGGATACTTGCGTGATTTAAGAAAGGAGGAACAATATTTTTCAACTCGGCACTTCGGGGGTTGCTCATGCATGGTTTGGGTAGGCTTTTGCGCAACCGGGAAGCTAAAGATAGCGTTCACGTCCTTCAAAATGAATAGTAGGGACAACATCAGTATTCTTGAAGGACATCTTCTGCCTTTTTTGCGCAAATATCGTCGGAAGAAGTTTACGTTACAACAGGATAATGCCGCTATTCATACCAGCAAGAAAACGAAGCAATGGTTCAGCAACCAAAAACTCGATTTGCTCGACTGGCCGGCGCGTTCTCCTGATCTAAATTCAGTCGAAAATCTTTGGGAGATTTTGGTTTGCAGGATTTATGTTGACGGAAAGCAGTATGCCACTGTTGATGAGCTGAAGTCCGCTTTTACCACAGAATGGGACAAAATTGAGAAATCTGTTCTACTGAATTTGGTAAACAGTATGCCAAATCGAATTTTTCAGGTCATTAATCGAAATGGAAAAGCTGCGGATTATGGAACTTACAATATGCTGATTTTTATAAGTTTTACTTGATAAAAATGCGTAATATTTGAATTGGTCTTATAGAAACTGAACACCTAAAATATATAAAATCTTATTACAAAAGTATTAGAAGGAATTTTCAATCAAATTAAATCTAAGACAAACAATAACTTGCTATGCACTCACTCACAAAAATACGCCCTTTGACCCGGAATTGTTATAATAATAGTTGATTTTAAGTAATTTGGGGGTGGTCTTATAGAAGTTGGACAGAGTGTAGCTTTGACCTTGTATGTGAGCCTCACAACCACTTCGCGTCGTAAGCTGTAACGTTGAAATCACGCGTTATGGTTTTCCGATTTCTAGAACCGGTCGAGCTTCACTCAAAACATGAAATTATAGCAAAAAATGCAATTGCAGTTTTTGCAATCATATCTTGAGCAATCCGTATGATTCTGAAAGGGCAATTTTGCCCATCGTGATCCACAAAGCTGTTTATTCGAACTTCAGTTGCAGATCGAGATTTTCTTCTTGCCATTGAATTTACTACTACTAATCAACTGCACAACCTCACGCACACATTGAATTTTTCCAAGCGAATTGATGTGTTGCTTTTTTGCGCACGACCAATGTTGCATTTTTTCTCCGATCCATTACGAGAAATGAACCCAATTCATGCGAAATTGCATTACAATGTTGCTTTTTATTTATTTTTTATTTTGGGTGTTAAGTCGAGCAACGTCCATTCTTGCAATCAACCGTTTCTCTTCCATGGATCTTTTCGCAAACGGTGTTTTCAAGAGGTCGTCATCAACATCCTGCTCTTGAGTTACTCCTTTTTCATTTTACATTCGCCGGAACAACATAATGAAGTGCAACCAGCCAGTGGGTAAAACTTTGACTGGAAGTGTAGATGTGCTGGTAAACAACGCATGAAGGCAGCTCTTCAAAAATCTCTTCAGAAAGACTTTTTAAGCAACGGTGCCAATGTTACAACATTTAATCTATTTTTTCTACTCTGTGCAGACCACAAAGCGCACAAAACAGGCACTCATCGGCAATCAAGCTATAGGAAATGCAATACAAATATTAACGATCTGCGTGTAGTACACTCAAAACTTGGTGCACAATTTGTAGTGCCCAGTCTGGGAGAGCAAAGCAAGCAGTGAAATTTGAACGTCTTCTTGCATGTTTTGCGTCGCTCATTTGCAAAGCAGACCATTGCCACGTGTATCGCATCTCAATCCAAACCTGTGGGAGACGTTGTGAGGCTGAGGCTCCTCACTTTTTTAACGTTTCTCATTTAACATTTCTATTTTCTATACCGTTTCATCATTTCAAAATTTTGAAATATGATAGCGTTACGCTGAAGTGAAAGGTTTTTGAACGCTAAAAACTCTCTTTCAGCAGAACACAATGACATCATTCATACACCGTTTTATTAGGAAAACTTAGCTTAAAATATGTTTTCCCTAACCGAGTCTTCAAAAATGGGTAACAAATCAAATTGTCTTCTTCTTTTTATTTCGTTTAGTTTCATTCCATTATGAATAAAGAAACAGCCAACCCCCTGTCAGAGCTTTGTCCACCCGCCACAGTCAATCCGGTTGTGGTATGGGAGACACATTCTGGCAAGACCGGCTAATTGGACAGTTACGGCTTTCCATGTCCAGCCAAGGCAATAATACAATTTCGGGCCACTGGAAAGTGGCCATTTGTGCCTTATGAACTCATTTCGGTTCATCTCGCGTGCTATATACTAGCGTTGCATAGCATGGCCCAGAAAGATGAGGAAAACGGAAGTAAGGAGTGTATCGAATATAAGCCATCCATTTACATTTGCGTTGTACGCATGTTTTTGTGATGGTTTTTTATGCTCTGACCACTGCATGCTGTGCGTTTGACTGTCAGCTTTCTTTTGTTTACTTGTTTGTGCGGTTCAAATTCTGCGTTTTCAAAATGTCGCGTATTGAAAAGGAAGTGAAAATTAAGGTTCTGGACACATGGCTAAGTGAGAAGGGTATTACTATGCGAAAATTGGCGAAGCGGTTTGGAATTCATCATGCGAGTGTTAAAACCATCATTAATAAGTTTGGGGAACACTATTCTTTGGATGAGCTACCAGGAAGAGGCAGAAAACCCGGTTCTTCCAACCCGAAACTGGAGCAGAAAGTGGTATCTCTAATCATGAAGAACAAATCAATGTCAATACGTGATTTGGCCAAAAAAGCAGGAACGGGTGTCGGAATGATCCAGCGTATCAAGAGGCGAAACCACCTGAAGACCTACAAGAAGCAGAAAATCTCGAAACAAAGTGCAGAACAGAAGAAGCGAGCAGCAACAAGGGCCCGGAAATTGTATTCGCGTCTTTTGCAGCGTCCGGATGCATGTGTTTTGATGGACGATGAGACCTATGTAAAGGAGGACTCAAAAACCCTTCCAGGTCCACAATACTTTACTGCCGTCGTTGGAGAGGATGTGAGCGATGCGGACAGGTCGATTCAAGTGGAGAAATTCGGTCGAAAGGTACTGGTATGGCAAGCAATATGTTCCTGTGGTTTGAAGTCAACCATTTTTCACACTACCGGAACTATAAATGCGGAAATCTATCGATCTGAGTGTCTCCAAAAGAGATTGTTGCCTTTATATAAGAAGCATAGAACACCTCCACTGTTTTGGCCGGATTTAGCGTCGGCTCACTATGCGAAAACCACTCTCAATTGGCTTGCGGAAAAGGGTGTAGATTTCGTTGAGAAAAATATCAATCCACCAAATTGCCCTCAGCTTCGACCCATCGAACGTTACTGGGCAATCGTGAAGAAGGGTCTTCAAGAAGACTGGTAAAGCAGCTGGGAACATGCAGGAGTTCAAAAAAATTTGGACTCAAGCGTCCTAAAAATGCGATGCAACACTTGTCCGGAACTTGATGAAGAGCATTCGATCCAAAGTTCGAAAATTCGTGAAGGAATAATTTAAATTTCATCCGGTCTTCATTATGTTCAAGTTTAACCTCGTACAATAAAGGATCAATTTTTTGTATGAATAAAATATCGGTTTTCAACATAATTTGAGAGAAAGTTTGTGGATAGCTTATTTTCGATACACTCCTCATAGTATGGAGGAAAAGTCATGTGAAGGGACGGGTCCAAAGTAGGTGTAATAATACGTATAAATTAGACGATACCATTTGTACTATAAACCAACGCGATCCTACGGGAATCCTGCGGTTAAATCCCTGATAAAACCCCTGAGTTTTATGAGACATGAAATCGAAAATTTTAGACTGAGCTGTGCACGAGGTGCCCATATGGACGAGGCTCCACTGATATTTACATACATTTAAACACTATTACTACTACTATAATTATCAAAATTATCATTCAACTACTTGATCTACCACAACTAGCTGGTCTGATTTTGCTATATCATAACAAAACTGTTACAAAGTTTGTTTTGTTTACGTTATATCTATATCACAGTTTGGAATAATTTTGTTACCTTTTGAGATTTTTTTGACGTAGGACTACGTCTGTGTTTTCAATACTGGGGTACACGTTCGAATTGCGAAAATTTGGAGCGTCACGAAAAATATATAGGTTATGAACGTTAATAACTAAGTCATTCCACAATTGATTTTCAAAATGTTTGCACCAATCGATCGGAACATTTTCTACGCTTCGATTTAAATATTAAAAACTATTGATTTTTAACATTCTAACTATTGACATTAACGCAAATATAAGGTGATGTCTTATAATGCCGATTTTTCAGAGTAAATTTACCAAATACACAGTACTTCGCTATCACAGACTTCAAATTTAAGTAAGGAACGTCTCACATGCTGCAGTGCACGATATAAACAGGGACACCTTCAAATTTTCTTCATTCGCTCGGTAGCCATGGAGCTGTGAAGAGCGGCAATGGGCAGTACTGCTCTGACAGCTGACGGTTGCAAGTACCCTGCAGAAAGTACGCGGGCGAGCAACCAGCTAGAATGATGACTCAGCGGCTGTCGCAAGCAGAGTGGCTTTTTAATGCAGCCGCTGCAAGCTCGTGGCAAATTAATCAAATCTGAAGGGAAATATGTATGATCCAGTTGGTAGTCATATCACGATATGAGTGTACATGTATATGCATAGATATATATGTAGATTATTTCGAAATAGTTACGTAGTCCTACGTCAACATTGCGTACAACCCCATTGGGCTGTCCCTTATAGTTTTTTGTTACAATTTCTGTTATTTTTACTACATCCGCGATCTGAGTTTTAACAATCTCTGTTATAATAACAGCGTAACTGAATTATAAAACTTGAAATACTTTTGTTGTTTCCTTTTGGTCGGGATCTAGGTAGTCGTCAATTGTGCTATCGGTGTTTCCTGAGCTATTCTGATTTTCAGTAGATATACGAAAACAGAGTGAAGGCGACATACGAGCACTTCCCATGTAGTTCAATGATGGCATGTACCTACGTAGTTTATCGCCTCCATTATGTACTCGATCTTGTGTTAGCTGGGTTTGTCTTCGGGTGACATTCTGTTCTACTAAACTTTTTACATTTGTTACACTACACTTCTTCCTTCTAACGACCAAAAATTAAGTCGCACACAATCTATCGTGACGTAGCAGCATGCATATTAATGAGTGCCATACTTGACATTTCTGTTATTGAAGACTGCTCTATATAACCATCAAGACACATCAGTTGATGTTTTAAAAGACGAAGACTACCTCTGAAAATGGGATCTCCTCAAGACTGTTTTCTTGTTAGATAACACCAAAAACTTCTTTCTGTACAAGATATTTCTTGCACTTTTTATCTATGATGTCTACAGGAATCATGGAATTTTAAATCAGAAAAATGAACACTTCCATCGATAGTGAATCAATATATCCCGAAAAGAAAAACTCGATGGTAAGACCACCAATAACAATTGCTGCGCTACATGTAAAACTACAAAACAACTCAAAAATACACGTCCACTCGAAGCTCTGGAAATGACAGGAAACCTAACTAGAAAAACAGTTGATCACCAGTTTAACATCAACCTTTAGACTCTTATGATTTCATGCCAAATTGAGCACCACCTGTTTGCAGCAACAATCAGCCAAATGATAAACAATCGAAACACGACATCAGTCTTCTTGTCACGCGCCTCCCCATCGAGCTGTGTGACATATGTGTATATCAATTACACATCTCAGTGCCCGCTCGTTTGGAAATCAAACGCATTATTGGGGGGGTTGAGGAACCCCGGACGGAAATCCAATCCGTCGGACTTGACCCAGAAGAACATCGTACATTTATCAGCATCTAATTGCCGGTTTGCTCGAACGATAAGTTTAATTGAAGGAAATTATTAATAATTACATTGCTTCTTATTAGTGGCCTCGATGTGCGGCTGGTGAGTGTTGTGTTGAGGAGTATATCAGATCAAAGCAAATGTGTGTTCCACCAGAGTGAATCCTTTCAGATGCAGCTCGCTGTCTTTCCGTGCACTTGATTTGCATGGACTTGACGGGACGAAAGGGGTAATCAACATATCGTCTCAGGAGAAACGTCCTGAATGTGCATAATCTTGAAGATTAATGCGTTTGATAGTGCGATTTGCGTGCTCAGTTTGATACCAACAAAGAGATAATGCCGCTAAGCCGAGGTTAGATGGCCCGTTGGGGTCGCTTGACAATTGCGTGTTGAAATCGCGAGAGTTGTACATCGATTCAGATTACCCACCCGTCGACACCATCGTCGGCGTTTCCTGCGCGGAGTTTGGTATTAATTAAAATGGATAGTTTGATTGCTAAACAATTCATTGCTCGAGCTCAAGTGCCAGTCGTTGGTCCGGCATTGGAAATTAGGTTAATTTGCCGTGAGCGTGCCTGACAATTGTGAAATTTGCGCACACAAGCTCGGTAATTGAAACAAATTCAGGGGAAATTCATTAGGCATAATAATGACGTGTGAACGAGGTGGCTGCCTTGGCTACTTGGATTGCTTTGAATTGATTGCTTTTTGCAGTACAAAGTTCTACGTGGTTGTAATGGTTATTGTCGAATCCAAAACTGTTCTAATATGAACTCAACAGTAAACAATTCCCGGAAGCCAGCTTTACTTGCTTTCTAAGGGTGAAAATATTGAGTGAAAATCGGCCGTAGCCGTTTCAAGGGTAAGTGTTGCAGAACAAAAGTACTACATACGAACAAGGAACGGATAGCTTCTTCCACTTTTCTGGGCTACACCAACTACACTACAGAGGATCCCAGTACAAACGATACCACGCACAAACCCAGTAGAGCTTTGCTGGCGTGCATCGTTTGGCATTAAATGGATTCCAAGCATTTTGTTTTGAACCGGAGCTTGCTTCCTAGCTGGATGTTTCTTTCGAGTGCTCGCTCAAAGGCGAAAACAAATTCACTTTGTAAAGCGCGCGTTTGAGTGCAATCATGGACAATATGCTTTCTCTTGTCATGCGTTGTTCCAGCTGAGCTACAATGATGGTTCTGGAGAAAAAAGCTCCACTCAGGTTACAACTACGAAATAGGTTAGAAAACAGGACGACAACGGAAGCAGCAATAACAAGAGAAATCCTCTTATATCATTTCGCTAAGAGGTAGTTGGAGCAAGATTTCCTGACATTGTCGCCCCGTGCGCTACTGAAGGCAGGAAAAAGATTCGTGTTGCGATCTTCCAAAACACGGTTGATGGACTAGTTTCTGGGAACGATGAGGGAATATCTTCGTAAATTACCCTCACCTTTTCTTCGGCATGTTCATCGGAGAGATTCAAACCAAGTATTCTTATTTGCCTCTAGATGCCTTTTACGCTATGGTTTTTATTGAATACAGTCACTGATTTGCTCACTAAAATAAATTAATAATAAATAACATAATCTGAGTGTCCAAATATAAAAGAAATTTGTACAGTTTCAATTGAATTGATTCGATGACTATAAATTTCATTATAAAATGACAATAGTTCTTTATGTTCTGATTAAAAAATCAGACGTGTTCCGTGTGATGAACTCTGATAAATTACGCTTTTCAGATAAAATTTTAGAAAAAATCTCAGTTATGTTTAAGAAGTTACCCTAAGAATATTTTGGTTTAGTTTCTCTTTCATTCATAACTTATTCGTTTTAGCATCTTCCGAAACCCAAGTAACATAAAAAAACATCTTTTTAGAATGATTTATAATTGCTTGTTTTATAAATGTATTTTAAACGTATTACAAAACATGTCAAGCTCAGAGCGGTTTGAATCTCTCGTACTCTATGCATCACTCTGATTTACGATCGAGCTAAAAATACTTTTTTCACTGCTGCAAGTGGTTGATATTTTATTTTTATTTTTAAGTACCTGGTTCCATACATGTATAAAACATGAACAGGACAAAATTTTATCGGTAGTTCAAAATACTGTTGAAATTACATTACTACAACCAACTTTTGTTAACCGTGTTTATTTTTTCATAACGATGATTTTGTTGTACTAGATTGTGGTTTCACTGCCAACGGGAAGCAAATCATAGATAGGCATAGTTGGCTTAGAGAAGAGCTACAAACCAACCATGCCAAGGACTAGTGTTCAAATCCACGCTTGGCGGTGGTATATTTTGGCAGGCATATTGTTTTCCATTTTATGTTTTATAAGGCTTTACTTTTTGCGCGTTTCAGTCATATTAAAGTTTTGAATAAAGTATCTCTTTTTGATCATTGCTTGACAGTACTTTCAACGTGTTTACTACAAGCTGTGTAGCATGGGTAATATCCTTTGTATAATATGCTGCCTATTATCATTATCTTCCAATCTGTACACAGTACCAAATTAAACTAATTTTACTCAGTCACATGGGAACTACGACTTAGTTTCTTATAAAGTGGAGTTACTCAGTCTATGTGCGATTCCTTTTTACGAAACTTAATCGTAGTTCCCATGCGACTGGATGAAAGTGGACTCTCATACTGAGTTCAATTTGTGGCCGTGTAGTAAGAAACCCACCGTGTAGGAAGGTTTTAATACGGCAACGTTATTAACGGATTATTTATTATTACTAAAGAGTGAGAAAGGGAGCGTCTCTCAATATTTCTTAGGACCTTTTAATAATTTAAGAGATAATGATTCCGCTAAAAAAATGCGTATATAAAACACAATCTTAAAAGTACTTGTATTGGTATTGATAGTCTTTGAAAAACTACAAGGGACAGCCCTCTGAGGTTGTACGCAAAGGTGACGTAAGATTACGTTGCAATTTCCAATGAATTCAAAATCCTTTTCTTATATATATTTCATGAGGGTCGCCATTTGTAAAATTTATAGAGATCATTTATTTCCAAGCTGTGTTTGAAAATGTACACAAGCAATCAATTATCTGCTAATTACTGGCAACAGATCATGCTAATATTGCTAGTTAATACATTTTCTGCACACCCAGACAACCACAAGTCGTATAACAATGTTCAAATAGTATCGTATATTCCTATATTTTTTAACCGTAAAGAGTGCAAATTTTCGACTACTATACGATGTGTCATTTATTCATCGTACTGCGTCACAAACTAAATCGGATATACATCGCTTACTCTTTCAAATCGAATTTGTTATTACATATTTAATCGCATATCAACTCGTTTAAGAAAACAATCGAGTGTGCATGTATATGGCCTCCACTTTTGCATGTATAAGCGATATTTTTGCATTCTATACGATTTGTTCACTTACATATATGTTTGTATATCATAAAAACAACTTGCAATATACGTGCATTTTGGTTGTCTGGGCACATTAGCGTTGATGATGGTGGCTGGCTTATACCTTTCATACTACTCAAAGTAGCACCTTACCGAAAGATGGCTAAAAACTTAATCAAGCCAACAACAAACACCTCGTGGTTGCGGCAACCATTCTGCTGAACGAATGTAGCAGTTCTTCTTTTATTTTAGAGAGGGATTTTAACCCTTCGGGTCATTCGTCCCTAGTGTAGCATTTGGCGAAGTCGTACCCGAAGTTGTATCATCAATTGCTGCATTTGAAACCTCCATTACTTACATTTGAAGTCTGTGATAAGAAACATACTGTGCATATAATAAATTTACTCTGCAAAGCTTATTTATAAGACTCTCCTTATATTTGCGTTATTTTCAATAGTTTACGGGTAAAAATCAATAATTTGAAATGTTGGAGATCTTTGGAGAAACGCCTAAGATATTAGCGCTCAAAACCTGTCCACGGTTTTGTGACGGTCGCAATTCGATTTTTTTTAAATTCTTCCCCTGTATAGAAAAAAAAGACGTAGTCCTACGTTAAAAAATATTCCGAAAATTGGACCCATTTCTATTCCTCGGAGAAATGATGCAAACATATGAGAAAACTAACTCTACGTTCAAATGTACTGCAAGCCTCAGCATTAGCGTTATAATTTATTGCTCTAACGTAATTGTGACTTACACTGTCCAGGTAACCAATAAGCAGTTCTAAAGCGTCATTACGGCAGCCTATCAAGCATTCAAGTCACCTAAAATGCAACATAAATGCCGCTCTTGGCCCAATGTTCGGCTGCCTTAATACAATGCTATGATAATGCTTCATTAATTCTATTTTGCATTCGAAATGCTTATTACAGGCTACAAGCATTTAAATAGCATTTGAATTTCAATTCACAACTGATTGTATTCAAGATGCTGTTAGAATGCTTATATAATGCTAGTAGAATCTGACAAGTCGATTTAAGGTTGATTTACTGCATATGCTAATGCTTATCGGTTACCTGGGTAGTCACACAGAAATTACCTCAGATGAATAAAAAATGTCGCATAGGAAAATGTAAGGATAATGATATAAAAATGTTCACAAAATACCATACTTACAAGCTTATTTAGTTAGACCATAGGCCTGCATTACAGAAAATTCGTCTCGGTTCATAGCTGCAGTTCACCGACCTCACAGTTTGTTGAGGGTTTGAAGATCACTTTTCACTTAATCGATCAACCATGCCGCATGACTGCATTTTATTGATATTACAGTCAATTCATTTCCGAAAACCAATATCTTTACGACTGACTATCGTAATCATCCAATCGTCAAACCTTCTTTACGTTTTGTCTTCTATCTGAATTTTACCGTAGATCATACACAGCTTTTTTCATTTAAAGCTTTTCGTTGTTGTAGACAACTATCCATCGAATCAATGTGGATTCTCAAGTTTCTAGTGTGGTAAACTACGTTTGATCGAAGATTCCTTTGGTCCTTCTCTATGCTGGTGTCATTTTTGGCGGTCATCAATGAACCCAAAAATACGAATTCATTTACCAACTCGATTTTATCATCTCCGATATCACTCGATGGGAAACTAACATTATCTTCTCGTTAAGCTCTTCATATCATGCATTTTGTTTATGACGTAGCAATGGTAAATCCAATCCAGCCTGCTTCGTCCTTACGTCTGATGTACGTTGCCGCTATTTGCGAATTTGTGAAGCCGCTATGTTTAATGGCGCCATGTATTCAAACTGAATGTACCTGAAATGTTAAAATGAACATTAAATGTACCGGTGTGGAGTAGCCAACCGTCAAGGCATGCTTTCATTCACAGCCAACCTTGTGGGACACTCTACTCAGCTAACCCGGAAGGTCTAAATATACTTCGACAAAGAGTTCCTATACTTCTTATCATACGGACCGGAAGCTTATGGTAAATATTGGACGAGAATCTTCTGAACCAATCACCAACCTATCAGGCGTACCACAAGGAAGCAACTTAAGGCCTCTGCTGTTTTCCATATTTACCAATGAGTTGTCGGAGACACTGGCCCTAGGATGCCATTTTTTTATGCTGATGCATGCAGCTGAAATGTATCGAAGACTGTCTCGAATTACAAGTGTTAATTGATCGTTTTGTTGAGTGCTGTACCAGAAATATGCTTACTTTGAGTATCCACAAATGCCACATCATTTCGTTCCTCAGAAAATTAAGATTGATAATACATGACTATGATATTGCAGATCAATCTCTTGAACGTGTTCAGAACGTACGTGATTTAGGAGTTATCGTTGACCCAGCGCAGAACCTATCGATTGCATTCCAGGACATAATCAGCAGAGCTAACCGACAGCTTGGATTTGTTTTCAAAATAGCAAACTTCGATCTCTGTACCGCGCTCTGGTGTAGTCGATCTTAGAATCCAATGCTGTGGTTTGGTGCCCGTACCAGTCATGTTGGATTGATAGGATCGAAACAATTCGACGAAAATTTATAAGATACGTCTTCGGTTCTGTGCCATGAGAATACCCTTTCAATCTATCACCATATGAAGATCGATATAGGCTACTGGGCATAGATACTTTGGAGAAACGAAGAAATTTCGCGCAAGTAGTATTTGTAGCTGAAGTCATTTTGGGAGATATAGATTCGTCGGAAATCCTCGCACAGCTAAACATCTACGTACCAGAACGAATCCTTCGCCAACGAGATTTTCTGCATCTGGAGTCTCGTCATGCTATATGTATGGTCAGCATGATCCAATACGCTTCATGTCCGCTAACTTCAATCAATCGCTGTTTGATGTCACCGCTTCTGCTGCTACATTCAAACGTAAGCTTTCGGCAAGACGCTGAGAAGAAGTTAGGATGTTTCCTGGTGTTCGCTAAAATCTTGATGGGGAGAGTAAATTCATGGTTTAACTAACTGCTTACGTAAAAGATAAATGTTAAATTTTCATCTATGTTCATACTTTGTAGTCTGTTTAGGTTTGTAGTTGTAGTTAATTACTAAGAAAATATATGGGGTTTTTTGCCTCCATGAAACGGTATCTGCATGCGGCTGGATCATTCAGGGTTTACCCCATCAAAACTTTATTATGATTACTAGTCAGATCAAAAAAGTGAAACAAATTAACAAATACGTTTCAACCCCTGGGGACCATTGTGTACCTCAGTCCAGATGCTATCCATCGAGGGAATATCATGTGATGTTAATGCTATAGACTGTTCCAAAATATATAAATACACTTTCTTTCTCAGATAAAAAAATCCACACTGTGATATTTGATTATTTTATTCTCAAGCATAGTACACATCAATGTTTTCTTTCCATCTTGATCTCAATTTGCTTGATTTTCCATAGGGTAGGAGAGCTCTCTAACTTTTACCTTAACACTACTCATCAGCTTCTGCACAGTGCTTTCTCCTACTATTTTCAACATTTTTGGCAAATCTTTCTCAAATTTTTCAACACTATCCGCTGGTTTCATGTGTTTTCTCAGCTTCACCTTCCTCAAAACCCAAACCCCTTTGGTACAAATACGCCTTGTCCCTTTTGTACCACTGTAGTACGAACTTAGAGTAATGGCAGGTAAGAATATCAGGCCAAAAGGTTGTACGCATGTTATACTGTTTGATCAATGAATGAATGAATGAACGAAATATTTTTCCACATCCGTATATGATCTGCCACACCATTACCTTCTTGCCGAATTGTTCGGTCTAAATAGCTTTCACTGACACAAGAACATCCTTTCCCTTCAGCTAGGTACAAAACTGGGGTTCCAGCAGAGTTTCACATTCGAGTTTTATGTAGGTTTTATCAACCATAATAGCGCAGGCCGAATTTTTTGGTCAGCAGTTCGTCGTACAGCTTTCGAACCCTCGGTTTCACAGATTCAGCCTGTTTGGTGCTTCGTTTTGGCTGCTTCTGCTCTCGACGAGACTTCAGGTCCATTCTCTCCTTGGCAACCACAACATTAGCCGCCAAAGTACTTAGCTGTTTCGCTACATCTCGGACTGATGCTGAAGGATGAGGCTTGAAATAGTCGATAGTATGGTCAGCGGAATCGGGTTTTCTACTCCTCATCGGGAAAACTACGAGAGGACACTGTTGTTGCTACTTCTAAAATGCGGTTTGAACTGCTCTAACGCTCATATCTTCTTCTTTAGCCAGTTTTTTTTTATCGAAATACCACTGACCACCTAGCATTTGTGCACAATCCGTGTTCTTTGCAATAGAGAAAGACCACGCATTTTCAAACATTCGAGCAAAAAATAGAAAAAAATAATGAAGACATCAGATTAATTTGGATGTCAACAAAAGGACGCAGCCAAAAGGTTAGTTGAATACTGCACGCATTTCGAATTTACGGTTAATCATTAGAGTATTTATAATTATTGGAAGTGTCTACAGGGTGTCTCACAAGAGGTGTCACTAAAACAAAATGGGATTACAGCAAAACAAATCAGCAAAATCATATAATTTATTTTTCATTTGAAAGATACATGTTATAGAATCAAGCCATAGTAATTGAATTCAAATCTTTCGCCCTTTTTCATGATAATTTTGCGCAGACGCTTTGCAAACCCATCGCAGCTGTCACGCACGATATCCTGAGGAATTTGGTTTCAAATATCAACCAAATGTTTCTTGAATCGATCTAATGTAAGCCCTTTCGTAGGGATTATATGTTGAAGCATATAATTCCAAACAGAGTAGTCAAGTGGGTTGTGATCCGGTGAAGATGCAGGTCATTCTTGGCTTATTCTGAAATCGGGCAAATTTTCTTGTACGGCTTGCATTCCAAATTATGTCTGAAGAGCTTCAATTAACTGTTTGCTGTTTGCTCAATTTACGGCCAGATAAGGCGAATAAGACGCTCTCTCGCACATTTGATCTTTTTCTTCGTTCTGGCAATTCGTCTGGCACCTCTTTTGTTTTGAATATGGACGTTCCCAGTACGAAAAACAAAACGTTTACTCACTCCAAACTGTTTTAAGCTATTGAATACACAGATAAAAAGAAACACTGAATTTTTTGCGTTATCTAATGCACATAAAGGGAATGCTAGATTTGGCAGAAAATAATGAGATATTTCATGTAAATTTAAGCCAGATAAAGACTAAATCTAGCCAGTTGTATGAAAGATTGCAAACAATATCGTTGCTTACGCTCATTTGTCTTGAATTTACACGAGTGGAAATTTTACGTTGTTGTTAAAATTAATTATTTTTTTCTGTGTATCTGACACGGTCTAAGTTTTTGCAAATGTAATTTTAAAACTTGCTTCCGTATGTCTTTCATGATACCTAAAAAATATAAATAAATTGAATCGCTTATTTATTAAGAGCGACTAGCTGTTTAAAAAAATACACTCAAAACGGGTATAATCAATTCTGCAGTTAAAATTACTCAGCTGAAATAAACCAAGACTGAAAAAAAGTGACATCTATTGTGAGGCACACTGTATATAAAACTTTGACACATGACTAGAAAATCCCACAATTTTCCTCTCTCTTCTTTATTTATTTACACTCTTCGCGCAAGTGAAAGGATCGATTTCAACATTATTCACTCACTGCACTGTACAATCCTATTAACTTTGGGCTTATTTGCTGCACTTAAAACAAGACCCCGAAAATACAACTTAACTCCTCTAGGTCTAGTTTCAGGGACATGAGCTGCCATAGCAGCGGGGTTTCCCTCAACACACCCGAATTTCTATGCTCTTCTGCACTGTTCAGCATTAGAATCACGCAGAAGACTTTCTGGAATGCCAGATTCTTCGCGGTCTGCGCAATCGGCATACGCCCAATCCAATGATCCCGCGCTCTGAAAATAGTGACGAACTCAGTGGTCTCCAGCGGTTCTAACGATTATTGAGTGTTTTTCCGCGAACTGGCACCACTTGCGCTGCGAATTCCAATTTTGAAACCCCCCCTCACGGCTTTTCTACCCGCCACTCCAAATACTCTGCAATGTTTTTGATTTTATTTCTTGCCAGGCCTTTTGAATTAAAGTATAAACCGATGCAGATAGATTGCAAGTGATAGTAATAGAAGCGCATGGTATATGCACAGAAAAAAAATATTAATTTTAAAAAGCGCGTAAAATTTTTCCTCGTTTAATTCCAAGCCAAAAGAGGCGTAAACAACGCAATAGATTGTAGTCCTTGATGCACCATACAACAATGTTTGTAATCTTTCATACAACAGGGTTGATTCAGTCGTTATCTGGCTTAAATTTACATAAAATATCACATTACTTTCTGCCAAATCTACCATTCCCTTTATGTGCATTGGATAACGCAGAAAATTCAATGTTTTTTTTTTTGGCTGTGTGGGCTTTTCAAGTATAAAGGGAAATCGAATAAAACGGACTATTTACTGAGGTCAACCCTAAACAAAACTATCACCATTCGATTCTCTGGACATTTTTACGTAAGAACAGTTCAAGTAAGAGTAATATTACTAGCGCCGATCTTTAAAACGACATGGTATATGAGGTTTTTCAAGTATACAGGGAAATCGGGTAAAACGGACAATTTACTGTGGTCAACCCAAAACGAAATTACCACCACTCGAATTTCCAGACAGTTTTACGTAAGAACAGTGCAAAAGAGAGCAATATTACTGGCGCCGATCTTCAAAACAGCATGATTTAAATGATATTATTAAATTATAAGGGGAATTCGGGTAAAATGGACTACTTACTGAAGTCAACCCTAAACGAAACCACCACCATTCGATTCTTCGGACATTTTTACGTAAGATCAGTGCAAGTAAGAGCAATATTACTGGCGCCGATCTTCAAAACGGCATGGTATATGAGGTTATAAAATTATAGGGGTCGGGTAGAATGGACCTTTTACTGAAGTCATCTCTTAACAAAACCTTCCCCATTCGGTTTTCCTGACATTTTTACATAAGTACAGCGCAAGTGAGAGTAATATTACTAGCGCCGATCTTCAGAACCGCATGGTATATGAGTTTATTCAAGTATGAGGGGAGAATCGGGTTAAATTGGCAATATGGACCACTTTCTGGCATCCGATCAAAGTGAAATCTGTTCCATTCAGTTTTTCAGGTTTTTCTGCAAATTTACAGTGCATTTGGATGCAATATAATAGCATCAAGTTCTGTTTTTGGGTAATAAACCTAATTTGCATCCAATATGGGGGAGAAATGGGCAAAATGGGACATTTACTGTGGTCAACCCCGAATGAAACCAACAACATCCTATTTCTCGCATTTTTTCCCATAAGAAAAGCTATTTTTCGATTTTGGTTCCATTTTTGCCCACTGTGCGATGCCAGAGCTCGTCAATTCTGGATTTGTTCGATCACAGAATATTCTTATAGATACTTAGAAATCACAACCGCGGAAATAAAAGTTGAAGAAAAAACGTGACAGCTCTCGAAAACACAGCTTGCTGCGATCTCTATGTACTTCGAGGAATAGTAAAACACATGCCATCGTAAGTCCTGCTAGGAAGATTGATCCATGGCAGCCGCTATCGCATTGTAGCTGCCAAACAAGCAGCTCGAGAAAGAAAGTCGCTCTACATTGTTGCACACGTGGATTGTCGACATCGTCGTCGTCGTCGTCGTCGTCACTGGCTTGGCTTGGCGTGATGCTCAGGCAAACAAAACCAACGTCGCAGTACAGACAAGGTAAAATAAGCAATTATTCGCGAAAGCTCAAATGACAGAGGCAGGGACAAACCCGCTGAAGCACCTTCAACAATTCCACTTCTAGAGTTGAGTAAACATTGCTGAAATGATTCCGAGAAAAATGATGCTTCCGGTGGCTGGGGTCGAGGATTTCAGTCACCTTGGAAGTGTTGGAATCATGTTATTTTGAATTAAGGAGACTGAACGAGGAGGTCCGCTGTTGGAATGGTGTGCTACAATGTAGATTTGAAGTGCTGTTGCATGGATTCTAAAATTAGACAAGGACATAAATCTGAGATGGGAAAATATAGCAAAGCAATTTACTGTTCTGGCTACTGACAGAATGGAATTGGGACAGAAACATTATATTCATTGCAAACCTAACCGACTAGCATTGTCCGTTCCGAGCATTCGACGGGCGGTTTGGCCAGTAATTAAGCCGTCGATAAATTTTCCTCGCCTTAATCAGCTGGGGAGCAGCAGACAGGAAGGAAGTTTTTTTTTTATTACCTAACCTGGCGTGGCGTGCGCTGGTGCAGAAGGTAGCAATTTCCAATGGCAAATAGGAATTTATTCTCATTCTTCGGCAAGGCTATACAAATGGGTCGTTGGAAATTAGCAGGAAATCAGGCAATCTTTCGTCCGAAGCATGATTCCTTTGTTTTTCGGGTTCCATTGTTAATCAAGACGAGAATTTGTCGGCAAACGTGGCGTAATAAAGCTCTTCCTTTTCACAGGTATCGATTCAGACTTCTTTCGGGCGATAAAGTTGTTGTGGCAGTGCTGTCGATTTGCAAGAAATGGTTTGTTCCAGCGAGGAAAAAGTCTTCATTATTTCCGGTACATCAGACTGTCAGCAAACCCAGCCTGCTGGCATCACTCCCCGGTTCCGAACTCCGTCAATGAATATAAATCTTCTTATTAATTTGTTCCACCCGAGTACCGAAAAAAGCTTGTGCATGTGGGTTTTCGATACGGATTAGGCCGACCTTTTCGGAAGCTCTATAGTTACTACAGTTACCGATAGACACGGGGCTTGCCAACGATGGTGTCTGGCCAGAGCAGGGGTAAGAGGATTCAAATCACGATTCGTTCTAGCCGTGTAGGCTTTAACGACCAAACCGACTACCGACCGAGAACGAACCACAGGTGTGTCTTGCGTCCTTCCTCATCCTGCTCCGTCATCCTTCCGTGCTATCTCTCTTTAATCCGACTCTGACTCGCACATTTCGATCGTAAGGTGTAAAGCTAGCAGATGGATATCAACATAGCTGGCAGCGAGGTGGAACGGGCCTTAGCTCATGAACAAACCGTAAGAGGATGATGGAATTTATTTACACTCTACGTGCAGATTGTGAGAAGCTCCGGATGGCATTCCCCGCATTTCGGTTGGTGTTTATCTGCAAGTACGAGGACCTCCACACTACTGTGTTGGCGGTCAGGAGCAATCGAGATGTAGATTACGGAAGGAAAAACATTACAACTCACCTTCGGTCTCTGGGTCGTTTCTTTCCGCAGGGGTTTTGTTTGTGTGGTTGCGAAGCCGATTGCCTTTTTCTCCCTCTCGGAAAGGTGCAGTTTCGCAACACTTCCTCCGAAGGCCTAGAAGAAGAACCACTACTGGTACTGGCATGGGGTATGAAGTGTAAACGATAATGTATATTTAATGATGTAATCATCCCTTGGCGGAGAATACGGTGGTGCTGTGGCCGTTCCTCAAGGCCACCAATCTCCTCCACCGATGTTGGCCGAATTGGCGGTGAACGACGGGCAATGACTAGGCGAAAAAACAAAAGGGTGTATATATTATTACGGGAAATGGCGGAAACGCGATTCTCCGGTGGAAACACCGGAGGAGACATAAAAAGTAACTTATAAGCGCTATTATCTGCTAATTTTTATGCGATGGGCCTCGCATGGGTAACTTTCTATGGGCAGCCAGGACCGGCAGCTTGCTGACACAACCACACCAGTCGCCGAGTCATTTGGCTTACGTTTAAATGGGAGAAGGCGGTAGTTTTTCCGAAGTGGGAATTTCGGCGTGCCGAATATCTTTTCGGCCTACCATTTCGTTATGGAACGGTTATGTTTCGTCGAACTCATTATCGTTTTTGTGTGTTTCAGGTGTTTGTTAGCGTGAAAAGAATTACCCTTGTCATCGTTCATCACGGGTAACTGATTGAAATAGATGCCTTCGTCTATGTTATTGAGAAAAAAATAGTAAAATTTCGTACGTCAAAATGGCCTGTCTGTATCAATTGATTATTTTGGTAAAACTCTATTGTTGATAACTAGATTTTTGTCAACAAATTTCTCGTCAGAGTTGGTTTTACTTTATTACCGTACATGTTTTATCTGAAGGGTGTAGTTTATTTATTAATTTATTTATAATTTAAAGCCTGTCCCCGTTAAATTTTGGACACTTAAATAAAATTTTCACAAAATTTAACAAAACCGATTGATTATTCGAAAATAGTATAGTTGAATATAGTTATATCTACATTAGAAACAGTTGATTTAGATGTTAATCCTTCTTTCTGTAAAATTCTCGAACTTTCTTCGGTACAACCGCCTTTAGATTCTCCATCTCCTCCTGAAATCATCGGCATCATTTGCTTTCTTCGTAGTTTCGAAGAGTTTCCACCTAACGAGTGCCCAGTAACCGGACGAAGTTCTGGACAGTTTAGAGGATAGACTATTTTTGGCACGTATTTAACAATTTGAACCTTATACCATTCCAGGACGGATTTTACGTATTGACAAAAGGCCAAATCAAGCCAAAACAGAACTAAAAAGTCATGGCTTTTGCAGACATTCATTCTCATCTACATCCTTGTTGATAGTGCCCGTGGAGACGAAACTATCCGATTTTCGAGCACAAATACACATGTCCTGCCAAATCAGGTACTTTTTCGGGAATTTTGACACCTTCTGTGTCCGAAAATCCTCGGCAAAGGCATTCCTTTGCATTGCGGTATAAAGAGCCAGATCAGGAAGTTGTCCATTATGATACAAGAAAATGTTTGCAAAAAATTGCCTAAAGCTCCTTAGCACGACTTTTTGCAGTGAAATTTTGCTTGCCATCAAAGTTGGGTAACTTTTTCACTTTATACGCCTTCAGTCCTTGCCTCTGCTTCACTTTTGTGTGCGTATGATTTCGACTTCCGAACTCTGCGAGCCACATTTTGCACAGAAAGTTCGGGATTTTACTCAGTCATGGTTACCACCTTCTTGTAAATTTGTCGGGAGCATACTTTTCGATTTGTTCCACTTCCAACCTTCCAATCCACAGTCAAGCGCTGGAAAAATTATTTGCAACCACAAAACGAGGTAGTCTTCGGTATTTCATGTTTCTTGTCAAGATTACGTACCGATAAATTCGGAATTTTTCCGTTTGCCGTTTGTACAAAGTGCGTTTGCGCACTTCCACTTGATGAACTGTCATATAAATGAAACGTTTTAGCGATCCGTGAAATAATTCAAAATCTACACTGGAGGAAAAGTTTCCAAAATTTAACGTGGACAGGCTTTAGAAAATTATAGAGCGATAACGGAATACCCTGACTTGCCTTCATCAGCAGCACCGAAAATCGTAAAGCTGACGCAGAAAAGATTATTCGGAAGCTTCCGGAAGGAATTCCAAGCAGCTTCAGATTACACACTGAAAGTGTGCCAAGTTTGACTGTTTCTGATTATCGTGCCCAGGGAGTAAAGTCTCCTTATTATCAAAATCGAAAGGAAATAAACGATCTTGTCCGGGACAGGTAATGCAGGGCTTCTAATTTCACATTGCACAGAATGAGGGATTTAACGTTGTCTTCAAAATTACTACACAATGGAAGCGGCGTACCATCTACGGTGAAGTGCAGATGGAAGACGGAACTTGGAGGAGGCGAATAAACCACGAATTGCACCAGCCATCGTACACATCGCAAAAATCGGGCTACTACTTTGGGCTGGGCATGTCGTTAGAATGTCGGACGACAGCCCTGTGAAATTTTTTCTCGAAAACGAACCGACGGGTACGAGAAGCAGAGGCGCAACGAGCAAGGTGGATCGATCAAGTAGAAGGCGACCTGCGGACCCTCCGCAGACAGCGAGGCTGGCGAGTGACAGCCATGGACCAAATAGAATGAAGACAACTTCTGTGTACAGCAGAGGCCACGCCGGCCTTAGTCTGATTGATAAGGTAAGTATGGAAGCGGCACGAGCCCAAGTCCTCAATTTTTACATATACTGATGGATTTTGCTTTTGTCATGATGTCGGTGGTTTGTTTGACCTTAAACACGAACCAAAAGAGTGGCGACTATTCATCGATAGCTCGTCAAAAAGTTTAAAAGATATTCTGCTGCAAAATGGAAATGAGTATCCCTAAACAAAATAGAAATAGAGTTTAAGCAGCAAATTCCAAATTGCTGAAGGAAAATAATGAAAGTACCAACTGTTACTGGATTCTTTCCCGAGCAACACAAGGCCGTCAAACTTGGTTACAGTAACTTGATTGTGACTTATTTCAGTCATATTGTAGTACTTTCAAACGATTTGAAACAAGCATGCTCCAAGGGTTGTGTTATTCTAAATATTGTTGGGAAGTGATTTGGGATTTTAAAATGATCGCAATTTTCATGAGTCTTCAAGGTAACAAATTTTAATTTGGCATCTATTTCATATTAGGGTGAGCAATATTTGGCAAAATACATTATTTCCTGAAGTTCTCTGCCCAACTCTCCTGAATTTCTCTGCATTACTTCCTTGATGTTCACTGCAGAACTTCCCTGACGTTCTCTGAAAGACTTCTCCGAAGTTCTCTAAAGTTCTCTGAGGAGCTTGCCTGAAATTCTGTGAAGAACTTCCCTGATGTTCTCTTAAATGATTTCTTGAATTGCTCTGCTGAACTTCCCTGAAGATCTTTGAATCTACAAAACTTTCCTGAAGTTCTCTGCAGAATTTCCCTGAAGTTCTCTAAAAAACTTCCTGTAAGTGCTCTGAAAAACTTCCCTGAAGTTTTCTGAAAGACTTGTCTGAAATTCTCGAAAGAACTTTCCTGAAGTCCTCGTAAAGAATTCATTGAAGTTCTCTGCAGAACCTATTTGAAGTTGTCTGCAGAACCTCCTCTTTGAAGTTGTCTGCAAAACCTCTTTGAAATTTTCTGCAGAATATCCCTGAAGTTCTCTGAAAAACTTCTCGTAAGTGCTCTGAAAAACTTCCCTGAAGTTTTCTGAAAAACTTGCCTAAAATTCTCGGAAGCACTTTCCTAAAGTGCTCTGCCTAACTTCCATAAAGTTTTCTGCAGCACTTCGCTGAAGTTCTCTGCAAAACTTCTCTAAAGTTCTCTGAAAAACCACTCTGATTTTTTTTTGCAGAACTGGCTTGAAATTCTCTGAAGAGCTTCCTTGAAGTTCGCTTCAATAACTCTTTGAAATTTTTTGCATAAACTTTTCGAAGTGCTCTGCAGAATATTGCTGAAGTTCTCTGAAGACATTCCTTGAAGTTTTCTGAAAAACATCGCTGAAGTTCTCTGAAGAACTTCCCTGAAATTCTTTAAAAAACGTCCCTGAAGTTCTCTGCAGTACTTCTTTGAAGTTCTCTGAAAACATTCTCTGAAGGTTTCATGACAACTTCCCTGAACTTCTCTGAAGAACTTCCATAAAGTTCTCTGATGAACTTCCATGAAATTCTCTGAAGAATTTCTCTGAAGTTCTCAGCTAAACTTCCCTGAAGTTTACTAAAGAATTTCCCTCAAATTCTTTGAAAAATTTCCCAAATTTTTTTTTGAGAAACATCCCAAACGTTCTTTGAAGAACTTTTTTTTTTGTTTCTTTATTTTCGAGATTTTCAGCCTTTTGCTGGTTCATCTCCCGTCGTTGTCACACTATTACCTTTTGGGTATTTTCGTAACTTGTCTGGGGTGAGATTCGAACTCGTGACTTTGGCATGAGAAGTATGGATGTTAACCACTACGTCGGGGTCACCCGTTCCATAAAATTCTCTACAAAATTTCTCCGAAGATCCCTGAACAGCTTCCATAAAGTTTTCTGAAGAATCTCCATGAAGTTCTCTGAAGAACTTCCATGAACTTCTCTGAAGAACTTTCATGAACTTCTCCGAAGAACTTCCCTGAAATTCTCTGAAACCCTTTCATGAAATTCTCTGCAGTACTTCGCTGAAGTTCTTTGAAGAACTATCCTGAAGTTCTTTGAAGAACTTTCCTGAACTTAACTAAAGAACTTTCCTGAAGTTCTCTGAAAACCTTGCCTGAAGGTCTTATGGGAACTTTCCTGGACATCTCTGAAGAACCTCCATTAAGTTCTCTGCAGTACTTCCATTTCTCTGAAATTTCATCTGAAGTTTATCTGAAGTTATCTGAAAAACTTTTAAGAAGTTTTTTTAAGAATTCTCCTGAAATTCTCTGAAGAATTTCCCTCAATTTTTTCGAAAAACTACCCTGAAGTTCTCTGAAGAACTTCTCTAAAGTTTTCTCTAGAACTTTCCTAAAGTCCTCTGAAGAGCTTCCCTGAAGTTTTCTGAAGAACTTCCATGAAGTTCTCTACAAAAATTCTCTGAATTTCCCCGAAGAATTTTCCTAAATTCTTTGAAAAATTCCTCTGAAGTCCTCTGCAGAACTTCTTTTAAATTTTCTGAAGAACTTCCTTGAAGTTCTTTGCAGAAATTCCATGAAGCTCTGAAGAACTTCCATAAAGTTCTCTGATGAACTTCCATGAAATTCTCTGAAGAATTTCTTTGAAGTTCTCAGCAAAATTCCCTGAAGTTTTCTAAAGAATTTCCCTTAAATTCTCTTAGTATTTTTTTTATTAAAAACATCCCTAAAGTTCTCTGAAGAATTTTTTTATTTATCCCTTTACTATCGAAATTTACAGCCGTTTGCTGGTTCATCTCCCGTCGTAGTCAAACAGATATCTTTTGGGTATTTTCGTAACTTGTCCGGGGGTGAGATTCGACCTCGTGACTTTGGCATGAGAAGTATGGATGTTAACCACTACGCCGAAGGCTCTCCTGAAAACTTCCTGAAGCTTCTGAAGAACTTCAAGAGTTATATGCAGAACTTCTCGAAAATTTTCTGAAGAACTTCCTTGAAGCTCTCTGCAGAACTGCCAAGAACTTCTCTGCAGAACTTCCAAGAACTTCTCTGCAGAATATCCAAGAAGCTCTCTGCAGAACTTTCATGTAGTTCTTTGAAGAACTTCCCTGAAATTTGCTGAAAAACTATCTTCAAACTCTCTGCAGTACTTCGCTGAAGTTCTTTGAAGAACTTTCCTGAAGTTCTCTGAAGAATTTTCCTGAAATTCTCTGAAGAACTTTCCTGAAGTTCTCTGAAAACCTTGCCTTAAGGTCTTATGGGAACTTTCCTGAACATCTCTGAAGAACTTCCAAGAATTTCTCTGAAGAATTTTTCTGAAGTTATCTGAAAAACTTCCTTGAAGTTTTCTAAAGAATTTCCCTGAAATTCTCTGAATAATTTCCCTGAATTTTTTTGAAAAACTTCCCTGAAGTTCTCTGAAGAACTTCTTTGAAGTTTTCTGAAGAACTTTCCTAAAGTTTTCTGAAGAACTTGCATGAAGTCCTTTGCAGAAATTCTCTGAAGTTCCCCGAAAAATTTTCCTAAATTCTCTGAAAAATTCCTCTGAAGTCCTCTGCAAAATTTTTCTTAATTTTTTTGAAGAATTTCCTTGAAGTTCTCTGCAGGAATTCCAAGAAGCCCTCTGGAGAAATTGCATGAAAACCTCTGAAGAACTTTTCTGAAGTTCTCTGAAGAACATTGCTGAAGTTCTGTACAAAACTTCTTCGATGTTCGCTGAACAACCTCCATAAAGATTTATGAAGAAATTCCATTAAGGTCTCATGAGAACTTCCCTGATCTTCTCTAAAGAACTTCCATTAAGTTCTCTGCAGAACTTCCATGAACTTCTCAGAAGATTTTCTCTGAAGTTCTCAGCAAAACTTCCCTGTAGTTTTCTAAGCAATTTCAATAAAATTCTCCGAAGAACTTCCCAAGTAGCACACTACGAGCATTATTAGTTGTAGTAACTTGATTATGACTTAGCAAGTCATATTTATGCTGTCTCTACCGAATGGCAACAAGTGTGCTACTAGGGTTACCTCAATTTTTTTGAAAAACTTCCCCAAACTCTGAGGAAAATTTTTGCAGTTCTCTGAAGAACTTTCCTGAAGTTCTAAGAAGAACTTTCCTGAAGTTCTAAGAAGAACTTCCCTAAATTTTTCTGAAGAACTTCTCTGAAGATCAATGAAAGACTTCTCTGAATATGCAAAACTTCTCTGAAGTTCTCTCCAAAACTTCTCTGAAGTTCAATGCAGAACTTCCATGAACTTCTTTGAAGAATTTCTCTGATGTTCTTGGCAAAACTTCCCTGAAGTGTTCAAAATAATTTCCCTAAAATTGTTTGAAAAACTTCTCTGAAGTTCTCCGAAGAACATCCATAAATTTCTCTGAAGAACTTCCCTGAAGTTTTTTGAAAAACTTCCACAGCAGTTTTTTGCAGTTCTTTCTTGAAGATCTCTGCAGAATTTCCCTCAAGATCTCTGCGGAAATTCTCTAAAGTTTTCCGAAACATCCCTGGAGTTCTCTGCAAAACTTTCTCGAAGTTCTCTGCAGAACTTCCCTGAGGTTCTCTGCAGTACTTTTCTGAAATTCTCTGAAAAACTTTTATAAAGTAATCTGCAGAACTTCTCTGAAGTTCTATGGAAAACTTCCCTGAAGTTCTAGAAAGACTTCTCTTAAATTCTCTGCAGAACTTCTTTGGTGTTCTCTGCTGAACATTCCTGAAGTACTCTTCAGAGCTTCCCTGATGTTCTCTACAGTACTTTCCTGAATTTCTCTGAAGAACTTCCCCTCAGAATTTTCCAGAAGTTCTCCGAAGAACTTCCCCGAAGATCTCTTCAAGACTATCTGAAGAATTTCCCTGAAGTTCTCTGCAGAAAATCCCTGAAGTTATCTGTAGAGTTTCCCTGAAGTTTTCTGAAGAACTTCCCCAAAATTCTCTAAAAAATTTTTGTTATGTTCTCTGAAGAACTTCCCTGAAATTCTTTGAAAAATTTCGCTGAACTTCTCTGAAGTCCTCTGCAGAACATTCTTGGTGTTCTCTGCGGAACATTCCTGAACTTCTCTAAAGAGCTTCCTTGGGGTTCTCTGCAGAACTTCCCTGAATTGCTCTGCAGAACTTCTCTGAAGATCTGTTGAAGGCTTCTCTGAAGTTCTCGGCAGAATTTCCTTGCAGTTCTCTGATGGATTTCCATAAAGTTCTCTGCAGAACTTCCTTGAAATTCTCTGAAGAATTTCTCTGAAGTTTTCTGCAAAACTTTCCTGAAGTTTTCTGAAGAATATCCCTGAAATTTTCTGAAGAACTTCCTAAATTTTTGTTCTTTGAAGAACTTCTCTTAAGTTCTCTGAAGAACTTCTATCAAGTTCTCGGCAGAACTTCTCTGAAGTTCTTGGTAGAATTTCTCTGAAATTCTCTGCAAAATTTTCCTGAAGTTTTCTGAAGAATTTCCCTGAAACTGCCTGAAGAACTTCCTGGAAGTTCTCTTAAAAACTTTCCTGAATTTTTTTTTGAAAAGCTTCTCTGAACTTCTGTGAAGAACTTTCCCAGAGTTTATTGATGAACTTCCTTGAAGATCTCTGAAGAATTTCCATAAATTTCTCTGCAGAACTTCTCTGGAGTTTTCTGAAAAATTTCGTTAAGAAATTCTTGGAAATTTTCTGAAAAACTTCGTTGAAGTTCTCTGTAGAACTGCTATGTAGTCTTCTGGAGAATTTCCATGAAGTTCTCTAAAGAACTTTTCTGAAGTTTTCTGAAGAACTTCCATAAAGTTCTCTGCAGAGCTTCTCTTATGTTCTCATGAGGCTTTCGATGCCAGGTACCATTTTTGCATCAGTATGATAGTGTGGCATGTACAATCATACCCTTTTGTCCAGGGAGTAGAGAAATTTGACTTAACGGAAAATTCCTAGACCAGACCGGGAATCGAACCCAGCCACCTCCAGCATGGTGTTGTTTGCAGCTGCGCCATAACAGACTGAGCCCATGGAAGGACCCACTGAACATGTCTGATGGCATGTTTGTTACAAAGAAAACACTGATTTAAAAATAATCAGTATTTTCTTTAAGGAGTCCAAATCACCCCATACTACGCTCCATTTTGAGGAGTTCATATTGGCGGTATTTCTTGCACGCGTAAACTACACTTAAGAAAAGATGCACATTGCCACCCTTATGATTAAATCTAACCTGGCAAAGTCTTTTGCAAAAAAAGTGGTCGTACTTCAGAATAAAAATGGGGATTGTTGTTCTTGACAAAAACAATTTCCATCTTTAAAACCAGATTCATTGCCAACAGGATACTCGCTTTGGCATGTCTATGTATTATTGCGTATTTGGAATACTCAACAATAATACTTTTAATGTCAAATGAGAAAAAAAAATCATTTAAATATTGAGTGGCATTTAGTGACCAAATGAACATTCTCTGTTTTTGTGATCGGCCATGAGAAATATTCTGCCTAAAACAGGCATTCATTTTTGATACGATTTTTCATTTGTTCCAGATCATAACCCGATTTCTTGAGAATCAATTTTTATCCATCAACAAATCAAGCAAAAGTCATAAACACCAACAAACTCACATGTCGTAACCCCTTTCCACCCACAACAAACATCGCAGTATACAAACAGGGTTTTGATTTAAGTGAAATTATTAATGAAATTTTATGACCGTGCAATGTTTCATTTCTCCTTTCATCCATCATTGGTAATGTTAGGAAATACGAATCCATGTGGCTCATAAATTATTTCACTTCATCCCAGGAAGTCCCCGCCATCGGTTTCCCCCGGTTCCCTGTAGCGAGAATTCAGTTGCATGCACAAATAACCGTGTCACACGCTCTGGGCTTGGCAGTTGGCCCAATCAACGAGTTTCTAACGAGCTGGTCTGGTTTTTGTCCAACCAACTCACTTTCTTTGCTTCTTCTTCGCTTTTCTACTTATAAAGCAGCACGCCAAGTTGATCGGGTTGGGTTGCTAGGTGGAACAATGGAAATGGAACGGGTGGAGCGAAGGGAGAACGCACAATGTCTTCCAGGGAACTGATTACCCAGAAGATTTCGGAAAACGAAAAACACAAACATTTTTTTGCTTCATTGGCAAGCCGAGCAGCGGAGCAGGGGAAATGAAATCCATAAATTTTCTCCGTGAATTATGCTGTGCAAATATCAGCTTTTTCTCTCTATCAATTTACCAAAATGGCCATAATCAAATCGTTTGTTAATGGTGCATGGCCGGCTCTACGTGTTTGGTGAACGTAGCAAGAGATAGTTGAACAAGAATCGCCGCATAAAAAAGAAAAATCAGAGAAAGTGTGCCTATTCTGAGAAATAGATATTCATATGTGAATATGGGAAACAATTGAAAAATCAGATATGGTTGGTTTGCAAACATTTTTAAGCGACACTTTCATATAAATTGATATTTTTCACAGCTGCTTTCCGTTGTATGGAGGGTTCAACGTTATCACATTTCAATTTTAATTTAAACATTCAATGGATCCTCTTTTCCATCATTAACAAATTCGAGAGAAAAACAACCATTGAAATAAGCATGGGAAAAAAGCAACAAATGATTATCTCAACATTGCAGTTTTCATCAGATTAAATTTTCCCTCATGTTTCCTGTATTCGAGAAACAGATACATTTTTGTAGCAAATATTTCACAAAAGCTTATCAGCATCACAATACATTCCGGCGAATCATTGTTGAACATGAAATTTTTCCATCTGCTCTTCAACGGCTTACGGTAATTGTAAAAGACTCGTCAAACTTTTAGATTCCCACCGTAGCCGAGTAATGGTGGTATTCTTACATATAAATTTGTAATATTAATTCAAACTTCAGAAACGCAACAATTTTTATTAATATTTATTTTTAGTCGTTGATTATTTCGAAATAGGCTTATTATAATAGGCAACGGGAGTGAAAATTGTGAAACTATCGAACGAAAATGTGTTCCTCTTCTACTCTTCTCGCATCAGAATCCCGCATCGCAAACGCACATCGCTTAATCTGCTGGGATCATGCCGGAAAAAAGGGGTTATACGCATTGTTTAAAATTAAACGTTTCAAAATTAAGACAAATAGAGGATGTTGGATAACCGGACCCCTAATTTGGCACTGCTATTGGTGGGATGGGTTCCTTATGACGTTTTGATCTTTGCTGTTGTTCAAAACCATGATAACCTACTGAGATCATTGCCAAAGCTAACAGACAACTCGGGTTTATCTTTAAGATGGCCGATGAATTCTGTTATGCAACTTTTCTGAAGGCTTTATACTGTCACTCAGGCGTTTATGATAGGAATTTGAAAAAGTCATCTGGTGCTCTCACCAAACCATTTGATTAGCAAGGATCTAATCTTTTGTAGCCTTCAGAATCTATTTTGACTATTTTGATTTTAACATTTCTACAGGGTGCGGCAGAAAAAAAATGCGAAACTGTTCAAACTTGTGTATTGGGTTAATTCGTGAAGCTAGTGATTAATTTCTGTCGAAAGTGTATTTTTTTATATTTCCTTTCAAGTGCTGCATCCTAACGTTCTATTTGTTTTATTGCAAATTCGTCAAAATGTTCGCGAAAGAAGTGATCACCAGTTTGTTGCTCGCCCAGAAGAAGCCGAAAGAGATTGCCAAGGTCGTCCGGTGCCATTTGGCAACAATTTACCTCGTTAAAAAGTCCCTGCAGGTTGGTCCTAAGCAGCGGAAGCCAGGAAGCGGGCGTCCGCGCTTTGCACGCACGCCGAACTTGATCAAATCGGTCCGTGAAAAAAATTGCTCGCAACTCGGGGCGTTCCATAAGAAAACTTGCAAAGGAAGCCAATATTTCGGAGAAATCCATGCGTAGAATCATCAACGAAGACCTGCAGGCACCTTCCAGAGCCAGAATGAAACGCCACTTGATTACGGACCGGGTCAAGAAACTACGAGCGATTCGTTTCAAGAGATTGCTTTCCTTGTTGAAGAAGGAAAAATGATAATCCTGTTCTCCGACGAAAAGCTTTTCAGCATCGATGCTGTGGCCAACAGCCGCACGGACCGGTTCATTTCACCGCAGAAAATAGAGAACGTTCCGGAAAAAGTGAAATTCAAATTTCAAACCATACATCCAGCTGGTGTCATGATGTTTGGCTTGGTGGCGTCCAACGGTTTGATAATACCGCCCATTTTCATTGATGCTGGAGTTAAAATCAATACCGAAGTGTATATCGGTATTTTAAAGGACCAAATACTTCCCTGCAGGATGGAGCGCCGTGTCACACGTTCAATCAAACCCAACAATGGTTGAACGATAACATGAAGTTTTGGCCGAAGGATTTGTGGCCTCTAGCAATCCAGATCTTAGTCCGTTGCATTCAACCCTAGTGTGAAACCCCTGAAGCCAACCATAACACGCACATGGCAGTCAATGTCGGAGGACTACGTCCGAAAGGCATGCTCTGGCTTCCGGCGTCGGCTCGAGGATGTTATTAATAAAAATAGAGGACAGATTGAATAAATTTGTCTAAAAGGACTTTATAAAGATAACTGCACTCGAAAATGATGATATTATTGCTTGAATTAGTTGAAAATGGGATTTGAAAGAAATAGAACAAATTTTCGCATTATTTTCTGCCACACCCTGTACAGCCCTGTATAGGATCCTTTTTTTAGCTTTTTATTTATCTACAGACGTTTCATGTACAATATGTGATACACTGTAAGTTAAGTGAAAGGATTTTTTTATTGCATTTGGGGCAATTCATAGACCACAAAGACTTTTTTGGGGGGAGGGAGGGTTTGCCCAAAGTCTACGCCTCATACAAAAATTCAAAAAAATGTTTGGATAAAAGTCTACGAGCGAGAAGGGGGGGGGGGGGGGGGGTCTGAGATTTTCAAAAAAGAGTCTACGTGGTTTATGAAAAGGCCCTTACTGGTTTTGTTTAGATCCGCAAAGTTTAACATGGATCATGGCGAGTACAATTGCAGTTGCACTAAATGGTGTTTCACATCAAATTGCATCACGGAAAAAAAAACGCTGTAGAAGATTACCCATTGGGTAGTTTAGTGTTTTTGTAGTTATATTTTAAGTGCTGTCAGTTTATCGAAACTTGGATTAAATGGCATCAAATCAACGGTGTGAATTGATTTTGCGCAAGCACCTGAAAAATCCTTAACTCTCTAATCCGAACATCGGAAAACAACTCGAAATCGTGCAGTCAACGGTGAATCGTGTTTCAGCGTTACTACGAAACTCTGAGCATCGAACGGAAGGAGAAATGCGGTCAGAATGAATGCTTCGGGTAGGAAGGTGGCCAAAAAGTTGAATCTGTCCGAGTCTTTCGTTCAGAGAGACAAGGACTGCATACGTACTGTATACGTACTGTATACGTTCAAAGTGCAGAAGGCTTCAAATCGTGACGAACGGCAAAACACGGTGACTCGGAAACTTTACACCCAAATAATTACGAAGCCTCATTGTCTCATCAAAGCGTCAAGAAGGACTTCCGGCAGCTTCCAGTGCTACTGTTTTCACCGCCCAGCAAAATTTTGATGTTTCGGAGGATGTAAGGATGCTGAAACTTTCAAAGTTTGCCAAGAAATACATGATTTGGCAAGAGATCTGCTCATGTGGCAAACGTTCTGCGCCTTTGGTTATTCACGAGACTGTAAATGAAGCAACATATAGGCCCTACGATCTTCTGGCCGAATCTTGCTTAGTGCCGCAATTCAAATATTGTCCCGGAATAGTACGAAGCCAACGAGGTAACTTTCGTTACCGGGACATGAACCCCTCCAACGCACCAGAACTATGGCTCATCGAAAAATACTGGGCTATTATGAAACAAGCACTATGAAAGCATCCATCCCATCAAATCTAGGGAAAACATGAAGAAAAGGTGAATTTCCCTACAAAAAAAGCTACATCCAGATGTTGTACAGAACCAAATTGCCGATTTTTCATGGGTTTACCTTCACCCGCACTGTCAAAACTACCCATAGTAACCCATGAGTCAGCAGACAAACTTTGACAGTTCTATCAGTCGAACTCTAACCGTGATGGCAAAAACAGTGAAGCCACTCCGCTCAGAAGTGTGCGCGTTCAAAGCAAGGCACCCCGCCGCATCGAAAACGGACATCGTGCGGCACGTTATAGACGCTGGATACGTCCGTTCCGAAATTTTCAACATCTTGGCACTATTAGATAACAACCAGAGCATCTAAAGAAAACCCGGTTCCGCACGGCCGAAGACCCTGAGCGACAAGAAACTCCAAAGGATGCTGAAGGGGAAGATCGAAAGAAAAGTGGCACTCACTGCGTGAGCTTGGCCGGAAAGTCGGTTCAACCGGCCAAACAGTGAAAAACTAACTGACGAACATGAACGTACCTGTCAAGAAGCGGAAGTCGTGTCCACTGGTTTCGAAGCTGCAGGAAATGACACAGTGGCATCGGCTGAACAAAATGGTCAACTCAATTTTCCCTGCGAATCGCGACGTGGCGGTGGTGGTGATGGACGACGAGACGTATCTCACCCTGGATAGCAACACAGCAAAAAATAATTAATTTTAACAAGCGTGTAAAATTTCCTCTCGTTTAATTTCAACCTAGAGGAGGCGTAAACAGCGAAGTTGTATGCAATAATCCATACAACATACAAAAATGTTTGTAATCTGTCAAACAAAAGGCTAGATGCAGGCGTTATCTGACCTCAATTTACATGAAATATCCCATTAATTTCTGCCAAATCTAGCATTCCATTTAAGTGCATTAGAAAACGCATAAAATTCAATGTTTCTTTTTATCTGTGAACGACTGGCAGGGCACTTTGTATTTTACTTCCCCACGAAGAAGGTGAGCTTCGAGGTAAAGTTCGTGTCACACACCAAGTTCCCCAAGAAGGTGCCGCTGTGGCTGACAATCAGCGAGAAGGGGATTTCACAGCCACTCTTCTCTCGCTCCGGACTGGCCGTGAACGGAGAAATTTATAGTACGAAATGCCTGCCGGAAGTTGCGTCGTTCATCAAGAAATACCATAAGGGCGATGATGCGGTGTTCTGGCCGGATCTGGCGTCGGCCCACTTCTCGGAGCGATCGTTGGAGGAGCTGGAGTGGCTGAATATCGATGTGGAACCCAAGTCGGCGAACCCGCCCAACGTCCCCCAGTTGCGTCCCATCGAGAATTTCTGGGCCAACATGAAGCATAAGAGCTACTCCAACGATTTGGTCACGAAAACTGAGGAGGAATTGATGAATAAAACGAAGAAAAAACTCAAAAACATGCCTCCACGCATGTTTTCGTCCACCATGGCGAATGTTCCGGTTAACTGCCAAAAGGCCGCTCGCAAGGGCGTAGAATTTTGTTGCAAGTAAGCTTAAATAATTACCTTCCATGGTAAATTTATCAAAAGCAAATATCTATCTTGCGTTTTTTAAAACCATCCGAAAAAAGTCCATTTCCAAACGTCCATGCAAACGTTATGTTAACTATAAAAGGAAAATACAAAAAAAAAAAAATCATCTTGAATTCGAAGAACTTTTCCCGGGATACGCTTCATCAACCGGCGCACATTATTCTTATCCATCGTTTTAGCAATCTTATTCCACTTGGTCCTCAACTCATTGATGCTTTTGACGACACTGCCATTCACCATCAGCTTCCTCTTCATAATAGCCTAAAATCTCTCTATCGGTCTGAGCTGGGGACAGTTTGGTGGGTTGAGTTCTTTCGGTATAAACTGAATCCCGTTGCTTTCATACCACTGTAGCACTATTTTACTGTAATGACAGCTTGCAAGATTTGGCCAAAACATGACAGGTTCTTTGTGGGATCTGATGAATGAAATCGACCTTTAAATAATGAAACCTATCCATGAGAAGATAGCCATTGAATTCTGCCAACACCTAATCTTACGGTTTTCTGGCACGGATTCTGGCCACATTGTTCTGCTTTTGATCCCTATTTGTTTTTCTACAGGCACGGTATGACTTGAACTCTTCCCGAAGATGAAACCGTTGCCCGATACTGCCTGCGGCGCGAAAATTTTTGGTGAAATCGTGGTCTGAGATGTTGGGGTTTGCCTTAATATTCTTGATGACTGTGTTCCACAGTTGACGGTTGACAGTAACCGCCCGTCGCTTGCTTTGAGACTTGCGATTCGTTTCTCTGTACTTTTTAAAAACACGCCACACGGTATTCCGGGTAAAATCCAACAATTTAGCTAGTTTTGATCCAGACCACGAAGGGTTTTTCAAATTTGTATTTCTTTGAAGCACGTTTGAACTGCACCGTGAAAAAAAACTTCTGATGTTGTTATTGTTATAGGGAACACATAAGATGTCATAGTTTACAAATCCGACCACTAGGGTCGCTGTATGAATCAAACATGTTTACCAATACTAAATAGGCCACACCTTAGTGGTGGTGATCGTAGAGTGAATAATGATGCTGAGAGGTTCGATCATAACATATATACCTTAAATCCTAGAAAGTGTGAACTGTTTAGTGGAATACCTGTAACTAGAAATGAGAAGAAAAATTAGCATTTTCCATTTAATTCCAACTTCATTCATGCTTGTTTTGACAGATATGAGTGTTTCGTCTACAATGTTTAGACTTCTTCAGTGTCGTGTACTAATAGCTCGACTATTGAACCCTTTCTCCACATGCACACGAGATGAGGATGTATTCCTAAGCCACCAAATCGTATCTCAGGACCTTACTCAACAAACATTTGTGTCAAATAAAAGCTAATTTAAACAAATTTGGAGAAGTTATTCAGCTTTCTAGAAGAAAAAATCTGAACAACTTTTCCAAATTTGTTTGAACAAGCGATTATTTGACACTGTTGTTTGTTGAGTACCGCACTAAGAAGTTAACTGTCTAAAAATCTGAGTAAAATCTACGATTAAGTTCAAATGGAAGCCGAAACATGCACGAAAACAACATCAGTTGCTACGACAACCAAATTATCCAATTATTCTAGATTTGATTATATGCTACTATCGGTCAATTGAAATACCTTCTTATTGTTCATGTTTCTGGCGAAAAACGTAGACATAAATATTTCTGGCATACCTTTTCTAAAGTGCAATTCTGAGTGACAACAATTCCTCTAAAACTATGACATTCAGCTGATATATTAAAACAGGTACGCATTTCACCCCATTCCCCCTATCGGATATCGATTCGCATTTCCGCACATACACACAATTCATCAACGAACTAACGAACGAACGAACGAACCAACCAACCAACCAGCCAGCGAACGATCCTCGCATGGTGGGTCGTAAATATTGGCTTAATATATGCGTTGATTGTTTATTCGTTTCCTTCGCCGGTGTATCCCTTTTTCCTACAGCCAACCGGAGCGGAGTCGGAGGGAACCATCATCAGCATTTTTGCTCAGCTTTCTGTTCACACACGGTTCACGAGCTTTCGTGGCAAACGCTTTGCACGCTCTGCCTCTATCATCGCAAATATTGGACATGGGTAAGGATTGAGAGCCGGTCAGGAGTATACTAGGCTAAGGTATTCCTTTTTTTTATTGTAGATAGTCGATACATGATAGGTATTTGAGATAGAGTAATTCATCTTGCACGCAACCACGCGGCTTTTGCCTGCCATAAAAAAAAGAAGTTATATATTAACTTGTCAAGCATTTTCTCATGGAGCATGAGGACTGCAAATGATCATGGTGGTATTCAAACCACATGCTCACCGATATGCTTTGTACTTAATTTGAAAATACCGCAAGGAATCTTGAAAATCAAACTTATTCAACCTGAGAAGGGATTGATAAATAAAACGATGAAAGAACTCAAAAACATGCCTACACGCATGTTTTCGTCCGCCATGGCGAATGTTCCAGTTAACTGCCGGAAGGCCGCTCGCTAGGGTTTAGCGTTTTTTCACAAGTAAGTTTAAATAATAACCTTTCATGGGAAGTTTTATCAAAAGCAGTTATCTGTCTTAGCTTTTTTTATCACCATCTGAAAAAAGTTCATTCTTAGTATGCAAACGTTATTTGAAGTTAAGGAATTGTTAGACCCTATTTTTGAAATATTCCTTGAATAAAGTCCTAGCTTTTTCGACTTTTCTTCAAAGTTTTTCTTCACCGTTATATATTTTGTAAGATAGAGAACATCGCCATCTCTGCGGCAAAATTATGAACTGATATGATGTTGTCAAAAAACGAAAAATGATATTCTAAGAAACTTTGCAGAAAACGACAACTCTCTAGAGCTTTATTTTGCCAAAATAGACTGTGGCTCCATCTCTGAGCCAAGAGATAGTGAGAAACTTTACCGAAGACGACAACTCTCTAGTGCTTCATTTGGAAAAAATAGACTGCGGCAATATCATCGCTGCGGCAAAATCTGGAACTAATATTATAATGTCAAAAGATGACAAATGAAATACTGAAACACTTTGCCCAAGACGGCAACTCTCTACAACTAGTCTGGAATGTGCTGTGTGCAATTCTGTTCACACATCAAAATCAAAACTTTCTATCCTTTGTAGCAGATTTTTCGGTGGCCGATGTTGCTGGAACCAGGTTGTGTTTTGCCTCTTTTGGATTTTTTACACTAGAACCTTTCAAATGGAGTAAGAACATTGTGCCTAGGTTGAAATTTCATAATTCTAGAGAGGGTTTAAATCTGGGTCAATGTTGACCCTAATGTTTTACATTTGTGTTAGTTTTTGATGTAGGATGTAGGAAAATCATAGACTGAATATAAGTGTACATTGTCTTCAGCAATTTTGTTCTACATAATTTTTTTTTTGTCTAAGTAATATAAAAATACATATAAATTGACGACCTAGAACATCCTGGATATGAAAAAGTTCACGAAGAAAAATACATATGCCTTATTAAAAGTATAAAGCGTTGTTTTGGAATATGCTACATATGCATAAGTATTATTAAATTTCTGGTGAGAAACGTTAAATGTTTTTGTATCTTTCTGGGATATTTTAGATTATCCAAAATGATCTTAAGTTCAGAACTTCAGATCTACAGTTGTAACAGTAGCTTTTAGGACTTCATAAGATTGTGATTTGTATTCAAACATATTAAATTAACCTTTTGCAAGGCCGACAGTCTTTGATTGATAAGGTCATCAAAAGTGCCCTTGAGCTTTAAACTTAAGATCTACAGTAGTAACTGTAGATCTTTGGGCTATACAAAGTAACTCAACGGATTTAATTTTAGTCAACATTTTAGAACGTGAACAATCATTACGAGATAAACTGGAATGAGCGAGGTCATCCAGTCTGTCCGTGAGTTCAGAACATAAGATCTATAGTTGTAAAAGTAGGTTTTTGGAGTATGAAAAGGAACAATATGCATGTAGAAATTTTCATTGAATAGTATAGAACGTAAACAGACATAATGCGCCAATCTTGGAATATTCAAGGTCATTCAAACTGTCCTTATGTTCAAAACATAAGATCTATAGTTGTAACAGTAGCTTTTTGGGCTATATAAGGTAACTTTATGAATTCAAGAATATTCAATGAATGTTTTGGAAGGTCAACAGTCAATATTTTATGAATTTCCTGATCCACGTGGTCATCCAAAGTGTTCTGGCGTTCAGAAGTGAGGAGTAACAGTTGTAACAGTAATTTTAAGGCAATACAAAGTCACAATATATATTAGAGCATATTTAATTAATATTCTTAAAGGACTACAAACATTATAGCCGGCGTCGCGACTACTGATACTTTAAATTGCTCCTTGCGCTTCGCTGTGGATAACTTTATAAAGGGAACATGCATACATTACGTAGCATTTCGGGGGGTGTAAGGAGGGTTTCAGAAGTAGGGACAAGACATTTATTTCAAAGATTTTTTCAAAAGGGCCTATCTGATTTTGTTTACATATTTATATACAAAATCAGATAGGTTATTTGACAAATTATCCTAGATATGAAGTCAAAATACGAGTAAAGGCATAAGATCTAAAACAGAGTAAAATATGCTGCGTTACTTATGGATCACCCCCAACTATCTTGAATATGACGGCTAGTTTTGGGCTTTGTTTTTAAATTAAAATGGATTATATAAGGCTCGTTTGTCAAATAGATAATATTACACTTCTCAGCATATTTTTTTCTTCTACTAAACTTGTATGTATTAAGAAATAACCAGCTACCCTTTAGTACCCAACGCTGATAATATCAAGCTTACTTGTTCTCAAGATACTCTTCTTAATACAATTAATTTGAAACCCTGCCAGGACATACATTTTTTTTTTTAGTTTGTTGAACATTACGTCCCAAGTGAAATATTAATTGGCTTATAACCTGTGCTTTTTCAAACTGACGTTTCACTAGGTACCCTTCAGTACCCAACGCTGAAAATTTCAGGAATACTTGTTCATAAGATAGTCATTCAAATACCATCTGTTTAAGAGCCCGCCATGACGTCAGTTGCAACGAAAGCTGTCTGGGCTATGCAAAGCTACGCTGTAGATTGAAACACATTCATTAAAGATCTTGGAAGACCAACAGATAATATGAGACAATCTTCCAGGTTATCCAAACTATCCTGGAATTAAAAACTGAAAATCTGCAGCTGTAACTGTATCTGTCTAGTCCAAACAAAGTAACAATATGTATTTAACCAAGTTAAGTTAGTCTTCTGGAAGGTAAACAGACAGAAAAAAATATCTTGGGATGTTCTAGGTCACGAAAACTGCCCTTGCGTTCAGAAATTAGGATCTACAGTCGTAACATAAGCTTTTTAACCTATGAAACGAAGACGATATGCACCTCGAAAATTTTCCGTGCAACTTCAGTGAATCTTCTGTTAGGTTACCAGTAATTATCAGATTATCTTGGGATGTGCAAGTTCATAGAAACTGACCTGAGTTTAGAACTTATGATAAACAGTAGTAACCATCGTCCACAGACGTCATTAGATAATCTTGTTAGTTTTAGGTCATTCAAAACTTAAAATCTGCAATTTTAACAGTAGCTTTATGGGCTATACCAAGTTAAGTTAGTTTGTTTGGCATGAATATCCCAAGATTATCTCATAATGTGTGTGGATCTTCCAGGGCATTCATTGAACATTTTTTAATAATATCACAACATTGTTGAGCGGATTAAGCTACTGTTACAATTGTAGACTTTAAGGTGACCGTTTCAGCGGGGCGAAATCATAAGTCTTTAAATTATTTGATAGGGAAAATCTACGAAAACAACAATTTCACGCACGACAGTTTCTAGTTATTATCAATACCTTTCATATGGTGCAAAGAAATTCTCGAAATATTCTGTAGATTTCGAGTCTTATCAAATTTGGTGACAGTACTTCAGGTTTTTCCTTCCTCCCCAGATTTATAGCAAAGATAATCTTAGCTCACTTTGTCTATTGCAATCAATATCAGCCTGGTGTGCATCCAAACATTGAAAGTAAAAATAAAATTTTAGTTTGATCAACATTGAGAACCATGCAGGGAACCAACTGGCTCTCCAAAAGATCCGGAACATCCGTAAAAGCGGCCAGTTCTTGGAAGTAGCCCCGAAAGCACTTTTTTTTGCAATCAACATTTAGTTTACGAAAGTAGAATGAACTTCAATTTGTTGCCTGAAGATATCCCTTCAGAGCACAAACGGTGGCCACCCGGAAGATCCGGAACATCCGTAAAAATGGCCAGTTCTTGGAATTAGTTCCGAAAGGACGATTTTTTTTTTGCAATCAACATTTAGTTTACGAAAGTAGAAGGAACTTCAATTCGTGGTCTGAAGATGTCCGTTCAAAGGTCATGTGGTAGATCTGGAACTTTCGTGAAAGTGGCCAGATTTTGGAAGTACAACCATACCTCGATATAAAACAACTTTATTTTTGGACTTTATTCGTCCATCACAACCCGATCATGAAAAATGATGAGATCACAATATTGAAGAGACAATTTAGAAACAATTTAGAAAAAAAAAACGATGCATGTGAATATGCATGTAGTCTCAAATCTATTATTTGTTGTAATCTACATTCAGTTTATATTAGCAGAATGAATGAATTTGTGATTTGCACATTTTCTTTCGGGTGGAAACCCAAAAGGCCAGGATGTTTTTATTCCTATCCAGGACCATAACAAGGATAATGGCATTGAACATAAACGTAGTGTACATCAGCGCATTGATAAAATATAAACAATTTTAGTTTGATCAAAAATCCAGAACCATGCTAGAAGTAGTCCCAATTGGACCACCTTTTTTTTTCTATAATCAACATGCAGTTTCTGAAAGTAGAATGAACTCCAATTTGTGATGTCACTTCAGAGGTCAGGAACATGTAATAAACACCTATCAGTTTATGAAGGTAGTAAAAACCCCAATTTTGTCTGATAATTTCTATTCAGAGCTCATAAGGCGGCAATCCAGAAGGCAGGGATGTTTGCGATCAAGACGGATTCGACCGAGGTGATAGCGGGTGGGAAAGTTTAATAATTGCTTTTATCAAAATGCGGGTCAGTATTGTCTAAAATAATCAATAAATGCTTCGAATGATCGGCAGAAACTCGGAAGGCCTATCATATATAATTTAATCGGCAAGCTTGTAGACATGGATCGAATTGCCGGCTTCTTTAGGAACTGCTTCAGCTAACTGATCGACACTCAAGTCTTGGCCATGCTCTTCCATTACATAGTCGTCAAATGATATTTTCTCTTCCTTCGAAGATGCACAATCTGTACTATTTGCAGATACGGTTACATTTATAAGGGTTCACAAAAATACCTTTATACTATTGATAATAGTAAAAACACCAGAAAAGTTTTCAAATTCGATGTACACGATGCAAAATAAATTCAAATTCAAATTCATTTCATCAGTTGGAGGATTTTTTTTACCATCCCTTTCTTCTGGTGATATTTTAGAGAAATTAGAGGAATTTCTGATTATTTTGTGGTCTTTTCGAGTTCTATCGCTGTAAGTTGCAGCATCTCGATTATATCTGTAATAAGATCTGCATTGTTCTATTATTCTATATAATTGTGCATTGTTCTAAAAAAAAATTGAAATCAAGACATTAAAATCGATCGATACCATCGACAGATCCAAATCAAATCTTTTTCCTCTATTTATTGTTTACTGATCTTTTCAATAATAGTTTCGTCTGGAAATATCTTGAAAAAAAAATATATGATATATTGATAGTTTAGTGGTGCTAACAATAATAGCTGATCAACCTGAAGTTAGAACATAATAAGGAGAAAACACTATTCAGACCTTGATCAGTTCAAGATATTTTTCCATCAAACTTGTCTCTTGTGGAAAATTTCTATAATTTATTATTTGTTTCTGTATTTTTCAACTTACATCAGACCAAGAAAATAATTATAATAATAACACAAACTTTGTTAGCACTTTACAATAATAGTAGCAAACTAAAATTTTGGAACAGTATTCTGAAGTCACTAATCAGATCATGGTATTTTCTTCAACCTTCCTTTTGTGAATATCTTAGAAAAATTATACTGTGTAACTAACACCATTCTAAATGATTGAATGATCCAATGATTGAGTATAGGTCACTGTGACTTTCACAGCATTCAAACAATATACTTTTAGACAAAGTTGAAGTGCTACAAATTTACACTGAAAATAAAATTTAGTTTATACAACGAAATCGATTGTACAATGTACCAATAAGTTCGTTGTTTTCAGCAACGAACCTAATTTGTAAATTATATTAAGCTATTTTCGTCATATCTGTCAGATGTTTTACTAATTTCATTTCGTTTGGTAAACGAAAAGATCAAAAACAAACAAAAATGATTTGTTTGGAACATGTTTGAACATTGTAAATAATACGAGACATTGGTATGCTTACGAAATTATATGCATTCAATACACGATAAATACGATGATGGAATATGAATCTTTCGTGAAGAAATGAAGTCTCATTACTGAAAATTGTTCCATATACGAATGTAGTCAAACTTTCGTTCAAAATACTACTATAAGTAGTACTTATCGAATGCGAAATCGTAAATATTACAAAACAAAGGTTAGCAAAATGAAAACTGACGAATGTTTTGTAAGGAATTCAGTGAACCACAGTCAACACTGTTTGTGAATATATGTAGAAGGCAAACGACGGCTAAATATATGGGGCTTGGTTTATTCAATTAGAAAAAAACATTGAAACATGTAATTGAAACGTCAATCACTGGAACGATCTGTCCATAATTGGCCAGGTTCATCTAGTTGGATATTTTTAAATTATTAAAATTGGAATCTGACAACACCAAAGAGCGCAGCTTTGCATTGGCAAGGAACTTGATGAAAAAGTGTAACGAACCACAAATTCGTGTTTCCGCTGGAATGTGCTTTGCAATAAGAAAGATTCTACTGCTTATACTAGTACTTCTGTTGGTAGATCGAGACTCTTCCAACTTTAAGTTGCTGAATATGGACAATACGCTTCTGGTTTGCTGAAATTTAAAGTCAATTACGTTAAATAATTATATAAAACATCCACTGATTTCCACTGAACTTTGTACCTTTGAGTTGAAACCGCTTCTTAACTTGAAAACATATAATGTTGAATCAATTTATGTATGCTAACCTGTAAAAAATATCAAATTTTATATTTTCTCAATTAGCATAGACCAGATTACAAAATGCTGTATCAAGTGTGTGATTTGCGGGGAGACCTTCATTCAACAACAACAACACAAAAATTGAAGAAGTAATTTATTTACTTACTTTGATATTAATTGGCTCGTTATCTTCGCCGCTGCACTATATGCACTTTATACTAAAAAAAAACTTACAATGAACACAAAATAATAAAACTTTATTATGAAAGATGAACGTGCCTCGACACGACTAATGGTAAAAAGCCTCTGGAAGAACTATGCACACGAAAGAATGCTTGATAATCTCTTACTAGCATGTACAAACCATCCGTAATATTTACATTTGGTTCTAAATTAATACGAAACACAATTCATATACTGTACGGATATTGCGTAATGCTGGAATTTATCGTAAAAACATGCAATACGAATGTTTAATACAATAAACGGTAAATTTGTTCTATTTACAAATACCATTTTTACGAAATGTACTAGACAGAACAAACGAAAAAATATTTTCAGTGTAGCAAAATATTTTTGAAATTTAGCTTTTGAAACAAGCTATCGGCAAATATGTTTCAAACTTACACTAAATGATTGAACTCATTCTTTGCCACAACTTTGAAAACATTCCTGTCCCTGATATGCTTCAACATATGTGGTGTTCCCTAAGTGATGGTCTATTGATTATATAGTGATTTTTTAAATAATAACAGATCAACCTGAAGTTTTGCAAAAATGTAAAACATGAAAATATTCTAAAACCCATAAAATAAAATCAAATCTGAAACGTAAAATATATTCAATGATCATAATATTCATATTGCTTGCAGTTTTTTCAAACGCATTTATAGTTTCTCAACTAACGCAATTCATACACAATAAAATTGACAAGATAATTGACTTTAGAGTATCAAATTTTTATTATTTTCTCTGCATTCTACTTTCACAAACTAAATGTTGATTGCAAAAAACTAAGAACTGGTCACTATTACGGATGTTCCGGATCTTCCTGGTGGCCACCATATGACCACTGAAGGGATATTTTGAGACCACGAATTGAAGTTCCTTCTACATTCGTAAACTAAATGTTGATTGCAAAAAAAATCGTCCTTTTGGAACTAATTCCAAGAACTGGCAATTTTTACGAATGTTCCGGATCTTCCGGTTGGCCACCACATGACCAGTGAAGGAATATCTTGAGACCACGAATTGAAGTTCACTCTACTTTCGTAAACTAAATGTTGATTGCTAAAAATTATCGTCCTCTTGGGACTAATTCGAAGAACTGGCCACTTTCACGGGTGTTCCGAATCTTGCGGGTGGTCACCATTTGACCTCTCAATGGATATCCTCAGATCACAAATTGAAGTTTATCCTACTCTCATAAAATGAATGTTGATTGCAAAAAAAAAATTTCATCCATTTGGGACTACTTCGAAGAACTGACCACTTTTACGGATATTCCGGATCTTCTGGAGAGCCATTTGGTTCCCTGCATGGTTCTCAATGTTGATCAAACTAAAATTGTTTTTTACCTTCAATGTTTGGATGCACATCACGCAGATTTTGATTGCAATTGACAAAGTGAGCTAAGATTATCTTTGCTATAAATCTGGGGAGGAAGGAAAAACCTGAAGTACTGTCACCAAATTTGATAAGACTCGATATCTACAAAATATTTCGAGAATTTCTTTGCACCAAATGAAAGGTATTAAAAATAGCTAGAAACTGTCGTGCGTGAAATTGTTGTTTTTGCAGATTTTCCCTATCAAATAATTTAAAGACTTATGATTTCGCCCCGCTGAAACGGTCATCTTAAGTTCAGAACTCCAGGACGGTTTGGTCAACCTTACACATCTAAAAATATATTTCCAACTTTTTTCAATCATTTCTGCATCATTTTAGCACCAATTTAATCAGAGCACACCAAATTGCTTGTATAATAACGCTTGAAAAATGTTAGGCCTGAAAGGTTTAACTGCGTAGTACTTCCCAAGTAGCACCTAAAACATAAATATTCAAGTTTTATTTATCAAGTGTCATGCTGTAGTTCTATAACAGTGTGATCTGACTAGTTTTGTCATGAAGGTGTTCGTTTGATGCAATTCAAATCTAAATTCATTTAGTCGACTAATTTATGTGTCATACATGTGTTTGAAATTTTGCATCCACTTAAGTCTTCCGTATTTCAAGAAACAAACATATGCGAGAAAGGCCAAACGTCAACAAAACTTGTCAGGTATGTTTGATCAGCGCCGTATTGGACGGAAAAAGACAGTTTTTGAGCTTTCCTTAACATAGATATATATTCTATATCTATTTATGTCACCTACTCGTTTGCCACTGAACCTAGTTCTGTTTTGCTTGAATGAAATATTGAAAATTCCAGTTGCAAATTGCTTTCATGATCAAACATCAGAAGTGATAAGATTGGTTGTATGATAACATGAAATTGCTTGTGTGATAACATCTTTTATCAATGCTTATAATGTAAATCAATACTCATAGGCTCTTATATCAAAGTAAATATCTATTTAAGTCCCCTATAAAGTTGGTAAATAGGATAGTGGTAGGGTTTAAGAGGATTCTGACTAATCTCTATCTCATATGTCGAGACGGTCGAGTGGTAAGAACACCGATCTGGTAAGCTTAGAGTCCACAGTATGAACCTAGTTGATGAAAACCTTTTTTGGCGACAAAATTTGTTACATAAATGTTTTAGAATTTTTTGTTAATGGCAAGTATCAAACATAAATTTTGTTTCATAGGCTCCAACTTCTGCGCTATTTCAATTCTATAGTAGTACCCGAAAAGGTTTTCTATCATCGGAATGGTAACATAATTATTTGTCACATTTGAGCAAAAATGCATGCAATCAAACATTTGGTGTTACTTGGGTATGTCATCATTCCGAATTACCCAATAGGGCTGTACCTTGTATTTCTTCAAATACCCGACGAAAGTTAAACCCCCCCAAAATCATTGTTCTGGCCTAATTTGACACCATGCCATTATGCGAAAACTGTGATGGAATGGTACAAAGCAAATCAAGTGAATATTGTATCAAAAACCGCAATCCACCAAATTGTCCAGAGTTACGTCCAATCTAGAGATATTGATGAAGCGGAAGCTTTTTGGAAAGAAACAAGAAATCAGAGATATCAAACACCTTCAACGAATTCGGACAAAGACGACTAAAGACTGGACTCAGAAAAAATGAGACAAACAAAAATGATCACCAAAAATTCATTTTAAATCGGATACTTCTCAAATGGTCAGAGATTGAATAACTATATATAAGCTATGTTTTGGCATAATTTATTTATTGAATTTCTTCCCCCAAGGTGAATGCTCATACACTTCTCTTAACACTGCTCATGAGATCTTGGACGAGGTTTTGTCCATCTTCCTTACACAATTTCTCCCAGTTTTTCTTCAAAGCTTCATCGGTTTTGAATTTTTTTCCGCTTTTCTTCAACTTCTTCTTCATTATCGCCCAAAAAATTTCGATCAGCCGAAGTTCTGGTGTATTTGGCTGGCTCGCCTCTTACGGGACCACATTAATGCCCTTCGCTTCGTACCAATCCATTACAGGCTTGGTGTAATGGCACGAAGCGAGATCCAGCCAGAACAGCATGGGACCACGGTGAGAGTGGAGGAAGGGCAGCAAGCGCTTCTGCAAGCATTCCTCTCGATAAATCTGCCCGTTTATGGAGCCGGTTGTAACGAACGGCTCACTGTACCTTCCGAACTCGCAGATCGCCTGCCACAACAGGTACTTCTTCGCGAATTTGTCCATCTTTCTCTTCCGAAACTTTTCCGGAACCTCCATGCGGGACGTACCGACGAAAAACTCGAGGCCGGGGATTTGTTTGGTGTCCGTCTTGATATATGTCTCGTCGTCCATGACGAGACAGCCTAGCTTGACCAGCCACTCACGGTACAGCTTCCGCGCACGTAATTTGGCCACCGTGTTTTGCTTGTCAGTCCGGTTTGGCGCGTTCCTGACCTTCAAAACACGTAGCCCAGCCCGCTTCAAGGCATGCTGGACGAACCACTTCGACGAATTGACCTTTTTGGCCACGTCTTGGGTGGAAAGGTTCGGGTTATTCTTAAAGTACTTCCTTATCTTCCGCGCCTTCTTTGAGTATTCCGTTTTTGGTTTTCGGTCAGGGTGCGCTCGATGGTCTTCGTCACTGTGTGACTGACCAGGATTATCGATCACCGCTCCCATGATTTGCTGGCGTAGCTCTTCTTGTTTCGAATGAATCTTGAGAACTACTTGACAGATCGCGATTTTTTGCACGTATAAACATAACACACTAAACTAGTATTACTCAAAATTTCATTTATTTTTACTCACGCGATAAAAAGTTACACCCAAAACAAAGTGTCGCATTTATTGCGAGTCCAATCTTTACCATAGTATGTTTGTGCAAACTGTGATGGCTATAAATGCGAATTTCCTATGCAAATACCGAATCGGTTGTTTGCTCAATGATATCCATGCATCTGAAAAAAAAAACCGGAATTGTGATATAATCAAAATTTGAATTTTGCTTGAGTTTCTAGGTGTTTGGATAACTATGGATACAGACCTTATTTGGTTTACCTTTGAAATTGCCTAGTGAACGGAAGCAAGAATAGTCACCAACTTGCCTGCTTCCTATATTTCTCCCCGCATATTGACTAACAAGTTCGATTATGATTGGGAAACTAGGAGAATTTAAAATTTAACACTTCATTTGATCACTTTTTAAAAAAATTAAAAAAATTAAACCTTGACACACTTTTTTAAATTTTCACTAGTAATCGCGAGCAAATTCCTTTTAATTCCACTATGAGCTTATCTTTTGACAGATAGGCCTATTTCGCCTGCTACTTACAGACTTCTTCAGAGTCGAGAGCTGGACTTGCTTGCTCTACAGTTCGATTAACCCCCTACTTTACTTCCCTTTGATTTTATAATATTAATAACCAAAGAGGAGACTGAAGCAAAATTAAGAGCAAGGCCAAGGTGTCATATTTTCCTCCTCTCCTCACACTCACAGCCTTAGAAAATTAATTAATATGATACATATTCGCAAGCCATTTTTAAAAGTTAATTATTGCAAAATTCTGTCAACCCTAGTTGTTATCAAATCCCAGCATCAGGTCTTCTTCAAACCACATAACCAAAAACAAATTTTCATCATTATGAAAATGTGTCGAAAATATCCATTACAACGACGACTGTCCTTTCCTGGTTGCGTTGGTCGGAGGCAAACTAACACCGCACTCTTGGGGCGGTCACTATCGGTATCGATTTGCTCTCTTCACGTGCATAAGCTTCGGCCGAAAAACATAACCCGATATGGGGTGCTGGGATGACAACACACAAGAGTGCATCATCGTGGCGAAGCAACCGTCGCTGAATCCTTTCCGAACGCTAGGGTTGTCCACGTTACACGAGCCGATGATGAGCCTAAGAAACTCAATGAGCGCCATGAGCCACCACTCGTCTGTTGTCCCTTAGATGAGTCTTTTCGTAGCAGCTCATCGAACGTAGAGCCTATGTCGCAGCCGAGGCAAGCGAAACCTTGTTCCCGGACTCGGCAGTGCTCTTAAATAAGACATTTTACTGCAAATTGAATTTCTGTCATGTTTGCGAGATGCTCACTTGTCAGGAATCGCTTTAGATATTTTCCATCATGTTTGTATAGAGACCATTCCCCGTTCCCGGTAGGATAGGGTCTGGAATGGGACACTAAGTGCTTCAGTGTCGTAGAAGGTGGAGTTGTTTTTCCCAAGAGTAGTGCAGCGAGCGTTGGTTCATGGAAGGATTAGGCCTAAATTATGGTTTCGATTGAGACTTGCTGGTTTACTGGTGCCCAGGATAACAACGCCGTCGGAGACAGATAGATTGCCCACCAGTGGGTCACATTTTGCTCAAGTAAAAGCCGAGCAGGAAAATGTAATCGAAATTCAAGATGATCCAATTTCGAGAGTAATTCTTTAAACTGTGTTCATATTTTTGCTTTTAAAGTGGAAAATCTCCAATGGCACCACAACAATGTTCTCGGTAGCAAAATGCAATCAAATTGTGGCATGTCGGGGAAACAAAGAATTACAAATTGACAGAAAACGACTCCGTTTCCGACTTATTTACACGAACACATCACAAACATCCGTCCGGATTTTCGCTCGCATGCTGCAATTAATGCTTGATTACATTTCCTGATTCCGTGCAGAAATAAAAGCAATTTACAAAAGTCAAAGTTATGGCATCAGTAGTGGCATCTCTCATAATTCACGCACGGCTTGCAGAGTAGACCAGCCCATGCAAAATGCGTCTCTTGAGCAAAAGAAATAAAACGAAAACAGTTTTCATGGCCAGCAAGCAACAGGAAAAAATCAATGCGTTTTCTCACTCATGAATGGAAGTTCCCTTTCCTATATCTACGGACCGCTTGCTAACTAAAGAGACCCCTCACTCCAACTTCCTCCCTTCTCCATCTTCACCACTCCGGGGTGAGTTCTTACAAATATGTTTACATTTGCTTCGTCCACTTTTGTGTACAATTTACTCACCAGCTCACAATCCACCGCCAAAGGATCAAGAAATGAACGACAAACCGTGGGAAACGGGGAAAATCATGCCGAGCAAATAACAACAGGGCGCTCACCACCCAATGTGCTTCTTGTTGTTTGTCCCGAGAGTAATGAGACCGTTGTCGTCGACGACGACGACGACGACTTCGACAAAGATGCTTCCTCCCGGTACCCTAGAGAGCTACAAATGAGGCAGCAAGGATAACAAACAACGAACCCAATTGGTGGAGTGTTTGCGTGTTCGACAGAGGACCTACGTTGCGTTGATGATTTTGGCATTGTTGATGTTGGTTGCCTGGCCGAGGAGGCACAAGCGGAAGGTCGAATTTCGTGTCTGCCTGGCCCATTAGCCCAGTGAATGGATTCCAACAAAGGGAAACAGCGAGGAATAATGGGAAAATAATGAGGTACTAGAGCGAGGCGGGTTGTGGAGAGCATTGTGGGAAAATGAGAGTGAGCTCCGGAATGTGCAAAGAGCGGTTCAGTTGGTGAGAAATGGCAGTGTTGCGGCGTTGAAGCTTATTTAAGTTATTTAATACAAAATGTTAGTGAAGAGGATTAACCAGTAAATATAACTGACCTTAACAAATTGTCATGAGAGTTAACTTATGCAAATAAATCCCTCAACGAAAAATTTAACATGAATATATAGACTGTTCCGCAAAATATAAAAACAATACATTTTCTTAAATAAAAAAGACCAGGTTTTCAGGCGAAATGACCTGGAAATGTGAAAAATTATTTTCGACCTTTTTCAATTTCAATGAAACTTTGCATACGCGCTTGGCTTAAGACACTAGCGTGAAAAATCTAACAAATATTTTTTTGACTCAAGAGTCAGTTTTTAAAAGGGCGTAAGCATTTTGAATAGCACTTCAATTAATATTTTGTTGCTCGAAAGCCTTTGGTTGTATAAAAAGAAACAAGTTGTGAACTCAATGTCTGAAGGTTGTGAAAAAAGTATACACCGAGAAATAAAAGTTTGGAAAAAATAGACAGTTAACATAAAAATTGGTCAAGAAACGATTTTTTGATTTTTTTTTATGTTTTGATTGTGAAACATTTTGCAATCAAAATATACCATAAATGCTGAATCTCGACACGAATGCCACATACATGGTAAAGTGTCGTTAATAAATAGTAATAATAATAATAATAATAAATGCTGAATGGCATTTTTTCGCTACTTTCCATGTCAAGGGGCCATGTGATGCTATTAGTGGCACAATAAAACGAATGGAAAGAAACGCAAGTAAAGCTCAAGGACATGAACACCCAATAACAAATTCATAAGAATTATATGAATTATACGCTGTTTATAGAATCGTCTCGCTGGCTAAGAGTGAGTTGTGGGAAACTAAACGCATATTTTGAGAAAGATATTTTTGTGGATGCTGGAGAACCGCGAATAATTTATGTAAATGGCCGTGTTTTCTGCTGGATATTTATATACTGCAAAATCAAAACACGTTTATTTTGGCAAATAGTTGAAATTTAAAAAAAAAATTTAAAAAAAAACCTTCACACATAGGGTCACAACATGTTTGTAGACAGGAAACCAAATGTTTTCGAAATACAAATTATTGATTGAAGTGCTATTCAAAATGCTTACGCCCTTCTTAAAACTGACTCTTGAGCCCAACTTTTTTTTTTGCATCAGTGGAAAAAACTAACTTTTGTGGGTTAAACGTGTGTACAAATTTTCGATTAAATCGGAGACACTCGTAGTTGGTCGATAGGTCATTTTGGCTGGAAACGCCCTCTTAAAGCTTTTGATTATTTTATTCTCAAACATTGTAAATTACCATGTTTTCTTATCATCTTCATTTCAATATGCTTGATTTTTCAGGCAAGTTCTCTATTTTTTTCCCTTAACACTACTCATCAGCTTCTCCACAATGCTTTCTCCTAGCATTTTCACTACATTTGGCCAAATTTTTTTAAATTTCTCAACACTAAAGGGCGATACGGTCAAAATTTGGTCAATATCAACTTGACGTATTTCTTTCAACTTTGCATTTAAAAAACCTGAACAATCCCTTCATTTTGAAGGTGTGTGTGGTAAGAATGTTGCTCCTATTTTGATTTTGGAATTCACTCTTCAGTTGTCAAAATGCCGTCCAAGCAAGAAAGAGCAGCGTATCAAAATTTTGCTCGAGCATCGTGAAAATCCGAGCTACTCGCACGCAAAGTTGGCAAAATCGCTAAAAGTTGCCAAATCAACCGTTACAAATGTAATTAAAGTGATTGGGGAACGTTTGTCGACAGCCAGGAAGTCTGGATCGGGGGGAAATCGAAAATCGGAAGCCGCTGAGACGACAAAGAGAGTTGCCGGTAGTTTCAAGCGAAACCCCAACCTATCTCTCCGAGATGCCGCAAATAAGCTGGGTGTATCGTCTACAACCGTGCATCGAGCCAAAAAACGTGCCGGGCTATCGACTTACAAGAAGGTAGTGACTCCAAATCGCGATGATAAACAAAATACGACGGCCAAAGCGCGATCCCGGAGGCTGTACACGACGATGCTGACGAAGTTGGACTGCGTGGTAATGGACGACGAAACCTACGTCAAAGCCGACTACAAGCAGCTTCCGGGACAGGAGTTTTATACGGCAAAAGGAAGGGGAAAGGTAGCAGATATTTTCAAGCACACGAAACTGTCAAAGTTCGCAAAGAAATATCTGGTTTGGCAAGCCATCTGTACCCAGTGGCTTGAAAAGCAGCATTTTCATAGCTTCCGGGACTGTCAACCAAGAAATTTACGTGAAAAGAGTGTTTGAATAAACGTCTGCTGCCTTTCCTGAAGAAACACGGTTGTTCCGTACTGTTTTGGCCGGATTTGGCATCTTGCCATTACGGTAAAAAAGGCCATGGAGTGGTACGCCGCCAACAACGTGCAGATGGTTCCCAAGGACAAGAACCCTCCCAACACGCCAGAGCTCCGCCCAATTGAGAAATACTGGGCTATTGTCAAGCGGAACCTAAAGAAGGCCAAAAAACTGCTAAGGACGAGCAGCAGTTCAAGGCAAACTGGCTTTCTGCGGCGAAGAAGGTGGACAAGGTGGCTGTACAAAATCTGATGGCAGGGGTCAAGCGTAAGGCCCGGCAATTTGGATTTGGGAAAGCGGAAGCCTAACTGAATATTTTTCCTGAATTTTATACTAATTGAACTTGAAAAAGAAATTTAATTTGATTTTTTAAATAAACGATTTCACCGATTTACACGCGTTTTCCCTTGACCAAATTTTGACCGTATCACCCTTTATCCGCTGGTTTTATGTTTTTTCTCAGTTTCACCTTCGTCAAAGCCCAGAAAGTTTTGATACGGTGAATCTCTGGAAAGTTTGGTTGATTTTTTTATACCACTCTAGTGCATATTTAGAGTAATGGCAGGAAACAAGATCAGGCCAAAAGATTGTAGGCTAGTTATGCTGACCAAGGGTAGCAATCTTTTAAGCAGAAACTTTTTCACGTAGATTTGACCATTCATTAGGTCTGTCGTAATGATTAGACGAGATATTTTTCCACATCCGCATAAAGCACACCATTACCTTTTTGCCAAATTTTTCGGTGGCTTTCACTGATCCAAGAACATCCATTCCCGTCGGCGAGGTATAAAACTGTGGTCCCGGCAAAGTTTTATAATCAAGTTTTATGTAGGTTTCATCATTCATGATACCACAGCCCGATTTTTTGATCATCAGTTTGTCGTACACCTTTCGAGCCCTCGGTTTCACAGACTCAGTCTCTTTGGTGCTTCGTTTTGGCTGCTTCTGCTTCCGACAAGTGTGCAGGCCCATTGTCTCCTTCGCACGAATTAGTCGCCAAATTACTTAGATGACAATGACAACTTAGTTTGGATGTTAACAACATGACGCATCCAAAATTAGTTTGAATACTGCTTGCATTTTGAATTGACGGTTAATCATTAGTGTATTTATAATTATCGGAACAGTCTATACATGTACATCTTGAAATTAATTTCCATGGGAAACTGTATCACGTAATTGGGTATTATCATTCACAACCATATGGTTTCAACGATTTTCAGAACATTTTAGAATGCTAAACTGTACTTCATAATTGATGATCTGAATGCCCCAATTAATCTGCAAAATAACAATGTAGTAGTAAGATACAAAAACTCATTACAATCGTTCGGTTTTGTATGTACAAATACTTTTCCAATTTGTCCAGCAAGTAAAAGTATTTAATATCGCTTTATTTGTTCAATGGAGCTTGCTGTAAAGCTGCAGTACCAATTCAACCAACTCTTGTTGCTTACTTCAAAACTTTTCTGCGTTCTTCCTTCCTTATTCCAGCGATTGTTAAATTCAGAGCACAGCCTGGATACGTATTTATTTATACGTTTGTTTTCGTCCTGCTACAAACAGTTTTTTTTTTCAGAACGAAATCACGGACATAATGCATTTTGATTGTGAGATATTGGTACACCCGCAAAGTCGAAACTTTATGTACCCGATGATATCCGGCGCAGATTTTTTTGTACACGTTTATTTTAAGTGATGGTTGACCAAACTTTGCAAAATTTGGTTGCAAAAGTTTTCGGTGCCTGAGTTAATGTTGTTGAAAAAACGTATTTTTTTAACTTAAAACTGTTTTAAAACCAAAAAGGCATTTAGAAATTTGACGTCTTCAGCAAAGTTGTGCGTTTTGATAATATTAATAACTTTGTTGGTCATTTTAAATCTATCTGGTAAGGTTTGAACCACAAAAAAGTAGAAAAATAAGTTTTAAGTTAGTCTATATACTAAATCAATTATATATCAGAATGCTGTCGATATAGGTACTAAATATCGACAGCAAAGATTCGTTAAATATATAGTTCCAAAACTTGGTTATAGACACTAGCCTTCTTTCTTGTACCCACACAAAGTTAGTTTTTTAAATTAAAGTATTACTTAAGTAAAACTTTTGATAAGTATTTAAAAAAATGTGAAATAACATTTCTAGAAACATTTGCATAAACATCAAAGCGCTAAAATGTCAGGAAAAGTGATAAAACACGTTTGACCGTCTTTTTCAGATTGGTCCCACTGTGCAGTGCCACGCAGTGGAATGATTCTGAATGATGAAGTCGACTCCGCGAGCGTGTTATACGGTTTTACGAAACGTATGGTCATCGTGGAAAAAAGTTTACGGTAGACAACTTCCGAGACGAAAACGTGCACGTGAGTACAGTTGGTTAACTGGATCCTGGCATCCCAGAGCGTGAAGCGGAAGGCCGGTAGCTATCAAAATAATGAGGAAAAAGAAGAAGGAAGCGTTGAAAAAGCTGTTTGACAACAAGTTTGAGTGACGTCGGCCGAAAATATCACTGCTCCCGTATCATGATTCTTGAGGGTTCCTCAAGATGGAGGACATCATCTGTCGGAAGGGGACTCGGTCCCCCGAGTACACGAACGAGCAGATAGCGACAGTGAAATCGCTGTGCCGGTGGATGACGAAGAACTACCGCAGGACGACGAAAGTTACTTGCCGCTCTCGAAGACCCACATTCCAGGAAATGGTAACTACTGTTCCAGTAACAAGCAGCCCACACCCCCCGAAGCAAAATATAAGTTTAACATAAATTAAAAAAAAAAAAAGGTTGTGCTATACATCGCCATATCGGATAGAGGGATTTCAAAGCCGCGGTCTGGCCTTCAATCAACAAATGTACCAGGAGGAGTGTCTTGAGAAAATTCTTCTGTCGTTCTTGAAGGAGCATCATGCGGATGGGAAGCACGTCTTCTGGCCGGACAAGACAAGACGCTGAAGTATCTTGAGCAGTAAACGATATCATACATGCCGAAAGAAAGGAACCCGACCAACTTGCCCCAGTGCCGACCTATTGAGGATTTTTTCGGCTCCCTCAGTGCCCTAGTGTATAAAAAGAATTGGCGGGCCAAGGCTACGAAGCAGTTGTCCACGAGGATCCAGAATTGTATCCGGAAGATGGACGTTAGTGCCATTCAGCGCTCTTGTGAGAACACCGTACGGCTGACCAGGGCCCCTTCTCAATATTCATTGGCGTTTTTTTTGAAGAATATACATTATGTTTTTAATTTAAAAAAACTGAATTCGTTTAAATAATTTTTTTTTTTACTATAGCACTGAAAAAAATCTAATTTTTTATTGTAACACCCGTTAAAGGTAATACAGAAAGTTCACATGTACACTAGCGCCACGTAGCGAACGTAGTGAACTAATATTAACACCAACCGAGAGGCCTCAATCAACTAAATATCTTAGTCGAAGACGCCAACTAGCTATATGTCAAGCATGCCAAGCTCAAGTTATAAAGTAAATTTATTCTGAACTTTTAAATTCTCCCTCCTGAAGGGAAGAGAATGAATTTCACATTTTTTTAAATACTTGTAAGGGAAGAAAAATCAAGAGATATTATCCGATGAAACAACAAAGGTCAATTCCCGTGTATCATTTGAGACTACCATCAAGGGAATCCGCGCATGCTGGGGGTTCTACTGTATTTTGCTTTTTTTTTTTTACTAAAATATGCTGCCTTTCAACGGTCATAACTTTTTCTGGTGCAGTCGGATCAACACACACTGCAAAGTTGTTTGTTTAAGTCTAATTAGTTTTATAAAAATGCTCCTGGAGCATTGACATTTAAGCTGAGGCAGTTATTTGAATGGTTCTCCAATGATATCAAAATTTAAATTTTGTTGGCCAAATTGTCTGAAGCTCGGCTAAAAGACTCTTCGTAATAAATTACACAAAAACTAAGGTTAGCTTCAATGTGGTTTTAAAACGGCAAAAAACATGACCACATTGTTTTTAAGTAGTCATTGCGAAGATAAATTGACTAATTGGCAAAACGGTGATTTTTTCTAATGGCCATATTGAAATATAAGAAATAATAGAATTGTGGAAAACTAAATGCACCATATTTTTAATGTAATGCAAATGAACTACACAGAAAAAAATAATTAATTTTAACAAGCGCGTAAAATTTCACCTCGTGTAATTCCAAGCCAAAGGAGCGTGAACAACGATATTGTTTGCAATCTTTCATACAACAGGCTTGATTCAGGCGTAATCTGGCTTAAATTTACATGAAATATCCCATTATTTTCTGCCAAATCTAGCATTCCCTTTATGTGCATTAGATAACGCAGAAAATTCAGTGTTTCTTTTTATCTGTGTATAGATCGGAGACTTATTTCACTAGAACATTTTCAAACTCCTTATGGTCTTATGAAGGTTTTTTTTTAACTTTTTTTCGAAACCGTCTATAGAGTAGGCCACTTTTTACAAATATCGGGTTTAAATATGCATAGAAAAGGTGTTTGTAGACTAAACAGTTTTGAATGTGGTTTTATCAACAAAACCGGGAGAAGTACTGCTAAAACTAAAATTGTTACTTGGGACCGCATCAATCTGTGCGGTTTTCTTGAAAAATTCCAGAACCTTTTTTGCTTGGCTGCCGTCGTCAGCTAGCGCCTCTCTAATATTGAGTTGGAGTCAAATTTTTTTGCGAGCCCCATTTAAATTAGTCTATATACTGAATCAATTTTATCTCAGAATGCTTAAGACATAGGTACTAACTATAATAACAGGTTTACCGACGAAGATCATAAGTACCGAGACGGGTATTTTCGGAATAGAACTTAACACGTTGGATTGTCGTTTACGAATGAATTCAATGTTGTATTCTGGGTTACCATCTAACTTACATTTTCCTTGTTATTATTTGACCCAAGCTCAAGCCACCATCTATGTTTGAAAATAAGTTAATGTCAACCAGATGTGTACCGTATGGCAATAAACAATGCTGCGTAAGCTAAGTTATACCCATGCGGAAGGTAAAGAACAGCCCATACGCAAAGCGCGCATGCTGTGTGGTATAATTATGTGAATAAGGAAAGGGTTTCATAAATAAGGAAAGAGTGTCAAGCGACCTCGTTGCTAAATTCTATGACCCTGTAAGGAATGAATGTTTATGCATTAATTTTGGGTGTGCATGTTTTAAACGAATGGTTGGAATGACAGATAAATGAGAGAAATGTATAGGGATGCTACACTATCGTCAGCAAAGTTTCGTTAAATATATAGTTCTAAAACTTTGTTGAAGGTACTCACCTTCTATTTTGTACCCACACAAAGTTAGTTTTTTTTAAGTTAAGTATCACTTAAGTAAAACTTTTTAATTTTAAATACAAGTATTTAAAAAAATGTGAAATACATTTCTAGAAACATTTGCCTAGACACCAAAGCATTAAAATATCAGGAACAGTGTGAAAACACTTTTGACCGTCTTTTTTCAGATTGGTCCCAGTCACTGTGGGACGAGACGCCAAAAACATGAACTTTTTACAATAACTCGTAAAAACGTGTTCGTAACATTTTGGTGTCTTCAGATGAAAATTTTCAAAAAATATAACGCATTTAAAGGTGACAAATCTTAGTTCGCAGCTTCACCACAGGCGCCGCTGCAAACTTATACAAAAATATACAAAACATACAAGTTTTTACACGATAATAGGGTTCTCAATTGGGAATATTAGCATTTATGATATTTTTAATGATATATTCGCTACTTCATAGAACACAGGTTCACCCTTGGGGATAATCATAGATACACATGAAACCAACATAATATGCTATAATATATCCTATATTTTCAACCCTATGAGGTTTCATGTGCATCCACTTGCATCCCCGCCAGCTAAAGGGCTATGAAAAACGTATATTTTTCACAATAAAACTACTATAACTTCTTTCATAAAGGTTTTAGACGTAAGGTGAGTAAAGAGAAAATTTATATTTTGATTATTTGTACAACTTTGTAGAACATTATTTTGACCTAGAACTGCACATTTATTAAATAATCACAAAAAACTAGTTTTCATGGCCCGCCATTTTAAAAAACACGTACCTTGGCACAGTGACCAGATAGAAAGTTGATGTTTTTAGCAATGTTGTTTGTATTGAAATTATCTACAATTTTGCGGAAGACACAAACTCTCTATCTCATCATTTAAAAAAAACCAAGTTTGCAGCGGCGCCTGTGGTGAAGCTGCGAACTAAGATTTATCACTTTTAAATGCGTTATATTTTTTGAAAATTTTCATCTGAAGACACCAAAATGTTACGAACACGTTTTTACGAGTTATTGTAAAAAGTTCATGTTTTTGGCGTTTCGTCCAACAGTGCAGTGTGCACTGGTCTGCCTTTAAACTATGTGATGAATGTTTACCACTTGTGCATATATGTTGCTGATTACCCTAATAACCCAAGCAACACTACTTGTATTAAACAAGTCAAAAGTACTGTCAAATGGCTAAAATCGGTAATGAATGTTAATGTATAATACTTATTTCATATTTTAATATGACGTAAAGAGCGCAAAAAGTAAAGCCTTTAACATAACATGGAAAAAAATTACCCTCACGCATAAATATGACATCGCCTTGCGATCCTTGGCGTGATGGGTTTGTAGCTTCTTTGCTAAGCCAACTCCGATTGTTGAAAAGTAATCTCTGAGTTCCTATGATTTGCTTTCCGTTGGCAGAGAAACGACAGTCTTGTACAACAAATTCATCGTTATGAAAAAAAAACAGGTTTTCCAAAGCATCGTTGGTGTAATATTATTTCAACAGTATTTAGAACTACCTATAAAGTTTTGTCCTGTTCATATTTTAGCAATGTATGGAACCATGTTTTTAAGAACAATAATAAAGTACATATCACTTGGAGCAGTGAACAAGTATTTTTAGCTCGACTGTTTTTCAGAGTGATACATAGAATACGAGAGAACCAAATCGCTCCGAACTTGGCATGTTTTGCACAACGTTTATAATACATTTCTAAAACAAACAATTATAAATCATTCTTAAAGATGTGTTTTGTATTACTTGGGAAAGGTATTTTTGGTACGATTTGCTGACAACTTCGGTTTAGTTCTTTCGAAAAGTTCTTAGCCAAACTTCGGGTGAGTCTTTAGTAGAACTTCACGGAAATTCTTCATAGAATTTTTTCAGAGACCTTCAGGGAAGGTCTGCAGAGAACTTCAAGAAAGTTCTTCAAAGAACTTCAGGGAAGTTCTGCAGAGAACTTAAGGAAAGTTCTGCAAAAAAATCTTCAAGGAAGTTCTTCGGAGAACTTTACGAAGTTCTGAAGAGAACTTCAGGGAAGTTCTGCAAGTAATTTCAGAGAAGTTCTACAGAAAACTTCAGAGAAGTTCTGCAGTGAACTTCAGGGAAGTTTTGCAAAGAATTTTAGGGAAGTTTTGCAATACTTTCATTAAAGTTCTGTAGAGAACATCAGGAAAGGTCTGCAAAGAATTTCAGGAAAGTTCTGCCAAGAACTTCAGGGAAGTTCTTCATAATATTTCAAGGAAATTCTTCAGAGAACTTCTGGGAACTTCTGCAGAGACCTTAAGGGAAATTCTTTGTAGAACTTTTCTAAAGTTCTCTGAAGAACTTTCCTGAAGTTTTATGCGGAAGATCTCAGAAATTCTCTGCAGAACGCCTTATTTTACAATTAATTTTCCATTTAGATGCTTTTTATGTGCCGAAGACATGTTTTGAAAAAAGTACTTCAACTGACCTTATGATCAAAAATTTGATCTGTTTGTAAGTAAAAACCATGGTGTTTCTGAGATTGTAATACAGATAAGAGGAGATTGATTTTTTCCAGGGTGAATTTATTTACAGATAATACTTTTAAAATTTTAATTATTATTTTTTTTAGATGATAACCTTCATGATAAGGTTCTTAAATGGTCATTAAATTGCAGATGCAATCACCCATACTGGCTGCATGGCATTGCTTGTTGTGTACTTGAAATAGTTTGATATCCTGGTGGAATCTTTCCCTCTGCCCCTCCGACTATGCTACCATTTTAACGTTGATTTTATCAAGATGAGAATCCAAAATTTGTTGTTTCAAAGACATACGGTATCCCATGCTTTCAAAAAATTCTTTATACTCAAAAGTTTTTTTTACACGCGGATACGTTCCACTTTTAAAAAACTCAATAGAGTTGATCAGTTCACATGTACCTTATCTTTTCAAGCAATGATTAAAGTACAGTTTTTTTTTAATTTTAAGTATTTACACTTAAAATTGTGAATGTATTGAAAAACTGCCAGATGATTACTTTTTTTCCCAAAATGTTAAATGTGATTCGAATGAGGTGTATAAATTGTTCCGTTCTGGAGTAATCGCCGAAAACAAACCGTGTAAAAAAAAGACTTTAGTGTATTTGGTCTTCATAGGTTCGACAAAATAGTATCGTTTGCCAAATATTGCTTTCCACTCCATGAATCGCCACTCTTTCGGTTCATGTTTAAGGCCCATTTCGCCAAACAGCCCACCGACATCATGACAAATGAGGACTATGATTCATTCCGCTTCCTTTGTGTAGTAATTTTAACGTCACCATCGAAGAGGTCGCATCGACTGAGTCGTGAAATTATAAGCCCTTTATTAGCTTTTGTTAAGCTCCGACAAGACACTTGAGTGCATTTGAGTGAAAAGATATCATTCAGATGCATAATTCACTTGTTTAATATGCCAGAATGTGCTTAAAATGAGCAGCTGTTATGTTAAGTCATAGTCTTTTTCGCAAAACAGCTTCTAGGTTTACTCATAAAAAATGGTAACGTGGTGGTAACGTATAAATACCCCTTCCTCTCTCCCCCCACGAGACTCCATTCCAACCTTTGGGTCAACAAATCCATACATTTGGATTGTTCAAAGCAGTTTTTGTGACAAAAAAATGAAGTACAATTTGCTATGCTTTCAAGGAATAGGTAAACATGCGTTAAAGCTAAGGTATGAAAATAATTACTATCTTCCATGTTTATTTTCCTACATAATTTGAATGCAATAAGTGGGGAAGGGACGAGCAGGACACCGGATTGAGTTGATTTGGACGAGAGGAGTGGAATCGCTTACTCCATGTTGATACCATTTCGTGAATTTACGGCGGAATCTTCTCCCCACTCAGTAAATTCATAGTTGGTCTAGATCTCAAAATACAACTGATACAAATATTGCACATGTACACTCACGCTGCGTAGTGAACGAGTTCTGTACTTATGTTTACACCATCCGAAAGGATTTGACCCTTGAACATATTTGCCGAAGACGCCATCATTTCAATGTAAAGGAGGTAATTCTGATTTTTAATTAAACCGCCTGGAAAACCATAATTTCACGAATAACTTTCCCGAAGACAGTAAATTCATAAATGACCTGATCTCTGGATACAGGTAATACAAAAAGTTCACCTGTATACTTGAACCACGTTGTGGACAAATTATGAACTAATGTTAACACTTTCCAAAAGGCCTTAGCAACTCAAACATTTTTGTCGAAGACGCCAACTTCCTATATGTCAAAGATGCCTAGATTCGGGCTATTCAGTAATTTTAGATGCACACTAGTGCCACGTAGTGAGATAATTCTGAGCTTCTAAGTTTACCATCCTGAAGGCCTTGATCTTTTGGACAGCTTTGCTGATGAAAGTAACTTTATATATGCTATGGATCACGAAAATTGGATGATGAAACCAAAAAGGTCAAACCCCATATATCACTCGAGACCCTCCTCAATGGCATCCGCGTTAGTCGGGGGTTGATTATGCTTTGCTGTCTTGTTTTGGCAAAATATGCTGCCTTTTTCAAGTGAATTCAGATTGAAAAGATTTAATTGGCAAACTTTCTCGTTGAAGGAATATTGAACAATTGCTTCTGGAGCATTTACATTTAAGCTAAGGCAATTAAGTGGTTTTTGAAAAATACTAAGTTTCAATTTTGTATGCCAATTTGTGAAAAAACAAATGCAAATTGCCGGAGTTCAAGATATTTTAACGTAGTATTTTTATATTTTTATTTATCAGAGTAAATGATTTTGAAAAACTTAATTTTGAACTTTTTTTTATTATCAGCAATGCCCTTCATCAGACCCCACTGTTCACACTGAGCAATCCTAACCCCAAGCATAGAACCTACGCCAACCGGTTTCCTCATTGTACCAGTCGTCATCATCTTCGACACACGCACTGTAACGAGTAACTCACCCCCAACGCAAGCGAGAGCGAGAACTCTGAGTTCCCACCCATCGCACCGTCGCATCATATGGTTTTTCCACCCTACATATATTCCACTCCATTCTAGTACTGCACCCCAAAAGACGAACCCGTCATCAGAATAATGCCGCATCGTTGGTCGGCTGTCGGAAAATACGCTCGTTTCCTCTTCGGATTTCCACGAACAGCCAGGCGGCAGCAGCAGCCGTCAGCCGAGCAACAAGGATTCAATGGGAAAATCTCGACACTCGGGCCTGTGTTGTGAAAAATTTACTCCAGTCCAATTCGGGTGCCCGTTGCAGACGGACAAGTCGCAGTCGTCGTGGATATCGACGTTCGGTTTGCTGGAGATTTTCAACGCCAATTAGCCGGGTGTTACTTACAGGCAATAGGTACAGATATATGTGCGGCCCGAAAGGAGGTTAAGGCAAACCTCGTAGGTCAGTAAAGGGTTGACGCGCGTCGCGATGATGGTGCTACAATTCTGCACGGTTCTACGGTGAATCGGAGGAATCGGATTTCAAAGTTGACAGGCTTTTCTGTTGACGTCGTCGGCGTCGGATGCTGACTTCGGTGTTCTTGGCAGTGATGCAACGTCCCGCTATGTAGTCCCTGTTGCGGATTTTCGGCAAGTGAAGGAGACGAATTCGTGTGTGTGTGTGCTTATTGGCTTGCTGGGGGAAAAATCCAGAATACTTTGTGGAGATGTACGGCTGGAGCACAGCTCTCATGTTGAACTAATGAATAAGTAAATGAATCTGTCGGATGTCAGCTTTCGTGCCGTGGCGTGGAATATCCGTCGCTCGTTGCATGTGATGTACGGAGCATATATAGGTAGTGGTCGTATAACTATCAACAGCTATAGTCGGCTTTCTCCCAATTCGGATTCAGCGTGATCCGTGCCTGTGGATGAATGTACTTGATGCATGGGCTTTGGGTGGGAATTTTCCGGCCCATGTGTTGGATTTGTGTGTTGTTCACGTTGTAGAGATGAATAAAGGATTAGGTCGTGAAAAATTGGAACTGAATCGGATGCCGGTTCAGTAAAGCCAATTTCGTTCCAATACAAAATTACGGTGTGTGCGAGTTTGAGGGAGACAAATTTATCTATGTGATGTTTGGAGGGAAACGTTCGTGAATGGGAGACGAAAACAGAAGCTAACCTTGAATCATTGATGAATATTTCAGTTGCAGACTGGACATAATTTTCGGATACATTTGAAATTGACAAGAGTAATAGCGGGGACTAGGAAAGGATCGATCGTCCCAGAAACCCAGGAAACTTGAAAGAAGATAGTGCTTCAGGAATTTCGGTGTAAAACGGTGAAGTGTTGGTACAGGGAAGAGAGGAAGAAATACCAGCAGCGCTGGTGGTGGTCAAAAATGGAAAAGTGGGTGCAAATTAATTAAAAAAGTTAAATTGAAACGTTCGGGTGGACATAATTAATGATCTCGCGAGTGTGGAAAGTGTTTGAAGGTATCCCGCTGTAGGCCAGGAAGAAGGAATGCTGGTTGGTACAAATGTTTATAAATCGATGGTGACCGATTCGATGATGAAGCGTTAAAGTGTTTGCTTTGGGTGAAGTGGAAATAGAGGAAAATCAACTTAAAGCTTCGGTAGGGTGAAGTTGCGGCGGCAGTAAACAGTACGAGTTGCAGAGCGAGCAGACGAGAGGAAACAACAAGGAACAAACGGTAAAGTCGGCATAATTGGATTTCGTTCTGCTTTACTGGGTTTTGTGGGAACCGCTTTTTAATTGGCAGGCATTTCTCCGTACAAACCAAATTACTGTTTTCGTTGTTGATGGAGGCAGGAAACTGGATTTCAATCATAAATCGTGGGTGGTACAGTTTGTACTGGAGTTTTCTTGTGTTCATTCAATTTCTCAACAATGGCCGAACGACGGCATTCATCTATATGTTGAACAATATCTCTTGTGGAATCATGATAAAAGATTGTTTGGTTGCATTTGCTTAATGATGACATGCTTACAAATCACGAGGCTTGGTTTGAAAATCAACAATGGAGCCTCCATTAGCTTGTAACTGCAAAAGACGTTCAGATGAATTTCCGAAAGCATGGATTGGAGGAATGTTAATCAAACTCATAACGAATGATTTAACCATGTTTTGCCAACGATATTTGAAAGGATGACCCCCACTTATTATTACCAGGCACACATAAAAAGAAACATTTAATTTTGTGCCTTATCTGATGCACATGAAGGGAATGTAAATTTAAGCCAGATAACGCCTGAATCTAGACTGTTGTATGAAAGAATGCAATGATTGTTGTATAGCGCATGAAAGATTGCAAACAATCTCGTTGCTTACGCTTTCTTTGGCTTGGAATCAAACATTGGGAAATTTAACGTGCCTCTTAAAATTCATTATTTTGTTTTCTGTGGATGGCAGTTTTATTGCTGTATTAAAACTACATTTTCAACAAAATACAGCAGGTAAGGATGTTATGTAACAACCATTCACTGAAACTTTTGTCGGGATTTAATTGATCCAATTATTGAATTCAGATGCCCAAAGAACTACTGAGTTTATTTAAAAGTACAAACAATTATTTAATAGTGTAATTTACACAGTCAGTTTCGACTTCTAAGCCTAATATTCTTTTTCCGAACTCGGTGTACTCTGCGATGTTATTTATTTGTATAATTGTGTACCGGAGTTTAGTTATCAATTGATTGACAGCATCGATATACAGAGTTGACTGACAACTGAAAGTTCAGCCAGTTCAACGAGTCTATAAAAATACTGCGTTTAGTTAAGCAAATATGGCTACGTTCTTTTAAAATTTTAGGGGAAACGCCAAGTATATCTGACAGAAGCCATTTGTTTCCAATAATTATTTTCAGTTCTTTCTCCAGTCGTTCAACCGCGTTTGTAAGTTCGTTATTGAATCAGAATAACTCATGCTTCAAAGAAAAAAAATGCGAATTTTCACAGGTGCATAAAGTTTCCACTCGTTTAATTTCAAGCCAAAAAAGGCGGTCACAATGAGATTATTTGCAATCTTTCATGGGCCATACAACATTGTTTGTAATCTTTAAAGCACAGGCTAGATTTAGGCGTTATCTAGTTTTGCTTTTTATTATATATCTCGTTATTTTCTGTTAAATATCGAATTCCCTATGCATAAGATAACGCAGAAAATTTAATGTTTCTTTCTACACACTTAGAAAATTTTACAGAATTCGGTAATTTTTTACCGAAATTTCAACAGCTGATTGTTTGGTAATCAGATTTACCGGATTTTGATGAAATGTTGCGGTATTCCGGTAAAAAAAATTACCCTAACATGACAAATTTGACCGAAATCCGTTAAATCGGATTACTGAATTGTTCAGCTGTTGAAAGTTTGGTAAAAAATAACCAAATACTTTAATATTTTCTCAGTGTGTATCTGTGTTCGACTACTTGAAGTAGATCGGTTACTAGTGTTCACTAGAGTAATGAAAGGCTATAATTTTCAGGGGTATAATGAGAGGAGTGGAATGCATTTTTACATTTTATTATTTTAAGATTACCTATTATTTACCGTATATTTTGAATCTTTTTCATTGAAGAACATGCAGTGCTGCCAGATGTTCCTATTTTTCAGTATTTATACCAATTCAAATGCATGATGCTGATTTAGTTGATTTCATACCGTTTAATCTCGATTTATGTCGGAATATCACGGAGAAAGATTTTCAACAGAATATATGATAAATAATCGGTGCTTAAGAAACTACTATAAAACTTCACGACCAAGGATTTACGTACACATTATTTTGATTTCGGACATTTTTTTTCTTATTTTTAATGATATGATAAAACATTAGGCCTGTTGAGGTGGCGGACTTGTCCGTGCCTTGACCTACCCCGCAGTGGGATGTTAGGCAAAAGATGATGTCTTTGGTTCGAGTACCACTGTACACATGCCTTTTCGCTCAATTTTCAAAAACATCTGTTCTATTTCCAACCTGCCGTACACTGACGGAACTTTCAACACTTTCTCTTCATGTCTTTCATGCTAGCAAAAACATTAATGTTCACTCTTGGTGCCTCATGGTGATGAGTGAACATCTCCTTCTACATCAAACACTAGTGTTGATTTTTGAAACCGGATAAGGAATGAATGAATTCAAGACGATAGTTCCAAAAAATTTCGCGAAAATAAAATAATTTTCAGCTGATTCAGAAATTCTTAACAACTTTGAAATGTTGAAACATGAAAGAGTCCTGTATTTTTTATAACCTCTAAGAATAATAACCTTCTTTGGATTGGATAGCTGGATTGCAAATTCACATTGTGGGAAATTTATGTAACCAAATTCGAAGCCTTTGCAGTCAAAATGCATATTAGACCCCCAATTTTTAGCTTCTGTTGAGTACTGTTCTTTAAACCCGATTGGCCACATGGAATTTGTGCCGGAAGATGGCATGTTTTGCCACGATCCATGAGGCGGCGACGTATACAAATTTTCATCAGAACAAACTTTTCAACGGCTTAAACTTCAGGAGTTTTCATAAAAAGTCTGATTCTATTCTTGAAATGGACAAAGGACAATTGACATTAGTTACCTATAAACTAGGTTTGGGTGATTTTGGATTGACTCCTATGAGATCGATCGTTTTGAAATCGATTTTCGTTTTTTTTTTTAAATTGTTCCTATGACAAAAAAAATTGGAAGGATCATCTTTTGTTTTAATCATTTCGATCTTTGGAAAACGAACCATAATTGAAACTTTAATTGTCTATGCTAATCCGATGAATCCGATCCAAAAAGCAAAAAATGGGAGGATGAATGGTAAATTCGGTAAAAATATCGTAGTAAAAAATTAAGTGTAAAGTAAGGCTGAAGGTGCCAATTTTTCTTTGAAACGTTGTTGTGGCTATATTTGTGAAGTGAACGCAAACATCTTAATATGCGTGAACACTTGAAGCCTTGGCTAGTAATTCATGTTTCATGTCGTCAGCATAGGCTGCGGAACCAACTCGGTAGTGGACCAATTCCTGTCGCCAATCGCTATTGCTCAGTCGTATTGAAACCGAATGGTGTGCTCTTTGTTACATGACTAGTGTCTTTGTGAGATTATTCATGAACAGAATTTGACGTCATTTGGTTCTTGTACGACTGATTTACAGCGATTGGTGGTGAGAGTAGGTCCCGTACCATATATGGGTTCAATCAGATGGATAAAAATCCGCAGTATAATAAACAGTACTGGGCTAAAATGAGAACCTTGTGGCACCCAAGGCTGATAACTGGTAAATTTGATTGCTTTTCTATTGTTTTTCTCAAATCACGTTGAAATATTCTTAAACGTTCCAACGTGCTCATTAAAATAGTGAACAAAGAAAGCTATGTCAATTGGATCCGTTTTGATGATTCTGCAAGATCACGAACTTGATTACTGACCTGGTTACCGAAATTATCGAAATCTGTCAAATTCGGTAAACAGTACAGTAATAGGATTCATGAGTTTCCAAAATCAAAGAAAAACGAATCTTCTTGGCATAGCTTTCTAACTTTATCATTTTAACACATTTATTGCCAGTAGCGTAGCGTGGTCGGGCGGGAGGGAATGTCCACCCTGATTGTTAACCTGACAGTTGAAGTTAAATTAACAGTTAAATTCTGTAAAATCTGTATTCATCCCCACCTAAATGGTTCTTACAAGGCATATGGGTTGTCCCAGAATGCTCAATATGGTCATTGATCTATTTCAAAGCTAGACGTAGAATATTCAATAAAAATCATGAAGTTTGAGACGCCAAAAGACATGTTTCGGCGAAAATCTGTTTGTATTTGTATTTGGCCTATCCTTAACGGTTCCTCCGAGGCATCGGGATTGTCTCGGAATGTCCCATATAGTCATTGGTCAGTTTATAGGCTAAAGCATGCCCTCTTCCGGCACAGATTCCTTGTGGTCAATTTAGTCAATAGGGCATTACTCACCAGAAACTGAAAATTGAGACTCTAGAAAGTATTTTGACTGCAAAGACTTTGAAATTTGGTGATGTATTTTTTTTTAATTTTTTTTTAATTTTTTTAATTTATTTATTTCGTCAAACAATGTAGACTACATACAATGGTTACAGTGTCCTACTTACATACTATACATTATTTCTGTTGTCTTTTAGACGACATTTTATTTGTTCTTTAGACATAGTGATGCCGATGATTTCGTAGTGTAAGTTATACTGGCGCATCATTCGAATTATGGGGCCATTTTTTGCATAATTAGTTCTGTATGACTTTTCTAAGAATAATTTCCGTGTTCTAAGATACCGACTGGGACTATACAAGTTCAGTTGCGAGAGTAGTTCTTCTGATTTTATGCGTTGTGAAATAATGTCATTGACGTAGAAAAGCATTGCAGATTCGCGGCGTTCTTTAAGTGTCTGTAAATTGATAAGCATGCAGCGTGCTTCATAAGATGGCAGTGGAAATACAGTCCAATTCAATTTCCTTAGGGCAAATTGCTTTTGGACGGATTCTATGCGTTCGTCGTGTATGGAACAGTACGGGTTCCATACTAGGTTGCAGTATTCCAGAATTGGCCTGACATATGTAATGTATAATATTTTAATAGTATATGGATCTTGAAAATTGTGACTGAACCTCTTAATGAAGCCCAGCATGCTATTTTCTTTACTTATAATAGTGTTGTTATGTTCTACAAAAGTGAGTTTAAAGTCTAGGGTAATGCCTAAGTCCCTTACTATTTTGCATGTTTCTACTTTTTGGTTTCCTAAAAATATTTCCGTACGAGGTGCTTCGATTTTTCTGCTAAATACTATTGAGTTACATTTTTTCACGTTAAGTTGAAGTTAGCTTTTGCTACACCATGTGTTGAATAAGTTAATTTCGTTCTGGAATTCTTCTACGTCACTAGGATTGTTTATTTCCATGAAGAGCTTCATGTCATCTGCATATATCAGTATTTGGATTTTTTTTAAGTATGTAGGAAATGTCGTTTATGTACAAAATAAAAAGAAGTGGGCCTAAATGTGAACCTTGGGAGACCCCCGAGGTGACAGAGATAGGTTCTGAAAGTTTATTTTGAAAGCGACTGCAGCCAATTTAACAGTCCAGGTTCCATTCCAATTGTTTGCAATTTGAAGAGTAATAATGGTATGTCGATTCGGTCAAAGGCTTTACTGAAGTCAGTGTTAAGTGCTTCTACGTGCTTGCCATTGTCCATTGCATTCAAAATAAAAGTTACAAATTCAAGAAGATTAGAAGTGGTTGAGCGACCTTTGGAAAAGCCGTGCTGTTTGCTTGTAATTTGATTTTTTACTTGCTGAAACATATTTTCATTCACGAGAGATTCAAAAAGTTTAGGGATGCAAGAGATAATGGCAATTCCACGATAGTTGCGAATGTCTGATTTCGTGCCTGATTTGAAAATCGGAACCAAATAAGAAGATTTCCAAATGGTGGGGAATGTTCCGCTCTTAAGAGACATATTAAAGAGAAGTTCTAAAGGTAGGGCAAGTTCGTCTGAAAGGTTCTTTAAAAATACGGGTGCAATACCGTCTGGGCCTGGTCCCTTAGAAGCATCCAAGTTTTTGAGTGCATTGAGAATTTCGTGAGGAGGTCATTGATTTTCAGATATATTGTTGGAAAATTCAGGAATGAATGCAAAGAAGTCGCGGTCACGGTCTCAAAGCTTGCAGATTTCAGAAGGATTATCACCTACATTTCCGTCAAAATGCATTCTTGGGGGGAAATTGCTATTTTTCAATTTCGTTTTTACATAATTGAAGAAATTCTTAGGACATGATTTGACTTCAGTTTCGACTTTACGATTATATTCTTCATGTGCAGAATTAATGGCCGTGTTAAATTGGTTGCATATGTCATAATAGTTTTGCAAATTTGTGCTAGAGTTTTGCTTTTTATATAATTTGTGTGCTTTTTGTTTTTTGTTCTTTAAATGTTTCAAATGTGGATTGAACCACACTGGTAATTTATTGTTTTGGGTTCGCCTTCTTCTTTTCATTGGTACAGTTTCTGAAATAAGGTACTGAATAATTGAATGAAATTTGCCTACTTCAGTGTTGACATTTCCTTCAATACTTATTATGTTCTGCCAATTTATTGTACATAGTCTACGTTTTGCTTCTTCGTAATTTGCTTTTTGATATTCCGGCACTTCCTCGAAATCCCAGTCGCTGGGGGTGTGAGTATTATGTACGAAGAGTGAATATTCAATTGCTGTGTGAAATACTTCATTTTTCCATAAAGGAGACCATGAACTACTCACACAAAGGGCTTCAGTGCAGTTCGTAAATAAGAGGTCTAAAAAAGCATTTTGCTGATTCTTTACATGATTAATTTGGTGCAAGCCAAAATGTGAAATTTGGTCAAATAGGAATTGTAAAGTTTCGTCTTCGCCTACGACTGGGAGTAGAATTGATTCATTTTCGATGTCAGGGATGAAGTTCGCATTCCGTTTATTAAAGTCACCATAAATATGCAGTTTTACTTCCGGTTCCATATTCGACGTGATAATTTCAACATTTTGAAAAAATAATTCGAAAGATTGTTTATTGGCATGTTCGGGTGGGAAATACACAGATGCAAAAATATGTGTTTCATCAGCAATGAGTGCTTTAACCCAGACATGCTCAAATTCTTTGTGCTTGATAGTTTTTAGTTCTTGAGAAGTAAAGTCTGCATTGATGGCAATAAGAACTCCACCTCCAGATTTTTTATTGCTATTTTGCAAATTACGGTCATGCCGGAATACATTAAATTTATTTCCAAAAATTTCTTCGCTTTTTACGCTTTCATCCCAGCTTGTTTCGGTTGCCAGAATAACGTTGAAAGAAGAAGCTAGATGTTTTTGTTGAATTTTTTTCATTTTGGCTGGGCATTTCATGCGATTGAAATTTTGGCAATATACCAAAATTTCAGTCGCATTCTGTTGAGAAGGCGAAGACAGTTTTGGAGGATTAATCATACTTACAATACTATTAAATGATACTTCTTCCAAAGGGCGCGTTAGTGTTTCCGAAAATTTGAAGGGTTATAAAATTTCAGGGCGGCCTCCCTACTACACTGCAGTCGTTCTGTACGTTCACTAGACAGAAACGCTCGTAAATCTTCATAAAAAGTTTACAGAAATTATTCTCATCAAAATTGCTACGGATTTGTATGATTTTTTTTCTGCTAAAACAAGTAATATACACCAGCTTTAGAGTCTCTACAACCTTCGCAAATAAATTTAAAATGCTTAAAATACAAGGAACTTCAAATCTTTCTGCATATTTTATATAAACTTGTTTAAATTTTTCAGAAGCTTGAAAAATGCGCGTTTTTACAACTACCAAAATGTTTCTAAACTTCTTGAAATCGTTAATAATCTCTTCAAAATAAAAATAACTTCTCCTTAGAGTTTGTAATATTCTAGAAAACATCTCTGTAAATTCCTCAAGTAGATGTACCAGAGCTCTAAGGTAAAGCAGAAGTCATATGCTTAAAATAAACCCAATGAGTGCGAGATAGTTTCTCTCCCGTGTAGGGAATTTGGGAGTGTGAACAGACAGTTCGTTAGAACCATTTTCAAAAGAAACACAACAAACTACCGGTAGTATATGAGCACGATGAACCGCACATTCTTTTGCTAAAAAGTTGGTGGATTCGTTCCTGCCTTGACCTACTCCGCATGGGGATGCTTGGCAAAAGATTGTACCTCACAATGCCCTGTGCTCAGTTAAAAAAAAAAATAATTCTATTCAATTTTCATAGCCTGCCGTACGCTAACGGAACTATCAATAATTTCTCTTCACAACTTTGATCTAGCAAAAAATGTCCACTCCTAGTGCCTCATGTTGATGAGAAATTATTTCCCTCTCAAACAACATCATCAGAAAGATCATGCTTTGTTACCGTTCTAAATTTAACATATTGCTGTATGAAGGGCCAAAAAGGGATGGTCAGACCCGTAAGAAGCGTCCCTATCATCCTATCCCAGTATTTGAATGTTTTAAATCATAGAATATAATAAGTTCATTCAATACACTGAAAATTAATTTTCGTTTATATTACGAAATCGAAAGTAGCACTAACAAATCTATTCGTTGTTTTCTGCTAATTTGTACATTTTAAAAAGCTTCCTTCGTATTTAATGCCTCACGCGGAACTGTCGCAAGCACTAAGCATTTGTTGACACTGAAAGAACATTCGATAATTCTACAAAAACAATACAAAGAGCTACGAGTATTTTGTTACCAATAAAAAAGAAACGTCTCTCTGGTGGTTGCATGAACGACTGACGGATCTACTTTATCGGCTCAAAATATAATTGAAAAAAAAAGCGCAACCACGAGAAGTTGTTCGTGATATGGGATTCGATCCTGAAGGGAGAAATGTTATTGAGTCCGTGGTTGATCTAACGAGGCCATGTTGACTCGTGAGTAGGAACTTGCCTCTGAGTTGACTATTTTGATGGATGTGCTTCTTCTGCTAGGAGATTTAAATGAGTCAGGACTCTATTGTTTGCCCTCCGGTCATGGGTATGCGTTTCCTGATCCAGTTGCTTCAACCTCTACTCCTGCTAGTCGCCTACTTATCGATCGACTTGGTGTTTATCTGCAAGAACTCACTGCGCAAATGTATTGCCGTTGAAGCTCCGGATGTCATTGTGCCTCTTGATAACTACCATCCCACCATGTATCAATTGCAAACTAACATAATCTCCTTTTTAATGAACCTGTAAGCACATTAAAGCGATCGATTCAATTTCCGCAAAACTGATTTTCAACTGCTTCAACACTGCTTATCCCGTATCGACTGGAACGTTTTGGGTGACCTTGATATTGAATCAGCTGTTGACCGCTTGAACTGTTTGCTGCGTGAGACTGTTTTTGCAGCTGTACTGAAGTGCCAAACTCCGACAAAACCTCCTTGGACTAATGCTCTTCTACCCAACATTAAACGAATGCGCGCCAGCAATGAATATCGGCGCTATGACAAACTCCGCTACAAATATTATGTACATCGCACGCAAGAAAATCTTCGACGCCATCCGAAGAAAAGTTGGTCGTTCATGAACTCTAAGAGGAAGGAAACTGAACTCCCGTCATGTGTGTTTCTCGGTAGAGACGCTGCACGGACTTACAAGGAGAAATGCAGCCTTTTTGCAAGAAACTTCTCGAGTCGAGTTATTAGTACGAGACACTGAAGAAGTCTGCACATTGTAGACGAAACACGCGTATCGGTCGAAGATAAGCAAAGGTAGTTGGAATTAAATGGAAGATACTAATTCTTCTTCTGATTTCTAGTTACAGGTATTCCACTAAACAGCTCAAACCCTCTAGGATTCTCGAGTGTATTTTCAAGCGATTCACCATCTCTGCTGATATTGAAATCCACTTTCTCTGCTATTCAACTTATCACTCCAGCAATCAAAATTTCCATTGCAGTGGAAGTGCTCTACTATGTTCCCAATTTTCAAGAAAAGAGACAAAAGTGATATAAGCAACACCGTGGCATTACTTGGAATCAAAAGTATTTGAGTCGCTGATCAACGACAAATTGTTTGCTACCTGCAAGAATTACATCAGCTCCCATGAACACGGCTTTAATCCCAGCCGCTCTGTTGTAATGAATCTTGTCAGCTTTACGTCGTCGTACAATGATCCAAAAAGAGCTTTATGTCGTTTTGCATGGAGGACGTATGTAAAAAACTCCAAGTCGATCCTGTTAATAACGATCTCAAATCTGCCTTCGATTAAGTTAATCATGACTTACTGTTTGCAAAACTCGAGAAAATTGCTTGTTCCATTGCTTCCTGCACCTGGCTTCGATATTACCTTGTGCAACGTCAAGTATCTGTCGGTATTGGAAACTATTCATCGGACTATTATTCGAACCATTCCGGAGTTCCCCAAGGAAGCACCCTGGGACCATTGCAATTATCGCTTTTTATAAACGTCTCCCTCATATTGCTAAATGAAGGTTTTCTGTTGTTGATTGTAGATAACCTTAAACTTCATCTAGTTGTTCGAAGCCTAGCAGACTCCTATGAACTACAGACTTCTTGAAATGTTCAGTAATTGGTGCGTGCGAAATATGATGGTTCTTAGCTTCTCAAAATGTTGTGTAATTGTTGGATCTCCATTTCATGTTCAAGACCTCAGAGATGTACCTATTGGGCGAAAAGCTAACCTTTACGCGCCACTTCTCAGGTACCATTGAAAAAGCCAATCGCCAGCTTGGGTTCTTGTTCAAAATCTCCAATGAGTTTCGTGATCCGCTGTGTCTCAAAGCTCTTAACTGATCGCTGGTACGCTCTATTCTTGAGTTTGCATATGCTGTATGGAACCCCGGTATGGAGTGCGCAATTTGAAGATGTCCAACAGACATTCGTAAGATATGCTTTGCGCCACCTTCCATGGAGTGATCCGTTAAACTTGCCTGCTCACGCCGATCGCTGTCGCCTGCTAGGGCTGGATACTCTGGCTAAGGAAGGAATGTCACGCAATCTGTATTCGATGCTAAGCTTCTCTTATCTGAATACGATGTCTCTGAGCTGCTGTTGAGAATAAGTCTATATGTTCCTGCCCGAACCCTTCGACCGAGGGCGTTGCTTCATGAGAAATCACTAGCAACTTATCATGCTGCAAATAGTTTCATTGTCGCCATGATCTGTCGACTCAACGCAGTATCCGACGAATATGATTTCAACATGTCCGCCTCAAGATTTCGTCACCGCTTGTTGAACCGTTTTAACGTTGAATTTTATTAGATTTAAGTATTTCACGTAGACTACAAAGTTCGATGAATCAAAGACAAATGCAAATAAAATACAAAAAAAAAGAAAAGAAAAAAAAAGACTAAAAAAAGCAAAACTCATGTTCAGGACATGACGAAACAAATTCAAGCTCATAAATTGTGATACACACGAGAATTTCAGGATATTAGAGAAAGTTGAAGAAAGCTGAAATTCAAGCTGGAGGAATGATGACTGAAAGTTGCAAGATCTCATGAAAATTGCCTTCTCACCTTGAAATAAGTACTTAATCTTTCAAGAAATGCTCAAAGAAGATTGCAGAAGTCGATGTCGTCACATCACCGTGTTTTTCTAGTTCGACCTTTTACTTCGTAGTTGACTCAATCACATACAAATATTTACCAAATGAACAACAGGTGTCAAAAAAGTGCGAGAACAGCATCCCAATTTCAGAAAGAATTGAATTCATTTCCAAAATGTACAGCTTGAAAAGAAAATCAATATCATAATCACTTAACATCAAAAAACGACATGAAAGAACACAAAGCCACCCTAGCAAATTGCATAAGTACTCTTTTGAACGAATTGAGCCACTTTTCAACGTGAACCCCCGGCAGTGCAAACGGCTCCCCAAACTGGAAAAATTTTCATGGCACGGAAATCAAAGGAAATATTAACATAATGTTTTACGACGAAGCACATTTGTCTCTCACTTTGAATCCACCACCTAAAGACACATCATTTGCCATAATACAGGCCGGCTTTTATGGGTTACAACGAGCGACGACAGACAACGACGACGCCGATTACGACGGGACCTCCAAATGGCGTTCGAAAGTATGCAGACATGGGCGTGGAATTGTGACACAGAAACAAAAATGCGTCTCGAAAAAAAAAAAAATGTCACGGGTAGTGGAACTGAAAGTGGAAGGAGTGAGCTGGGCGATAACTTACACACATATTGGAATCGTCTTTTTGGAAGTTTATTTTCCCGACGATTTGATCGATAGCAATAAAGAACGCCTCCAGCCGCCAGCCGCCAGCCCGTGCCGTTATTCCCGTTTTATTTACCAACTTTGGAACTCGCTGGAACCAGAGCATAAAGGCTCCGGCACCACGGAGGATGACGGTGAATCGTAAGGACACAGCCATCATCGCGCTTTCCCACATTTCTGGAGCTGGTGGGCGGTGTTTTGTTGACTGTATGAACTCGCGGTGGATCGGTGTATTCTTATTACGCTTTTTATTCTCGAGGTGCTTTTGTGACACTAAAACGTGTTTTTTCGTGCCCCGTGCCAGTTGTGGATTTCGCTTGTTGGCGTGTATCGCCACCGAGTGCTGAAATTCTGACGTGTGTACATTTTATTGTGCCACCTCGCGTGTATAAATCGGGCACCGCGGGCCAAATATTCCACGGGAGGGCTGGAGCCGAGAACGATGTGGGGGTGCCTTTTTTTGAGCAGTGGGATTATAAAGAACGGCATCAAGGTTGGTGATGCCGTACATTTTGCCAACGGTGATGACAGAAATGTTCCCGTTGACACAAAGCGAAAGTAATGAAGGAGCGTTGGCAGTGTTTTGTAATCGGTTTCCCAGTCAGCCTGCAGCCATCGATGCTATTGACATTGGTTGGGTTCAAGGAAGCGGTGCCGCTTGAGAGAAAGGATCAACAAGCTAGACTTTTGCAACGTTGTATGCAGAATTTGTTCTTCTTACTTAGATTTGATGCGGCTTGAATTACTGTACGAATTTTTTTTTCAATTGGTTCACCAACTAAATAAGGATTGAAGTATAAATAAATGCATTTTCACTATCACTGATTATGTTCATTTATTAAGTGTCTTCACTTTAATGAAGAAATCGAACCTTACTATTAAAATAAGATTACTTATTACTTGTAACTAATTGAAATCTTTTGATGATTGAAACATTTTTTGTATGAGTATCACTGTGTGACAATTTTAATTTACTTTTATGTTTGAAACAAGGAAATTGAAGACTTTCCAACTTTCAATAATCCTCTGTCTACTGGGATGCCGGCATACGAAGTGTCTACTTTTTACTTTGTTGATCCCTTCTTTTTACTTTCCTTAGCCTAAGGATGGATCGCCAATGAAAAGAGGCATCACCATCCTACATATCACACTCATAAAAACATGAGTTGAGGACAACAGTTCTACTTCCCTTCCGAAATAAGATGCGACGTGAGAAAAAAACTTCAGCTTAGAACAATCCTACCTATTTAGGTTGGAATTGAACCCAGACCGACTGGGGTGCTGAGTGGTAGTCACGCTTACTACTAAGGTATACGCACAGCAAAATCTAGCCATGGTTTATTAGACACATCTTTTTTATTTGTCGACTAACTGAACCCGGTGCGAGCCTTGCTACGCATGCAACTAAATGAATAAAAATTTAATAAAACTGGCGCGTTTATAATTTTTATTTCAGAATGAATTTCGTTAAAATATTTTTGTTTACTAATGTGTGTAATTTCTGCTGCAAAAACCAAGGCTTGTGATTTTAATTTGACCCATGGATCGGTATTTTCTACCGGTTTTCTTACTGTACATTCCATAGACAAAAAAAATATCTTTAAACTACGTCGTATCCAGTCAGTTTGAACGTTATTTTCTCTTGCATTACCTAAGATTAACTTCTTATGCATAATGTACTACTGAGAGTAACTCAAGCATCCCCCATTCTTGACTAAGAAGGGGTTCCAACTTCTATTAGAACATACTGCCTACCCGAGAACTACATACTTTGTGTTTTAGTGGCATGGATAATTCTCATGTTTGGATCAAATTGCTGTTTTTTTTTGTTTGAGAGAGACCCCCCCCCTGTTATGGAGAGGGGCAGAGTAGAAGGGTCTCAAACCACCTAAGAAAAAAAATTGCCTCCAAAATTCCACACATGCAAAATTTGGTTCCATTTTCTTGATTAGTTCTCGAATTATGCAGAAATTTGTATTTTTTTTTGTATGGAAACCTCCCTTTCAGACGGGGGAGGAGTGTCGATCCATCATGAGAATCTTGTCCGGTGCAAAAAAAAAACCCCTTCATAGACATTTTCATAACAGTAATTGTCATATTTGGTTTAAATTTTTGTTTCATTTGTATGAGAGCCCCCCCCCCTCCTTTTTTGAATGAGGAGGGGTCTCAAACTACCATTGAAACATTTCTTGCCTTCAAAAACTTCCACGTGCCAAATTTGGTTCTATTTGCTTGATTAGTTCTCGAGTTTTGCAGAAATTTGTGTTTCATTTGTATGGAAGTCACCCTTCAAAGAGATGGGAGGGGTGTCTTACTATCATAAAAACCTTTCCCGGTCCCAAAAACCCCTGCATACAAATGTTCATGCCGATCGGCTCAGTAGTGTCTGAGTCTATAAGGTTCAGACAGACAGAAATTCGCTTTTCTATATTTGTCAATATAAAGATGTAACCAATACCGCTTACACAGTGTCATTGAGTGTGTGAAAGTTTTGACTTACGTTTTGCTGTCACAAAAGCATTTTTTTTAAAAGTGGAGTCGAAAGAACAACTCGGAGTCCCTCGTTCAACAGTAAGTAGCATTTTGAAACGCTTTCGGGATCGGTTGACTCTCGATCGAAAACCAGAATCTGGCGGCAAGCGGAACGACAACTTGAAATCCCAGCGGGATGAAGTGCTTCAGCTGATTAAGCAAGACCCGAAACTTTCCACCCGAGACGTGGCTAAAAAGGCCAAAACATCGTATTTTTCATTTCAAAAGTGAAAAAACGGCAGAATATAGATCGTATAAGGTAATAAAGACCTCAAAAAGGAACGAGAAGCAAAACCAGCTCAAAAACAAGAGCGCGTAAGCTGTACGACAAATTGATGACAAAATTTGACTGCGTGGTTATGGATGATGAAACAAACGTCAAAGCTGACTTCAAGCAGCTTTCTGGTATTGAGTTACATACCGCATTACAACGTGGCATGGTTGACGATTATTTCAAGGCCAAAAAGTGGTCGAAGTACTCTAAAAAGTACATAATTTGACAGGCTAATTGTAGTTGTGGTTTGAAGAGCAAAATCTTCATAAATACAGGTATTATTTACCAACAAGTTCACGTCTACGAGTGTCTGCAAAAAAGGCTTCTGCAAAGACTTCTACAATTTACCCAAAAGCACACGAGTTTTGTGTTGTTTTGGCCTGTTAAAAAATATTAAATAGACAAAACTAAAACCCAAGCTGACGTCCCTGCAGAAAACATTGGTGATTTTGCATTTACAGGAGCAGTTGGACGATTCGGCAATTTTCCATTGGGATATCGCGTCGATCCAGGTATAATGCCAAACAAAAGCATGGTTTGTGGACGAGGACATCCCTGATTTTTCAATGCCTGCTTGGAGTGTGGACTGCAACCCTATTGATAATCTGTTGGGCATTGTGGCTTTGGGAAAATGGGCGGCAATTCAACACCGTGGAAAATCTTAACGTGTCAACGAAAACTGGGAACAAATTGACCTTCAAACCATCAAAAAACATATTAACTTGATGCCTCCGCAGAACTTTGACATTATTAATAATCGAGGGGGGGCTTACTTGATTCTCCTTTACTGGGCCCGGTCCTGAGCTAATTGCCTTTAGTCCCCCTGGACGTTCTGTTTCTTTACTGAATATTATCTTCGCTTGTCGTTCCTCCGGCATCCATACAACGTGACCAGCACAACGCAGCGTGCCATGTTTTATCTGCTTAATAATATTCATCTCTTTATATACTTGGTACAACTCGTGATTCGTGTGACTCAGCCAGATGCCATCTTCTTATTTACCGCCGAGTATTGTTCGCAGTATCTTACGTTCAAAAACTTTCTTTAGCACACAGGTTTCATGGCCGTACAAAGCGACCGGCAGGATCAAATCTTATACAATTTTGCGATTTTGTCTTCGTCTGCAAACTACGTTCCGAAGACCGTATAACGATCTATTCGCAGCTGCAAGATGTTTTTTTACCTCGCGGGTAACGTCATTATCGCACGTCACCAGAGTTCCAAATTACACAAATTCGTCCACTACCTAGGACATCTTATATTGAGGGAGATATATTATAATCCCTTCTTATAGCTTATTTGAGTCTGCTTGGGTATGCTGCGTTGCTAAGGACAATCAGCCAGAAGGATAGACCTTCAGGACATTTCTTCTGATTAGCTAGGGCTTTATGCTTATGGGAAGTTTGATTCGGATTAACTAGATAATAAACCAACTAGATAATATGTTCCTTATGAATTTTATTACTCTTTTTGGGCTAACAACCCAGATTTCCCAAGGCTCCAAAAGACCTTTGTCCAGAAATCTGCATCTTTTATGCAATAGTGCAACGTTGTCGCTCAGTAAGTGTTCAGAGCTTCCACTGTCCAGGTTACAAAAGTGACATTTATCTTCATTTAGCTTACCAATGAGCTTAAGGTGATATTTACTAGGACAGTGTCCTGTTATTGAACCTGTGTATAAACTCAGATCACGTTTCGATAGATTTAGTAACTTATATGTGTGACAAGCGTTTTGCTTCATAAAACATTTTGATTGCCAGGAATTTAAGGTCCTGCTCCAGTTGTACTGTACCTTCGTTTTCTCCCAGAACTTAAGCTCCATTTTAAGAGCACAAGATAAGGCTCGGGACCAATGAATTTCGTGGTTGATCCTTTTTTTTGCCAATTCATCAGCTTTTTCATTTCTGTCAATTCCGCAATGCCCAGGAACCCAGTATAGGTTAACAGTGTTGCGACAGGACAGTTGTTGCAACCATTTTGAGCATTCCCAACCCAGTTTTGACGCATAATTTTTTGATTTTAAAGCATTTAGCGCTGCCTGACTATCTGAGCAAATGCATATAAAGGGTGTCCACCGTTAAATTGCATCACTTTGAACTCGTCCTCAAAAACAAGTCTCACAACCGATTGTCATGAAATATTCAGGGAATAAAATGCAATGTAAAATCTACGAACTATATTGACTATGTCATCCGCAAAATCAATAACCTCAAAAGCTTGATGCTTTAGTTTTAGAAGAAGATCATCAACAACCAGGGACTGTGGACAGGGAAGCTGAGATAGAACAACCCCTTGAGGACAGCCTTTAACTGCTGTTACTCTCATTTCTGAGTCTCCTAGGTTAACTGATAATTCTCTTTTGGATAACATTTATACTTATCCAGTAGAAACGTTGCTAAGAGAATTTCGTTAGAACCAAATGATTTTTCTTTTTTAGTAACCAGAGTGTGAAGAGCTGTTACTGTTGATTTTCCCTATTGATAGGAAAATTGTGTTTTACATAATGGTTTTTTAAAAAGAAATTCTGATTTTATGTATTTATCTACGAGTCTTCCTATTAATTTCAAAAATATTGATGACAAACTAATTGGTCAGTATGATTTTGGGAAAGATTCATCTTTTTTATTTGCCTTTGGTATAAATACAACTCGGACTTGTATACATTTCTTTGGAATATATCCCAGAAAAAAGCTTAACTTGAATAATTCAATCAAAATAGGAATTATAGCAGATTTGCACTTTTGAATAAGTGCTGAAAAATGCCATCTGGACCAGACGATTTGAAAGGACTGAAAGAATCGATTCCCCATTCAATCCAAGAGTTTGTGAATATTTGATTTGCAATATTTTCAGCTTGTACATTAGACAATTCTGTTCCAAGCCGTGAACCATTCATCCTAGTAGATCTATTAATTTCCACCTTTTCAGATTCTGAAATTGTGGTACTTTGCATGCATGATTTGGTAGTTGATCAGAAGTACGCCGAGACCCTGGAAAATGAGTTTGCGTCATTAATTCCAGAGTTTCAGTTGTGCTGTCAGTAAAATTTCCGTCAGGCTTTTTGAAAGTCTCGAGACCATTGGAATGATCTCTCGAGAGGACTTTTTGAATTCTTGCAGTTTCAGGAGTGCTTTATATGTTTTCACACAGATGTCTCCTATCGTTCCGCTTGGATCTTCTTATTTCTTTATTATATTCACTCAATACCTCGTTGTACTGACTCCAATTTGAAGTTATTTTCGCCCGATTGAATAATTTCCGTGATTTTTTCGTAGCTTTTCCAATGGCTCGTTCCACCATGAATCATCTGTGTTGGTCGAGCGCTCCTTTTAAGGACAGTTGGCATTGTAAGCACGATTAATATAAGTTATTAAGTAGTAGCACTTGTTTCTAACTTTGAAACCGCATCTTAATTATTAGTAATGAGCTTATGTTGGTTCTTCATACAAGAGGTGTATAGTTCCCAATTTGTTTTTCGAGGATCTCTGTAGGATTTCTTCAGTAAATCACAAGCCAAATTTTCGTTCGATACATGCCAATTTACTATACGATCAGAAAGTATTTATTGAGCTGCAGAGTGTAAGATCCAAAACTTTTTCTCTTATTGCATTAACAAAAGTCGGATAGTTTCCCTTATTACATATATCAATACTATTCTGTGAAATGAAATCAAATAGCAGCTGTAGCTTAAGAGCATAATCAGACAGATAAAATGAACCATCAGATTGCAATTTCCAAATACGTCGAAATGGTGTTCACGATCAATTGTTGAACGGCTCTGCTCATACTTGACTGGTAGATCTATGTCTATGAGAATTTCAGATTATGCCTCGTCTAGTTTTTCAGTTCCGCAAGGCAGCCACCTTGGCCCATTCCTTTTCCTGTTATATATGAACGACGTGAACTTGGTCCTCAGATGCCCGAAATTATCCTACGCGGATGACCTAATACTGTCCTACGTCATCAAATGTCCAGAAGACGCCCACTTTCTTCAGCAGGAACTATAAGTGTTCGACGACTGGTGCCGGATCAACAGAATGTCCTTAAATGTATCCAAATGCTCGACTATTTCCTTTGGCCGAAAACGTGCGATGTATCTCCACGTCTACACCCTTCGAGGGACGCGCTTGAATCGTGAAACAACAGTAAAGGATCTGGGAGTAATGCTAGAAACCAGACTGTCATTCGAGAACCACATTGCCTATATAGTTTCTAAAGCATCATCGCAGCTAGGAATCATCTTCCGCTTCGCAAAAAACTTCAAAGGCGTTTATTGTCTGGAGGCACTATACTGCTCTTTGGTTCATCCTTTTTTGGAGTACTGCGCTGTCGTTTGGTTCCTTTTTAACCAAAATACAGTCCAGAGGATCGAAGCCGTTCAGCGGAAGTTTATACGCTTTGCTTTACGACATCTTCGTTGGCAAGACCCTCGCAGATTGCCAAGCTACGAAAGTCGGTGTAAGCTCATTAAGCTAGAATTGTTAGAAGGGAGGCATATGGTGGCCAAAGGCCTTGACTTACTAAAGAACAGCTGCTGAAGACAGTAATTTTCTATGTAATCCTTATCACGAGATATTCCGGGAAGAGATGTATTGTTCAAAGTACAACGTGCGAGTGCTTAAAAGTTGAAGTAAACATTTAGATTTCGGAGAAATGTTCTTCGTTAGTAACAAACGGTTGCTCTATGTTTTTCAGTATTTACTCTTTAGAAGAATCAATTTCTCATGAATAGACACTTTTGGCTATTATTTGTGAAAATCAAGACAAATATTGCTAGAAAAGGATTTATGGTTCATGTTTCTATCGTCAGTGAAAAACAAGCGAGAAACGAGAGGTCACGATGAGCCACATAGGGGAGAGGGGGATTTAAAACTGCCCAAATTCACTTAGTGGTTTATGTATGACCCCTTAATTTGAGGCATGATGTTTGCCATTAATTACCAAAAAAAAGGAATTAAACGCTTGGTTTAAACACTTGAATTCGTCATGATGGTATTCCGTATTTCCACGCGTTCAATATCGTTGACAACCTTTAAAGTGCCCGATATGGTGGTAACGAATGAAGTTCACCGGAGTAATAGTTGTATGGAGCTAGGCAAACTGTTTACAGCATGATCAACACTGATATATTCATATGCCACGAAGTGAGATTTGAAGGTTTACCAAGTCCATCTCATATGAGTCTTCCTGAAGTCTGAAATAAACTTGAGTTGATTCCACGAACAAGTGGGGAAATTTTTCCAAAAAAAACGCCAAGCCTTTGCATACTTGGTTCGCCATTTTGGATCTAGCCTTACTTATGAGAAGGGCCTATGAAAAATGCAAATGATATCTTCAAAAAAATTGTACCTCGGAAACGCAGCTGGTTGGATTTCTTTGGTTTGGTGTCTTCGGCAAAGTTTTAGACAATTGTTGGTAGCTATATGGAGAAAATATGCACTGGTATAAAAAAGCTTGGTTTATGTGTTTTGAACTAAAATATAGATTTTCCTTTAAAGTTACATGTCAATAATTTTTTTATTATCTTTATGTTATAGCTGATTAAAAAATGTTATCTGGTGCACAGTAGGTTGTTCTGGAGAAAAATATCTTACAATGAAAAAAAAATTTAAAAAAAATTACAATTTTCAAAAAAGCTACGTAAAAAAGTCAAAAAAGTTTGTCACCCTAAATTTTATGAAAGAACCATCAAAATTGCAAGCAAAAAATACTTAGGTAACATTTTTCTAAGATGCACCGTTTAGAAGATATTACTTGATTTATTATTGATTTTTTTGATAACTTAATAAGTTTTGGCCCTTTTCGGATGTACTTCGTGTTTTTTTCGAGTTTTAAGTATTTTTTTCGGAAAGATTGGAAAATTTTAAGTTAAAATGACATTAACATCACAATCCGGGTAGACACCTGTCTGCCTGAAAGTATGTTGAAAAACAATTACAAAATCCACTATCCAGGAACATTGATTTCTTCATGTGACTTTTGGCAGCGTTGTGCCAGAAAACGTGCTAACAAGTATTAGATACATGTAATTAGATACCAGTTTGCTGTACTTCGTACAGTTGGTAGAGTCTCGATATCACGGTCTTCTACGTTGGAACTGAATCACACTGGTGACTGCGTGGCTTGTCTGTCTGTACGCAACTGAAAAGTTCGATTCGGCGTGATTGTGGTCAAAGAACCATCGACAATCATTTTGAACTTTCTCAAAACAAAACTCGATAAAGATGGCGAGTTCTTCCGCTATTATGACTCTTCTGGTGCCCATTACAGCTTCATTTTGCAGGACGAAGTTCAATCACACCATTGGAACGTGCAACAGGCCACAATCCATCCTTTCGTAATATATTATACTGAAAATATGCAAATTAAACATTTTAGCTTCATTATAATTTCTGAAGAACTAAGACATGATTCAGTCGCTGTTAATTTGTTTATTGATAAAATGATAAACTTTTTTACAAATTGATCAAAATAAAAGCATAAAAAAATTTATTTTTATGTCAGATGGTGCTGCTTCACTGTATAAAAACCGAAAAAACTTTTTCTAGCCTTTTGTAAATTTAAGTCAAAGCATGGTATTGACGCTGGAATGGCATTCTTTGCAACATCGCACGGAAAAGGTCCATGCGATGCTATTGGAGGTACGATCAAACGCATGGCTACAAAGAGCAAGTTTAGCCAAACGCGAACCTAAACTCGATAATAGACTGTCTAGAGAGTTGTTTAATTGGGCAAATAAACGAAAAGAAGAAAGAATCTACAAAGTTGTCACTTTGTTATTCTACTACAGAAGAATACGAGCGAGGTCTTTGCAGCTAAATAATCAATATAATAATGCAAAAACAATTCAAGGAACTCAAAATTTCACTCATTTTTTTCCTCTATCAGAAAATACAATAAAGGCAAAGCTTTATTCAAACTGTCCTGACAATGATGCCAAAATATTCTATATTGTTAAGAAAGTTGTGTAAACAATAATTTTATAAAAATACAGGAATAAAAATAAACTGATGATTTCCAACATAGGGTATGGGTCCCTCAGTCTAGTATGCAACAGTCGATTTCATTTTTTATTATAACTCATAGGGTGTTTGAGTTGGAAGCATCATTTAACTAGCTACACACTTGATAAGATATGTTTTAATAAGCCATAGGGTAGTATGTATCACGAAAAGTTGCACAACTCATTTTATAAAGTCAGAAACTTTGAGGATATGGATATAATGTGGTCTGGTTTCTAAATTGGCTCAATCAGATCAAGTTCGTCCCATTCAATGGAACTGTTATTCAGTTGTCTACGTTACGATTTTTACCGATTAAGACGTTGCCAGTTGTATTCGCTCTACCCAACAAACAATTCCACAAATCAAACTTTACTTAAACTGCTAAGAAACATCTAAGTGATATTTACTTATGATTTAGCGGCCATTTGGCAATCAATACATTATAATTCACTCTACACAGATTTTGTTCCTTTGGGTTGTATTAAGATGAGTACTATGAAGACATTCAATCGAAACTCAGACATTTGTATTATAAATGTTACCAATAACAACATTTTTACTATGCCCCCATAGAACAGGCCATAGTTGGGAACCAGAAAAAAATATGTTCCTAATATTGGGTGTATGGTTATCATGTTAAATGATGGATATTTTACCTATGCTGACCTGTTAGTTTATAACATGTGGCTATATTCTGTACATCTTGGCTGCATTATTCGGTTTATAGGTTCAATTTCGGCAAGTGTAGATCACCCGAAGATCGTGTGGATAATCTGTTCAGCTTAACCAGTAAAGTCATGTTGTCTGAAAAGTTAAGGAAATCGAAAATTACGTGGAGGTGTACAACTTTAAATTGGTTAATAATGTCTCAATTGCTTTGAAATAAATAGGTCACTCGGGATAGCAAACACGGTTTTGCTGATTATCGCCAGAAATAATGAACATATTTGGTTCATAGAGCCGCGATCAAGCGAGCTAGGCTAACATTGCATCCCGTTACCCTATAATGTTATTTTTTATTGCGCACAATCACACCATCCCCGAGTAAATAAGCTTTAATTCCAGCTCTTTGAGGAGCTTGCATTGCAGTTCTCACGAAGGTGTATCTCGAAATCGAGTTGTCTCATCGGTTTGATGTCTGTGGCGATGTTCGGCAATAGAGAGAAAATATGCACAGTATAAACACATCCAGTTTAAATGGATTAAACTGTTAGGCGATATGCAAGAGTTGAATGCACATTTTCAACACAATACACCAAAAATAACTGGAAGAAATCATTGTTCCTGATAGTGGGATTTTGTAACTTGTTTTTCAAAATACTTTTAAGGCATAGAATTTCACTCGAATCTTTAAGTTGTCAATGTCATTTGAACTTAAAATTTTTCAATCTTTCCGAAAAAATACTTTTAAAACTGGATAAACACGGAGTACATCCGAAAAGGGCCAAAACTTATTAAGTTATCAAAAAATCAATATTAAATCAGTAATATCTTCTAAACGGTGCATCTTAGAAAAATGTTACCTAAGTATTTTTTGCTTGCAAATTTGATGTTCTTTCATAAAATTATGGTGACAAACTTTTTTGACTTTTTTAATAGCTTTTTGAAAATTGTAATTTTTTTTTTAATTTTTTTTTTCATTGTAAGATATTTTTCTCCAGAACAACCTACTGTGCACTAGATAGCATTTTTAGTCAGCTATAACATAAGGATAATTAAAAAATTATTGACATGTAGCTTTTTAAGGGAAAATCTATATTTTAGTTCAAATCACAAAAACCAAACTTTTTTTATACCGTGCATATTTTCTCCATATAGCACCAACAATTGTCTAAAACTTCGCCGAAGACACCAAACCAATCGAACAAACAGTTTTCGAGATACAATTTTTTGAAGATATCATGTGCATTTTTCATAGGCCCTTCTCATAAGTAAGGCTAGATTTAAAATGGCGAACCAAGTATGCAAAACGGCGTTTTTCTTCCCCAAAAACTTGTATGCAAGGTTTCATGCAAATCAAAAAATATGAAAATTACTCGTTGCTGAAATGATATGGAACCGCTCAACTACCAATGACACAATTGTATCCTTCAATGCACATTATTTCGGTCACAATCACAAACGTGCAAAACCAAAACATAAATGAATGTCTCCATCAATACCACCGTAGTCCATCTCAATTTGCCAGAAAACGATTGCAAAGTAATCCCATTCCGAGACTCGGTTTAACGATCTAATCGCAATTTTATGACGCCACTGGCATCCACAATAATAATTTTCATATCCAGAGAGCATTGCCAACAAAGCTTTTCCCGTTTCCCTTTCGGCTTGCACTTAACATTCCCGGCGAGCCATTCCAAGTAGGACGACAGCTGAGCGAAGCAAGCGAAACAGCTTTATCTCGACAGGTATAATGCGTTATTCCATTAATCCCCATAATGCTGTGCCAGTAAATTTCGGCAAATCTTTCAAGGAACGGCGAAGGCTCTGGGCATTGCTCTAATTTCAATTTGGTCTCGGCTGTGTACCTAACTCTTCCCATAACTTTGAGATCCGGTAGGAACGTGCTCGGGAGAGTCAGAGTTACTCGTTATGTCATCACGCGCTGGCGGCGACCACACGACTCCGAGGCGGGGACGGAAGTTATTGTAAGTCTTTTGAGCCTTATCGGTAAATGCTGAGCAAGAACAGCCAGTTGCTATTCTAGCGGAATTTCAGCTGTTTTTATTGGGACTTTCGTAATCGATTTTATCTGTTCCGGGCAAATCTTATTTAATTCCAGCCATGGTTCTGGGGACGAACGCACAGGGATGAAGTGATTAGTTTATGAGTGGTGGGGCATAATAGGGATATAAGAATTGCAAATTTAATTGAAAACGTTTTCTTGCATGAACGTGCGTCCAAACAACATCATACATTAGCAGAGAGTTTTAAAATTGAGATTTTTACCCAACTCATTGATGTATCACTATAGTTTTTTACTCCATTTATCACCTATCAATTTTAATCATATTCTAAACTAAATGTTACGATTGCCTGCAACTGACCAAACTATTTAATAAACAGGCAACCTCTTGGACGGAACTTCACCTTGGATCACATAAAACTGTTGTGAATAAACTTCTCAAATGTCCTATTTCCCTGAAACAGAATGCTCTGTGATTACTCTTCTTCAGTAATAAAACCATCATCTATTCTGCACTTTTATCCGGTGTATGGCGGTCTCATCATCACAAGAAACGGCACACTTCTTCCAGCACTATTCACTGGAAAAACACATGCACCCAGACACCAGCACTAAGCGAACAAGAGGCAGCTGATGGTACCCCCCCATCACCCACCCAGTTCAACCTCCACCCCATAGTACAAAACAGCCATCACTCTGCGGCTTCACAACTTTTAAGTGTGGAACAACAACAAGGCAGGGCCAAGACCGAGTGAGAGAGTGAGAGATATCAGTCCCCGTCTGGCCACTTGCCGGCTCTCGTAAACTTTTGAGAGCTTATTCAGATGCTTTCAAAATGAAAATTTTCCTCCATTCCAGAATGAAAAGGGGGGAAATCAAGCTCCGTGGATTTCCTTAGTTGCACCAACAAGCGATGCAAAACAAACTCCCATGCTGGCGAATCCAGGAAAGTACTCCACTACCAAAGGCGAGAGTTATGCACAGCTGACTGCTTCATTCGTCTACACCGAGGACCTTTGCTTTGTGCTTCACCTTCTTCTACTTCTTCTTTTTATTATTATTATCGCGCAACCACCAAGTCAACCCTCAATCTCAACCAGCTACGCAAAACTTTTTAGGGTAATGAATTTTGAAATTAAAGCTTACACTTGGAAGGGGGCCTTTCGCTCGTAGCTACGACGACAATCCGGTTGTTAGGGAAAATTTTATGAAGTAATTTAGTTGGTAAAAATGGACGAGACTCAAGCAACTCACCTGCCCATTAAGACTAAGGAAGGAGAAAATTGAGGAAATTCTCAACTTTAATGCGTACGAAGGATTTCTGTAACACACACTTCGTCTTCTTCCTGGCATTTCAAGCTTATAACTTATGACAGTCAGTTAGGCGAAACATAAGCTGCGAGCGATTGGACAGGAAAGTTTCACTGCTCAAATCAGTAACATTTACTTGGCCCTTCATTTATAAGATAGAATGTGCCGTCAATATAAATCATCTGCCCACTTTGACGGCACATAATTGTCTGTCTTATAGATGATGGGCCAAATCAATGATACTGGTTTGTGCAATGAATCTGTCCAGTCCAATCACAGCTTATGTTTGGCCCAATTGATAATCGTATACAATAAGCTTTGGTAGTGCAGTTTTCATTCAATTCTTATTCTTCAATCTAAACTTATACACACGCAACCATTTTAAAAATGCATCTAGAAGCTACTAAGGGTAGAAGATCGCAGTAAGCCGTGCATTGAAACTGACGTGTTTTGGTTTTGCTGCGTCGTTTTCGCGAAAACAATCAAACAATTATTCGTAATTTAACTTGAACTAACAGTTAAATCAGAAATTCTTCGCGTGCTTTGTGTGAGACGTAGTGAATACAATTGATTCCCTTGCAAAATTCGTGAATTTCGGTAAAATTTTCCCCCTTTTTTTTAATTATTATTTTGTGCCTCGCCCACGCATCCGGAAATAGAGTGACATCAGCTTAGTTCTGTTTATGAGTGGTAGTATTGTGACACCCGGAAATAAATTATTAAGTTGGAGTGTTTTTCCTGTCTGTCGCGAATGAATCGATGATTATAGACTGTTCCAGAAAGTATGAGCACACTTTCAAAATAAGAAAAAAAGTCATGTTTTTTTTAGTTTTAATAATTTTATTTTTCAAATCATATTTGTATTTGTGTTTAATATGATATTTAACTCTCGTTTAATCAAAATATGTAATCATAGCCACTTTGATTACTAACTTTTCCTCGAACATGACCCATTAGCTTCTGCACAGTGGTACTTCCCACCATTTTGACCACTTTTGGCCAATTTTTTTTTTAAATTTTTGGATGCCGTCCGCTGGTTTTATGAATTTTCGAAGCTTTGCTTTGGTTAAAGCCCAAAAAGTCTCGATTGGCCGGCCTCGGGCGTTCGGCAGGATTCTGTCTTTCGGCACGAAACACGCTGACTTTTGAACCATTCTAAAGTGTCCTTTGCGTAGTGACATGACGCCAAATCGGCCAAAACACTACGCCGACCTTCGTACTGCCTGATCATTGGCAATAATCGCTTCAGACATTCCTTAAGCGTACTTACGATGTGCTGTCGTTTCGTTGTGATGTACGGACTAGATGTTTTACCACACTCGCATATTACCTGCCAACCCACAACCTTCTTACCGAATTTTTCGGTAAAAATTGCCTTCTCCGTTTCGGGGATGTCTTTGTCTTCGTTTACAGTATAACATTGTGGTCCGAGAAGCGTTTTGTAATCTAGTTTCACATACGTTTCATCGTCCATTATTATACACCCAGAATTTCTACACAATAACGAATTGTAGAGTTTGTGGGCCCGTGATTTCACGGACGCGGCCTGTTTTGGGTTCCTTTTGGGTTTTTTCTGCTTTCGATATGTTTTTAACCCAAGTCTTTCTTTGGCACGCATGACGTTACTCGACGAGGTCCGAGGTCGTTTTTTCGCAACATCCCGAACAGAAGTCACTGGTTTTCGCTTGTAAGCATCCCTGATCTTCTTATTGATATCCGGACTAACAGGACCGGATTTCTGACCACTCTTTGGCGCATCTTCAAACGTACACTGTTCTCTATATTTTCAAATCGCAAATCGTACCGCTTCGACGCTTACACCCTTTTCTTGGGCCAATTTTCTCAAGTAGAGTCCGCTCACAGTGCACCATTTTTTCGTTGTTCCGGAGTAAGACGGCGCATTTTGCTAGGTAACACAAAACTGAGCCCTTTTTTATGCGATGTAATTCAAAAATGTGCAAAGAAGAAGACGCAGCCAAAACAGGTTGAAATATTTCATTATACTTAACGTGACCGTTAAAATAAGGTGTGCTTATTCTTTCTGGAACAGTCGTTATTAGCAGTTTTAAATCACGATAAAGTTGCCTCATAGCGTGATTTTAGAAATTGGCAGAGTGAGAGTAAAAAAAGAAAACTAGTGCATTGTAAATTACGACAGGATGGTGTCAATAATAGGGGACCATGGGTGAGATCTATCTGATTATCTGATAACAATAATCTCCGAATTAATTTCAAATAATACTAAATACGTGCCTGGTTTGGAAGTTTTACATTTCCAAATCTGGATGTGTATTGCAGTGCCCTTATCCATATGATATCGGTAATGTTTACATGAGGGGCTTATTGTACGTAAAAGTAACCTCAGATTGGGCGTGACTCTCCAGACATTCTGAAATGGGTTGCTAAATCTGCAGTAGCGCTAGCACTTTCTAGTTCCCGGATTAAAGCTGCTTCCAATGCACACTGTGCCAGAATGAAAAAAAATAGCCAAAATAAACTATTTTCACTATGAAAATTGCAATTTTAGCACAAAACTGCCTTCGGCCAAGTTTTGGCTTATAATTAGAGCTTAAATTTGAGAGTAAGGGTGGTCCTTGAAAATATTGAAATAATAATACCATCTCTCACATTTCTTGACAAAAAGCAGAATAATGTTTTACAAAGCTGTTTCTTATTAAATTTAAAGCAACTTTGCTGAGAAAATCATAGTCGTAGGTCTTTTGTGTCATTATTTATGAGCATTTTTATGCTTAAGAATAGGGTGGCCCTGCAAAAAAATTGTATTTTTCGCCCAACTTTTTCATTTTATGTTTTATGAAAGCGGTGTTTTCAGCAAATTTTTAGAACTTGTTTAAATACACACTTTGATGAAGACAAAAACGTAATTCTATACATCCGTTCAAAATACATCGTGATTTTAGTCTAAAAATTACGATTTTTTCAAATTATATTATTTTTTAAAGGGGGGAAAACGGGGATACAAATACGATTGCATAAGAATGTTTAAGATAAGAGGAATTTAGAAGAATTTTGGGTAAAATGGTGCTATGCATGTTTGTCCTTTTTAACATAAAATTCTTGATTTTTTCATAAATGTTGATGGCAACGACGAATAATTTACCATATTTCAATGAAAAACTAATATTTGTAATAGGTTGCTTAAAATTTAATAAGAAACGACTTTGTAGAACATTATACTGCTCTTTGTCAAGAAATGTGAACGATAGAATTTTTATTTCAATATATTCAATGACCACCCTAAATGAAACTGATGTCAAATTAAAGTCCTATTTATAGGCTTCACACTTAGAAATTATGAATTTTACACGAGACGTAATTCATGTTTGAAAATAGTCCGTTCCCGTAAACAAAGACGTGTAAAATTATGTCTCCTGAAACCGACACATACGCAATTCTATGAAAAATGGGTTTAATTGGATTTATTTTCTCATCTCTTTCAACTCATTCTTATGTGCAAAAGCACGTTTGCATGTATCGGTCTCAGGGGACTGAAATTTCTATGACATTTTGGTAGTGTGTACAACTTTGCCGAAGACAGTTTTGTTCTAAAGTTTCATCTTCACAGTGAAAATAATTTATTCCTGATAATTTTTCATTCTGGCCCAGGTCACGGTTAAACTTGAAGACTTGTAAACAGATTTTCTGACAACATCGTCCAAAGGTCAAAGTAACACATGTAAACAATGAGTTAAAACGTAAATTTCTGCGAAATGTCAGCTTGTCAACACCTATATCTACTACCGACGGAATGGTTAAAACTCCCTGTATCTGTTTTTGGTGCTATTTTGTTTGTGGGAGTAATCAGATCCTAGAAAAATACGCTAGAAGTAAATGTTTACAAATACTACTTTTGACCTTTTGACTATTTTGTCTAGATTTCTTCCATAATACTATTGCTGGCCAATGGGTGTTAGGTTGAACACACACAGCATCTTGAAGATAATAGGGATAGATATCGCCCCTTAATTTTTCATCCCTAAAATGTTTGAAGCTTCAGCTAGATTCACTTAAAATCTGGACGCACTACATTTATTTACAACTCACCTAGAAGTTGGTTCTTGATGCCAAGAAAGAAATGAGAAAATTAAGTTTGGACACCTACGTTCGTATTGTTCTGAAGGATCACGTAATGAATTTTAAGAAGGATTACGTAGCGGATCTTACGATCGGCAAGTGCGTTAGAAGGTATTGAGATCAATTAGAGAAAACCCATTGGTTAAGGATGGTGGTTGGCCAGATAACACAATTCCAACAGAAGCAACTTCCAGAGTATCTCTCCACACAAAGGTTATCGTTGTTAAGAACTGTTCGTTAAAGAAAGTGGACAACCTGTTTAGAATGGTTTAGGATTGTGCATTTTCGCTCAGTGTGTAAACAAATTCCTTACTTTGACAACACACCTATAAAATCAAAAACAAAGTGAGAAATTTTAAACGAAGGGGCGGATCAGCTTAGTACCTCGCAGATTAATTCTGCTCAAATGGTTTTTTCTAAAAGTTGCCGTTTCGAGATTTGGCAAAAAGCGTGAAGTGCACTAAATCTGCACTAATCAAGGTTGTTAAGAAGTATGGTGTTTGATGTACACTATGTACTACCACCCATTGTAGCACGGAAACTAAGTTCGGCAACAATGGGCTCTCCTCTCTGTTAGATTTGATCAAGCTTTAATAACCACTGATTATCCTAATCATGCCAGTGTATGCTCAAATGGTTGTGTGAATGGAGAGGCAAGTATCACTTATACGTTTCCACAGGGATATGAAAAATCTCATACAAACAACAAGATTGAACAATTGGCAGTAAAAGAGCAAGCCATTCTAACATGAGGATGCCCCAATGGGCGGGGAGAACAGCCCGCCCTCTATTCACAAACTGTTAGCAATGAGGAGTTGGCATTGCCACTCTTCCCATCCAGAGTGTTTCAATCGGGTGCCCTGATGGCCCCTCCCATTGCCATGAAACATCTATATAATAGTGTATGTGTTGGGGAACAGTGTTTCCTTTATTCCTTCGATCCTAGGTGGCTCCTCAACACTCGACCGGGTTTAGTTGGTTGATGTTTCGTTGGAGTGCCTCACCAGAGAATTCAGTTCCTCTTTTAAATAAATTTACACACACTCGTGGATAAAACAGTATATTTACAATAAATACAAAACTTCACCATGTACATTTATTTTCTTCTTAATCCTAACATTAAAACAACTACACTAAACAATTTAAAACCACGGGCCATGCGAAGCCCTTCACCGATGTGCTGGCGTTTCTATAACGGGTCGAGATGGAACTGGAGCGATATGATGATATTGATCACCGTCACACCGGCGATCGCTGTACGTGGATATCGTAGATAGTGAGAATGAGGTGTCGCTCTCTCATAACCTCCGGATTACTCCATGTCCGCAAATTGAACTCAATGTGAGTGTCCGTCCACGGGAACTACGACTCAGTTTCGTAAAAAGTGAAGTTACTCAGCTATATGTGACGCCACTCTATACGAAACTGAATCGCAGTTCCTATGCGACAGAGTAAAGTGGCCTCTTATATTGAGTTAAATTTCTGGCCGTGTCCCTTGTCTACGATCGGCATAATCACCACTGCCATCGTAAGGTAGGTTTCGTCATCGATGGCTCTCATGATCTGCCTCTGAAATTCTCGCTCACGACTCTCGGCGTAGGAAGGCTTGCAATGGCTTGCGAAGGTAATGGGCCTTTATTCGGGATCTATACAGGGTTGCAGTTTGAGAGAAGGCGACGATGACGCATCTGAACAGTATACATTTAGGTAAATGAAAAATACCTACCACAATCATTCGTATCTTTAATAAATGATCTCCATTCGGATGATCTTGAAATGCAAGGAATGTTGTAAAGTGTCAAAGTGTCTTTGTTCGTATTCAGCGGTAACAGCATTTCACCAAAATTTTGATTTGAGAAATCCTGAAAAAGTTTGTTAGATCTATTAAATTTTTTAGAAAGCTTACATTTATACATTTTAATTTATTGTAGCAATTTTACAATGGAAATTGAAATAAAAAAGTAAGGGCAAAAAAAAACATTTTTTATGGTACACCCTAAGTTGATGAGGGAAAATTGCTCTAAATCGGTCAATTTTCAAGCTATTAAAAATTTCAAACATGAAATTTCCATGAAATTTTTTACGCTACAGCTTTGCCCAAGAATGTAAACATCTATTTATGCAAATAAAAAAATAAGTTTTTGTATTGTCGTGAAAATGGGGACCACCCTATTTTTAATCAACATAAAAAAATGGGCCTTAGTGATACAAACCATGTTGTGCAACATCACTTTGCTGAAAGTTTTTAGTTTAGGCGCTGGGAGCATGTTTCCTCGTAAATTCGTGATCTGGACCATAGTGCAATGGTCACTATTTTCTGTTTGATGCTGATTTTATAACAGCAATCCGCTTAAATTTTAGCTAGCCTAATAATTATTGCTCCTGAGTTAGGAAAACAGGGAAGATATAATTGAAAGGAAGTTAAAGACAAATGGACATAACAAAACGATATGATATGTTTGAATCATCCATGAAGTGAAATCAACAAAACAATATTATCAAATATACTGAAATTGTGAGTTATGATGTCGTAATGACAAAGATTGAACTTTAAAACTTCATGAAATAGATCAGCTCAGATTTGGTAAAAAGTCCATTTGCAAACCGGAAATGAAAAATACATTCAGTAATAAGCACAAAAGCCTACCACAAATCCCATTTTTTTTGCGTTCTACAATGGACCTATGTGAAATGCTAGATGTCATTAATTGAAGGAATATTTCGTGTTAATTTGAGCCAGATACCGCCAGAATCAGGTTTGTTGTATGAAAATGTGAAGGTCATGATGTGATAAAAATAATACGATGTTGAGCATAAGCATGAGCATGATTGACCGTCCGTTATTGCCAGATCAGCTGTTCTTACACATAGAACCAAAAAAGGATGCTTGTGACTAGCCTACATGCTCAATGTGTAAAAACTGGTGATCCCAAACTAAGGCAATACCGGCGCCGGCCTCACCTGAATGCAGGTAAAGTAGGAAATGGGTAAAAATATGTTGACTAGATATTCGCTTTATTGGAACGAGAAATCACTGGGATGTTGGATAAAAAGGTTGGGTTTGCAGCGGGATTCGTTTTGGTAAACGGTGTTCTGAATTCAACTGACGTCAGCAGCGAATAAGTTTACGATTTATTCTCTGTACAGAGATGCAAATTAAAGCTATTCAATTTTTTGCACCGATTTAAACCAACAGTAAGGATGCTTTTGGGGCCACTCACAAGTGTGGGTGGTTTATGTCAATGGAATACAACAAAACGTTGAAAACATCGAGTTTAAGGACCGATTTAAACCAACAGTAGTGATGCTGTTGTTGTCACTTAGAGTTTAAGTTCAAGAAAACTTAGCAAACAACAATGTGAAATAAATTCCATATGAGTATGTTCCTGTGCCCAAAAAACTGAAACTTAATGAATTCAAAATAAAAATAAATAAATAAATAAAATAAAAGACAGGAAATTTTAATTCCGTGAAAACTCCTGATCCCCACTGGGCGCCTTAAGTAATCCTTATGCCTGTAGAAATAGAAAATGTTGAACCATATACAATGTTAAATTTTGAAATATTTTTTCGGATGAATACACATTTTTTGTTGTTGTGTATGTCGTATATGATCCTTGCTAAAATCAATAAACAAGCTTCCTATCTTGGCTCTGTAAAGTTGATTCGATTGAGCCTGTACAAATAAATGATTATTAAAAAAAATCTTAGTTAGTCATTGTCATCATCGTACGATCATCACGCCACATGCGATCGTTTGGATTTTCACGCCTTCGGCAACCTTCGTGTTCGAGTAGATTGGGCTTTGTCTCTGTCGAAGTATTGATATTTGATCAGCCGAGTCTCTCTACACTACCTAAAGCTCGATGATCCCCATGTAGCTCCTACAATACCCAAAAGAGTTGTGACCCGTTTATCTAAGCACATTCGATAAATTTTGTGCATAGGCTCGTCTTCTATCTTTAAATTTATTAATTTATTTTTGTTTCGAATCGTTTGGTATGTTAGATAATTACAAAAATCTTTTGATATGAATATTTACATTAACAATCAAAATTTTCATAGTTTTCAACTAATTCTCTCACCAAATTTATGTATTTAAAGTGGAATCTTCTTGGAAAGGTACAAGCTGTTTGTAATGTATAATTTTAGGTGCTAATATTTGGACGTTAATCACTCTGCTTACTGCTTATCTATCGGAACATACAGTGATGAGCATTAGGCTCAGAAAATGTCATAGCAATGGATTAAAGTTCCCAATTGCAGGGAAATGTTAAAAGCAGGTGGATTGCTTTTCGATCATTAAATGTTTTCTTAAGCTCCGCAATTCGTACATAAACTATCAATATTGTATGCGTACGATACTGTGCATGTGTGAGACGACGAAATAAAATAGGCCAGTTTACGGTTTGCTGCAAACGTCAATTTCCTCAAAACGCTTCTTCGTTTTACCCATCCGCTCTCGAAAACAGCCAACCAAAACATGTCGATTGCTCTGATCACAAATTCGTCTACTAGAAGGTTATGAGACAGACGTACACGATCAATGAGCAGGGCTGGTAGTGGGTCACTTTTTAGTGACTTGGTCACTATTTTCAAGGCAGTCACTAAAAAGTCACTTTTGTCACCGAAAAGTCACTAAAGTCACTATTATCCGAAATTTGGACACTAAAGTCACTTTTTTAATGTTATCATTTCTCCCACTGAATATTTCGGTAAAAATAAAACAGAAACATATTTGTTCAACAAAACCGTCTCGAACTGGTTTAAATACAGCGCCGAATATTTTCTATTTAAGCTGTTCAAGCTTACTGGGGTCCACGATATAAAATGGTATGTATTGAAAACTTAACTATGTGAAAGCGTGTGTTGTAAAGCCTAGTAATTTTATTTGTCTGAATCAAATTGCACAGCACTCAATAGCACTAGTCCTAAAATCTGCTTTTTTTTTTAAATTATGCATTTGATACATTCAGAACTCGAAGGTTAGTTCGAACTTTTGTGATCAGATTATGCAAAGCGGAAATACTACTGTCACGTGAAGATTTTTGACAACGGAACCTTACCGACGATCGATCATCAATAAGAACATTCAATTCGTTGATGGTGATTGAAGTTATTTGAAATCGAACCGCATCTAGTTCCTATCCTTAAAGAACTGCTGATGATTGCTAACAAAGCATATGCAGGGTGGCTACAGACTCCGGAAAATCGGGAAATGCGGGAAAAATGCGGGAATCCAAAATCATCGGGAAATATGCGGGAAAAAGGCGGGAATTTCATAAGTCATCGGGAATTTTTGTCATATGAAAGGAACCATACTACACCTTTTTCAAATGATTTGAGTAGCGTTTTTGTCATTTACTCGGTCCACCGATCTCATTGTTCAGGCTGTTCAAAACGTACCGCTTAGAGCATCTTCAGCGGTGGTCTATTTTAACATCTTTATAGTTGATTTGCATCAGCAAAATTAAGAAGAACCAGCTAAAACAGACCAGCTTTGCGTTCCCCGCACCGGTGTAGTATTTCTTGTTGTTAAACTTACCAACACCTATCAGCTTGTCAATCATACAATATCCAGAGATCAGAAGTTTTGTTTTTTTCAGAGACCGAGGATTTTTCGCAATTTTTTTACCATGGATTATTTTGAGTGGTGGTGAGTGTGTGAATGCAAGCATCTCATTTAAACGATATTAGATAGTGCTGATAAAGATAGATAGCGCCACGCCAAGCTATGACAAGAAGCACTTTCTGCGACGTTTCAACATGCCAAAGGATATGATCCTAGACATTATGCGTCAACTAGAGTCAACTGATGACTTATTCCAGCAACAGCAATCCAGCTGGATATGTTGACCTAAGTGTTACATAGGTGCACTGTAGCCTGAGGGATGTTGGCGTATGTCCTCAGCTAGTTCTCTCGACGAAAACTTGGGGGTTTGTGACCCCTACGAATTTATGCAAATCTGTCCTAAAGACTTCCGGCCCGCAGTATTTACGCCCACAATATCGGAAAAGGTTAATAAACTGATGTACAAAAATTATCTTCCAAAAGTTCGAAAAAAATCTTGTAAATTCAGTGCACTTAGAATCTCAGGGAACTTATCAGAAGCTTAGTATACTTTTTAGATTTTACTTAGATTTTCCCGAGGATTAGCTATTCTCCCTGATGTCAAAGTACATACCATAAAATCAGGGAACTTTCCAGAAATTAAGGGTTCTTCCTAGAAGTTCACACAACTTTCCTGAAATTCAGATTGTTTCCAAGAAATTCAGGGAATTGTCCACAAATTCAAGGAACTTACCACGAGCTCAGGGAAGTTTCCAAAAGTAAAGGGTTCTTCATAGAAGTTCAGATAATTATCCAGAAATTCAGGGGGCTTCCAGAAGATTAGAAAACTAATCAGATTATTTTGGGTATTTTTACAGAAGTTCATAGAACTACTCAAGATGTTCAGGGAACGTCCCAAAAATTCAAGGAACTTTCCAGAAAATTAGAGAACTTCCAATAGAGAACAGTCAATAAATTCATGAAGCTTTTTCAACGGTTTGCAGATCGTTCAAGAGGTTAAGTGAACTTCTTAGAATTTCATGAAACTTGCTAGAACATAGACAGAACTTCTTAGAAGTTCAGGGAACATGTAGGAGTTCAAGAAACTTCCTTGAAGTTCAGGGTTTCTCATGAATTCAAAAAACTCCTCAGAACTTCAGGAAATGCTCACAAAGATCATTGAACTCTCCCAAAGATCAGGAAACTTTCCAAAAGGTCAGCAAACATCTCAGACGTTCAGAGAACGTCCCAGAAATTTAGAAAATTTCCCAGAAGTTCAGGGAACTTTCCAGAAGCACGAAAAAATTCCCGGATGCTCAGGGAATTCAGCAATTCAGGAAATTTCTCAGTAGTCCTGCGATCTTCCAAGAATTTCAGAAAAACCCCCAAAATCGGGGAACGTCCCAGATAAACAGGAAATTGGATTTTTTTAGCATTCGAAAAGTTTAAGAAACATTCAAAGGATTTTTCCAAAAGTTTGGGAAGCTTCCTAGAACTTCAGGAATCTTTCCAGGTAATCGAAAAACTTTCCAATCGTTCCGAAAACCTCCCAAAAGTTCAGGGTATTTAAGTTTTAAGAAGCACTTGAACTTCTTACTACTCGAAAATTTTTCGAACCCAAATAAAACGAGAATTAAGAAACCAACTACTTTTTAATCAATTTCATGGAATTTCCAACTATTCACAATCTTGGAGATAATAAAATTTTTTTGTACGGCTTAACAACATCTCGGTAATGCTAACTATTCCACAGAAATTCCATAGCTTCCTAGATTTTTCTTCTTCAATTTCTCGTAAGTTATTCAAATATGTGTGATATTCTGCTTTTTATCACAGAATATGAACCTGGGAAGCGAAATCTGATTTTCTAAGTTCCCGTTATTTCCAGAAAGTTGTTCCTATTCCATGGATGATCAGCAAACTTTTTGGAAGTTCATCCAAGTTTTCAGAAACTTTAATAATTTTTCGGCAATTCAATGAACTTCTCTAAAGTTCCACCATTTCTCTTCTCGAAAGACATCGAGAAAACTTCATGATTATCTGGAAACTTCTAATTATTTTATTCAACTGCCGAGATCTACTTCTGACATGTTCATTAAAGATATTTTCACCCAATCTTCATAGATATTCTGAAGTTCATTAAATTAAATTTTTAAAGAGTGCGTTCAGTAAGAAACTAAGAAGCTTATATAAGTTCTGAAATGATGCAAAATAGATCCGGTATAAAACAAAATTTACAAACACCAGCGATGCAGCGATGTTTTAGCGTTTGATCTAAACAAATAAATCCAAACCACGATTTGAACCACCGTTGAAGATGCCCTTAGAAGATCTGGCTACACGGCTGTAAGAGGTGAGGCCAGAAATGAACTTATCTTTCATGTGATGGCGAATGTGTTTGAAGTTTGGCGAATTGCTTTTGTAAGGGTGTTAACACATGGCGAAAGACGAATTTGGGCAGCTGTGCTCAATGCCGTCTGACGTTGTTTGCCGGATTCCAGAGAAAAGAAAATGGTTTGGACAAATTTTCTTTAGAACCAAGAAGGAGTTACCAAAATTTGACAACATTTGATGAAAATTGGCTCATCCTGTCGCACAAAAATGCGTATTTTAAATAAATGGAAAGTGTCTGGTGGTAAATCAATCTAGAAAAAGTTTGGGAGCTCAGAGATTTAGCTACGAGTAATTTATATTAACTCATCTTAACAGTCGGGAAAATAAGGCAAAAATGCGGGATATTTTATAGTAAGATTGTGTGGCCACCATATGCTAATTATAAGCAATATTTGGAACTTCAAAAACTGAAAAAGGATGACGAAAGAGAATGAATACTGAAGGAGCTAGCAAGAAAGTAAAAAAAAAGCAACAAATGAATAACTTAAAATCGTCGATAGAAAAGAGAGAAGAGGAATTGAAGATTCTTTGCAGGGAAGAGTTCGAGAACAGGTAAAATACTGATAAGTACATTCTAATAAATGTGTTAATCGTAATACCCGATTTTTTATAACGTGAGATTGTTTATGGAAGTAAAGCCATTAATAAGTGACGGAAGTGGAACTGGCTCAAAAAATAGCAAATACTCAATCAAGTCACTTGTAAATAATTTTTAACAATCCCGAAGTCACTATTTGGTCACTTTTTTATAGCCTCAAGGTCACTATTTTTGACATTTTGGTCACTAAAGTCACTATTGTTACATCAGATAACCGCTACCAGTCCTGTGTATACAGGTGGAGAAGAGCAAGGTATTTGTCTGTATTAGTAACGTATAATGTTTAAACAATCTATGATTTCTGGTAGTGACGTAGAACTCCAAAAACAAACGAATGATAACAAAGCAAGTTTAGTTTTTGTCCGCATTCTTTTTGTGCCTAAAAAGGCATTTTTCAGCCAAAACCTTTTAAAAACTTCAACTATTACCCAAAATAAACAATACACCTTGTGATGTGCAACTGTTGTGAATCGTTGTTTTTGGAGATCTACGTCACGCATGTTTACAAAAAAAAAACAGGCTGTTCATCATCTCACGATCACAATGACAGTATTTTGCTTTCCACTAATACAACTTAACCACTTCTGCTCCACCTGTATAGACCTCATTGGTACACGACCAACATTTTGGTTTGTCATGGATCCTTAGGGCATCTTCAACGGCGATCCACATCGTGGATTGGATTTATTTTTTTTAGACCTTTCGCAAAAACATCGCTGCACCGGTGTTGTAATTTTTTTTATATTGGATCTATTTTGCATCATTTTAAAACTGGTATATGTTTTGATCTATTCTTGCAGCTATTTGAAACAAGAAAAATACCGTTCCAAAATACTACACGCTACTTAATAATACCAATTAGTTAGTAAAATTTCTGCTTTTACTAAACAATAACTCAATTTGATTGAATATATTCTGAGGTGTATTTGTGAACCGAAAAGTAACCGCGTTTGCTGCGTGTGATGCTGGTGGTGGACAAAAAGGTATGTTGCTCGCCTCGGGTGCTGATAATAACCTCTAGTTGCTCCCGGTGCTAGTGAGTTGCCTTTGCGTGTTATTTTTAAATAACGAATGCATGTCTTAGTTTTTTTTTAAAGTAACTGCATTTTCCGGAAAACGCTGACAAGATCAAAATGTGTAGGTTCCGAGATTCCGAATGGTATTTTGATTGCTCGAAAATGAAAAGTTATGAAGTCTTCAAAGTAAACAATCTGTTTATTGATAGGTTGGTCATGATAAACACTTGAAAATAGCTCATACAGATAAATTGGAGAAGCCTCTAGTTGGGCCGGCGTCGGTGGTGTAGTGGTAAGCGTGATTGCCTCTGGCACCCCAGTGGGTCTGGGCTCAATCCCAGTCGACGGCGGCGGTTTTTCTGAGGCGAAAAAATCTTGGTAACGTCCTTCCTCTCGGAAGGGAAGTAAAGCCGTTGGTCCCGGTTCTGTAGTCGCGAGTCGTTAGGTGAGATCCGGGTGGTGGAGTCGGGTCTCTCCTGGCGTCGGTGATTGTCACCATGTGAGTAAATAGGCCGACGGAAAAAAAAAACGCAGAAAGTGCTTCTCGTTGTAGGTTTGCGTGTCGCCAAAGTAGTCCTAGAACAGCTTATGGATGACTGGAACGGAAATCACGATCAACGTTGGGGCGTCATCCACGATGTGACTCCGTTTTGACTCTTGTTTATCCGCTGCCAAACTAAAAATCAGCATTATCTAATATCTTTTTACTGAAATGCATGCATTCAAACACTCACCTTCAACCAAACGAAAAAAAATACTTTCTTGTCGTCAGCTAACGACGCACTACTGGCATTAAACATTATTTGGTCAAACCAATCAATGGCAAAATGTTTGTGAAAAATCTGCGATCTCTAAAAAAAAACTTCTGATCTCTGATGTTGAATGATCGACATGGTTGAATGATCGATTGGTGGGTTTAGCAACAAGAAATACAACACCGGTGTGGGGAACGCAACGTTGGTCTATTATAGTTCTATCCAAGTTTCGCTGATGCAAAACAGGTATAAAGTTGATCTAAAAATAGACCGCCGCTGAAGATGCCCTTAGATTGGAAATGTGTATTTCTAATTTCATTACTGTCACGGAAATGTTAGACAAAGCAACTGTGACGACAAAAGTGATGCTTCGTTCAAAAACGAGCAAATGTATGAGACATGAGGTTTCAAGTTAAAAAACCGGTGCGCTATTTTGAGCCATGGTTAACAAAGAAGAAAAGAAAAATGAGCCATCTCCATGGTGCTATGTTTGCCGCTCATCAGCGAAGGATTATTTTTCGTGGAGTGAAGTTCGACAGCTCCGAAACACATTTTTTAATTTTATTTAATAGTGCCAGATGAGAGGCAATATTATCATAAGCATAGATTTCAACTTCGTACTGACAGGAAAAAAAACATTGGAATAGTTTAGTATCGATTTGAATCATTTAGAGGTGATGGACCAAATTTCAACTCAATGTTCGACATCACATCCGGGCAACGAGCCTAGACGTGAAAAGGAGCTTATGAAGACATTCCCTTTGGTACACGCGTCTAAATGTAGAACAAGAAAATTAGAGCGCACTTCTTCAGCAGGTAGGAAATGTATGGTGTTTTTTATGATGCATTTAAAATTTTCAAAATGACAATAATTATTTGGTAATCAATCATGATTTAAACTTCCAGACCGAAAGATAGAGTTTATCTTCGTATCATTGCATGTGAAATAATTTGGAAATGTCGGAGTTTTGGACCTATTTCCTGACAACTGATAAAAACAGTCACCCCTGATTGAGCCGTTTCCTACTCTACTTATTGTTATAACTGCTTTAATCAAGTTTGTTCAAGGCCGACTGCAGAGTTCCAAAGTACTAACAACATGCAAAAGTCATTCCTGGCCAGCTACATATATTCATTCGATTTTCCAGCCTTAAGCCTCCGTTCGGTTCCACAAATGCATTTGTTTGCAAATCCTTTTGATGCAGTTTATATTTAATCTTTCGAGTTGATGCTAAGACATCAACGACGATAGTGCACCGGATTTGAATTGCATGTTGTGCACATGTAAGATTTACAAAACACAAACAATCTCCAGCATCCGACGACGTTCCCCAGCGGAGCAGGTCTTTCAATGGAAGATTGTTGCCATAAATTTAAGATGAGCTCGATACAACCCTAGATCAACGGTGACCTAAATCCACTTTAAAACTGTTACAGAAGGTGCTGCAAGCGCACTTTCCTATCGATCACTTCCAGCAAAGTATATGCACCTGAGCACTTCAGGCCAAGAAGGTGAGAAGCTTGAAACTATACATCCTACGGTGTTATTACACTCCACCCACCCGCACACAAACACACACACATACACACACACACACATGCAAACTCACATGAGCCCAGCTCTCCGTATGTTTAGATACCGGAAGCGAAGAACGAAGAGATCTTTGTGTTGTCTGGGGGACTCCATGCATCATACATTTATGCAGCAATGCTTCACCACCCGGAAAGCCACGATTCTGTTCTCTACGGTTCTCCGAGCTACACTTACTGACTTTATTACAGCTGGTTGGCAGATCAAAACACGTGCTACCCACTTCTCGCCCCAAGAAATTGAACTTGTCTTATTTGAACAAGTGCTTCTGTTGCTACTGCTGCCTTATCAGATGGCATCCTGCTGCTAAGCTGGCTGGAAGAAAGGAGCATCGGAAGTGTAGGTACTCACAAGACCGACCATGTTATCCTCGCCAGGCAAAGGCGATGCAAAATATGAATATCAAATGAGAGGAACGATGCAAACGACTAGATATGCAGAATGTGCTCTTACAATGCATACAAACATGCATTCAGGATCCCATTCGTAGAACGCCTTTTTGGACATAGAATTGATCACCACAGCACGTCCCGGTGGCAGCGCGGGTGGAGGAAAGAGAAATGTGGAATTGAAATTGCCTTCAGGTGAAACGAGAAGGAAAATTTTATTAATAAATCAGAATATTTGTGTCTATCTGTTTCCATCTCTTTGGGCTGGAAGTTCGGCTTCGGAACTTCGGAACCAAAACAGACCGGGAAATAGCGCACTGGCTTCTCCTCCAATGGGCCATTGGCAATAGGCGGAGAGGAAAACTGTCTGCCCTGCACCAAAGCAGAAAACTTTGGATTCCGGAATATTTAAGTTCATTACAACAAGTTTGCTGCTGATGATAGTGGAATTGTGTGGCTCCGTTTGCAGTGGGACCGAAAGTTTCTGCCCTCCCTCCTCAACGTTCCTCGACTTCGGACCCCCTCCGAGTGTGTTGTTTGTGTTTCTTCCGTTCAAAAGTCAAGGTAGATTCAGGAAAGGATGGCCGTCGGGCAGAAGCTCGGGCTTGGCTTGGCTTCCTCACAACTTCTTGGCGCACACACACACACACACACACACACACATAAACAAACACAAAAGCATAGACAGCGCATTTGTGCTGCCGGAGGCATTTTGCTAAGTTGCATCATCCTGCACCAATTGGAGGGAAAATGGTCGGCTCGGCAAAGCACAAACTTTATGCCGTGCATAAATGTCTCCCCTCTGGGGGAGCGGGGGCGGGGAGGGGAATCGGGTCAAGATGGTATAGGGGTTTCTGTAATCATTAGGCATAAAATTGTACGATCAGCATTTTTGACAATTATGCCGGAATGCAGTGGGAAAATTTATGCTAATGGATGTCACGTTCAGCCATTATCGTTTGGGAGTTTCGCTGCGGAATGTGGGAAGGGGTGTTGAACTCGTTCCAAGTTGTTCCTTTATTGAGCAATGATTGTAAGCAATTGGTTTTTGACTGGAGGCATTTAGATATTATCTCGATGGTTTATTATTCGCCAGTCCGTTGCTGGAGGTGCTTTCGCAGGAAGATCAATCAAGGAAGTTGATTTATCAGATTATCAATATACATAATTGGCAGAGGAACAAGTACGAGATATGAAGTTTAAGGTACCAGTGGTAGAGGAATTGATTCCAGAGAGTTTGGAAACGCAGCAATGTGGTTGTCAAAGTTTACAAAGTAACACAAAGCAGAAGTTGATTATTTTAACCTTCCTAAGATATTGGGGTCAATTCTGACCTATGGTGCAACTTCAATGTACGCTATCTCTTTAATTTTTAAACCAATTGGGCTGAAATTTTCTGACTTTATATTTTAAACGGAATTCTTTATTTTTGCATAACCATATATTTTTTTAAATAATTTGAAGGTGATTGTACAAAATGAGGGATAAATAAGACATTTCAACAACTCGTAGAATTTCGAAATTTTAACAAAGTTTCAATATGTATGCACCATTTGAAAGGTGCTGGTCTCACAAATGCATTGGTACAAAAATAAAACAGTTCCGTTCACAGTTCCCGGGAATTGGCTACTAAGGGAAGTGAGTTTTAATTTGGCTGTGTTAACAAATATGCATATAAAACATTCAGGACTCATTGTAGAGAACTGGCGTCTTGAGTGAAGCTTCTCAGTGCGTAACGAATCGTCTTTTGATAATATCATATTAGTTCCAAGTCATGCTGCAGAGATGGCACTGCAGACCAACTTTGCCAAATGAAGCTCTAGAAAGTTGCGACTTGCATCTTTCAATGTCACAGCCTGCCGTACTCTAACGGAACTATAAGTACTTTCTCTCGATTTTCTTAGTTCTAGTAATAAATAACTGTCCACTCCTATGAGACTGTATTCGATGAAATTTGGACACACAAAATAGGTCACCAAAAATTTTTCCTTGAGCCTGATTCTTTTCAAACTTTCTGGAAATAAAGTACTACTAAATGGTTAAGTCTTGACATCATTGGTTTATTGAACCTCTTCTCCCAACCCAAATGCCCGCACCTTTGCCTTGACCCCTTTCATCAAATTTTGGGCAATGATAGGACCGACTTGCTTACTTACTTTTAACCACACTTTCTTTAGTTCAAGTTCATTTTCTATCAGTTTTGGAGTTTTAACGAGCTTTGCCTTCTTAATTGCCCAAAAAATTTCAATTGGACGAAGTTCCGGAGTGTTTGGAGGGTTGACGTCTTTTGGTACAAAAACTACATTATTATCTTTGTACCAGTCTAAGACGGGCCGGGCATAGTGGCAAGATGCCAAATCCGGCCAAAACAGTGTCGGGCCATCGTGAGATCTCGAGAAGGGCAGAAGTCGTTTTTGGAGGCATTCGTCCTTGTAGATTTGTCCGTTGACGGTCCCAGAGGTGATAAACGGCTGACTCATTTTGCCACATCCGCAGATCGCTTGCCAGACAAGGAATTTTTTGGCGAATTTCGACAGTTTTTTCTTCCGTACACTCTCCGGAACGGCCAACTTAGAGGTGCTGACGTAGTGTTCCTGTCCTGGCATTTGTTTGGTGTCAGCATTAAGGTAGGTCTCATCGTCCAACACAATGTAGAACGGTGTTGTGAGCTACTCCCTGTACAGTTTTCTTGCACGAGTTTTGGCCACCGAGTTCTGTTTATCGCTCTGGTTCGGTGCCTTCTGGACCTTGTACACATGTAATCCAGAACGCTTCATTGTTTTCTGCACAAAACAAACTTAAACTTTCGCCTTTTTCGCAACATCCCTGATCGAAATGTTGGGATAACGCTTAAATTGGTACAATACTATCCTGGCCTTCTCCGGATTTGATGTGCCAAGTTTTTTTTCCACGTTTTTTGCCACTACCATTTTTCCACTTGGTTGTGTTACGGTCCTTGAACGTTTTGATCACATGAGATACGGTTGAATGTGCAATTCCGAGCTGTTTTCCGATCCATCGATGAGAAGCGTTTGGGTTTTCGAAGTGAGTGCCCAAAATTTGTTGGCGCACTATTTCTTCATTCGAAGCCATCACTGAAATCACTAGACCGATTTTCACGAAACTCATTACACAATTGACACAACACAATGAAGTACATTCAGTTAAAATTTCAATAATTTTTACCCACACGCTAAAAAGTTACGAACAATTGCGTGTGTCCGAATTTCATCGAATACAGTCTTTAGAGCCTCTCATGTTGATGGGAAATTATAAGCTTCTGACAAATTTCATATAGAGAGTTTCTGTCTTGGGCAAAGTTGTTTGAAACATGCAATGTAGTCATTTGACACAATCAAATTAGTTCCAGACTTCACCATGGAGATGAAGCTGCGGTCTATACTTGTCAAATGAAGCTTTAGATAGAAGCCGTCTTGGATAAAGTTGTTAAGAATGTAAAATTTTGTCACTTGACATTGTCAGATTAGTTCCAAATTGCGCTGCGAAGATGGCGCTGCAGTCTATCTTTACCAAATTAGGGTCTAGAGAGTTGCCGCCTTGAGGAAAGTTGTTAAAAATGTAGAATTAAGATATTTTAAATAATCTCATTAGTTCCAGATCGTACCGCAGAGATGGCACTGCAGCCTATCTTTGTCAATCCGCCATCTTAGCGGTAATATCTGGAACTAACATGATAATCTCACAAGACGACAAATGATATACTGAGAAACTTTGCCGAAAACCACAACCCTCTAGGGCTTCATTTGGTAAAGAAAGACTGCAGCGCCATCTTAGCGGCAAGATCTGGAACTAATATGACAATCTCACAAGACGAAAAATGGCATCCTGAGAAACTTTGTCAAAGCAGGTACCTCTCTACAACTAGACTAGTCTGGAATGATTTGTATGCAATTCTTTTCATACCGCAAAATCAAAACCTGCTTGCATTTGTAGGAGATAACCAGCGACCAATGCATTTGTGAGACATTAACCTTTCAAATGGGGTATAAATATTGTGTCTAAATTGAATTTCCACAACTCTAGACAGGGATGAAATCCGGGTCAATATTGACCCTAATGTCCTATGTTGCAGTTTTTTCAATAACCGAGGAAGGTTAAATGAGCATTTGAACGGATGTTTATCTAATCACAGCTGCTAATAGAATGTCTGAGGACATACACGCCATCCTCCTATTGAAAACTATATGGTGGAATTGTATGGCCTCTTACAATAAATTATCGGATAATATGACAATGATATGAATATGAGAATAAGGTTATAATCTTGTTGTAAATTGTAAATTCACTGTTTGACAAACAGTGACTGTTTGTGTGTTATTGTATGTAAATTCTTATCAACGGATTCTACGACCACCTTCCTATTTTGAAAAGATCCAGGAAGTCAGCATCGTTGGATTCGTACCACCGGTTCTACTTTATCTATTTGGCCATTGATGGTGCCGGTCTTTATGTACGGCTTGTTGAATTTGCCGCACCTTCTTTTCGGTACTTCTCCAGAACATCCAAGCTTGACTTGTCGACAAAAAACTCTAGGCCGGAGATCTGCTTGATTGTACGTGTCATAGTCCATTTCGACCCATTTCGGCTGCACCAACCACTCGCGGTACAGCTTCCCGGCGTGGGATTTGGGCACGGTATTTTGTTTATCGGTTCAATTAAGTGACTTCCTTACCTCGAAAACATGAAATCCGGCCCGCTTAATTGTCTGCTGGATGAACCAGTTGGAAGAATTGACCTTCTAAGCCACGTCCCAAATCAAATGGCTCAGATTGTGCTAGAAGTAATCCTTCACCTTTCTTGCGTTCACGCGGTTGGTCTTCATCGCTTTTCTTCCACTGCCAGCACGGAATACGGTCCAATTATCGATGCTCAACTGTTTCGCGACAAACCTGTGGGATAAGCTTTTCCACTTCTTGCTTGGTAACCATCTCGATAACCACTTGACAGATTGTGACGAAATTTTGCACATGTAAACATTACACTCTAAACTAGTTTTACCTAAAATTCCATCAATTTTAACACACAATCATACTCACAAAATTGTGGAATTATTTTCCAGTACAACCTTTATAGCTTCAAAAGATCAAGGGTATCCTGAGTTCAGTTTTCATATATTCTTATTAGTTTTAACCCAACTAGACACCCATTGGATTTGAATTTAGTTTTTGATTTTGGATTCTTTTTATTTTAACTTTTTCCTGCATTGTTCTTGCTTTATAAGCTTCACTTATAATTCAAGACTTTAACTTGTAGAAATAAGATTCGTGATTTTAAATTAGATCATCTGTTGTAACATTTCAAAATTTGCTGGGTATATTTGTAAGTTTTCCAAAAAAAAAAAAAATGTTTGAAAAGGCTAAATGATTGATCGGTATGAGGAGTACTGTTATATCAAAATATATAATATTTAAGTCAATAATCCCAATCATCGTGCTCGCCATTGGTAGAGTCTTTAAGGTATACATTGAGGCAATGATGATTCTGTTCAAGATCCACGATTGCCGAGTGGCGATTGTTTGCATCAGTTATTATGAAATAGGTCATTGACTCCTATTTTTTCCAAATTATTAATTATTCAAAGACACGAATATAAATTCTATCTCTCTGGCTTATGATAAAATTATGGACCATGATTGATTTCCAATTAATTAAAGCCTGTTCACGTTAAATTTTGGACACCAAAATAATAGCAGCAAAAAAATTGCATATAATTCAACAAAATCGATTGTTTATTTCACATAAATAAAGTCATACTAACCTACATTAGACACAGTTGATTAGAATGTTAATCCTTCTTTCTGTAAAATTCTTGAACTTTCTGTGATACACCTGCCATCAGGTTCTTCGGTAAGCTATCTTCAGATACACCCTCCGAGACGATTCTTCCATTCCTTTGAAATCATCGGAACCATTTTTTTTCATCTTAGTTTTCGCTTAACTAGAGCCCAGTACTTCTCTATTGTGCGAAATTTTGGACAGTTTGGTGGGTGGGCTGTTTTTAACACGTATTTGATCTCTTGTGCCATATACCAGTCAAGGACGGGTTTCGCATAGGCAATATCAGGCCAAAACAGAGCTTGAGAGTTGTGGCTTCTGATAAAAGGTTGCAAACGCTGTCTGCAACTTTCTCGGACATATTCTTATTGATCCAAATTCAATCCAAATCCAATCAAATTCAGTTTAAATCCAATCCAAATCCAATCCAAATTCAATCAAAATCTAATCGAATCAATCAATCAATCCAATCAATCCAATCCAATCCAAATCAATCCAAATCCAACCCAAATCCAATCCAAATCCAATCCAAATCAATCAAATCCAATCAAAATCAATCAAATCCAACAATCCAAATCAATCCAAATCAATCAAATCAATCCAAATCTCAATCCAAATCAATCCAAATTCAATCCAAATCCAATCCAAATCCAATCCAAATCCAATCCAAATCAATCAAATCAATCCAATCCAATCCAATCAATCCAAATCAATCAAATCAATCCAATCAATCCAAATCCAATCCAAATCAATCAAATCAATCCAAATCGCAAATTTATTCACACTTGCTTTTTAGATAGTGTGATCCTTACTTCCCAGTAATTTACAAAAGCATTTTGGATATGTTGACAATATTATAAACAACTTAAACCAGATCCGTTGAGGAATCTCCCAACCGCTTTCTCTGGTGGTCTACTGCCCGGTGACCGTGGTATTGCTTCGAGTGGTATTGCTCGCAAGCAAGATCCTTTCGTACAACATATTAAGAAGATACATATTTTGCACACTAGTTTGGTAAATCCAACCTAACGAACTATATCACTCATTCCATCTCCCGATTGTTCCTTGATTTATTGACCAAATCTTGAAAGCTTTCAATTGTGGAGCAACATCAGTATGATTAGAACGAGGTCCAGCAGATTTTCATCCATTAAATTATCCCCAGTTCAGATCAATTGATAAATATTGGGCAACCACGAAGAGGAAACCGAAGTGGCCAAAAAACGGCTCAAATGTTGTTTTGGTAGAACAAAGTCATCCAAACTATGGACGTGAATAGAGTGCACCGTTTGATGGGTCGTGTTGGGGCTTACCCGTTCCTTTTCGAAAGATTTTCCACTGTCTAGATATCGACAGCCCAGAAGCATTTGACGCAATTTGGGGATCTTCTTTACGTTGATTTGGGACCACAGGATCACAAAAAATTTCCCCTTCAATAACCAAACTTTACCGTTATGCTTTTGGAATAACACCAAACTCGGTAAATAAATAGCAAACCCCTTAATAAGATCTACCAGACAACGAGGCGTTATTCTGCTCCGTAGAGGGCTTATTTTATACGAACCTACTATTTACAATCTTCTACCTATATACAGGATCTACAATTGACCACTACAAGTGGACCATGATATTGCAGATGAGCACAATGCATTTTTTTCCATCTCCTTGCTCAGATTACTAAATTAAGGTGATACCATTTGTTTGTTTGTTTCAATTATTAGAATTTAACTTAAGTTTAACAATAACATTTGGTCATAAATTTTTGTTGTTTTGCGTTCAGATTTAGGTTCTAAGATCATTGATAAGTCACTTGGTGCTGGTCTAATTAAGTTCAATAGTTCTAATTCACACAATATTCATCAGGTCGTATTTCACGAAGAGTTCAAGAATTTCCTCACAAATAATAATGAATTCGAATAAAGCCTGACCACGTTAAATTTCGGACACTTTTATTTCAATTTTTTTCCTATAGCCAAAAGGTTTCACTTATATGACAGCTGAAACTCTGCACTTATTTTCTTGTTACATTCAGTAAAATGGTATTCGAATTTATCTTGCCAAAAAACTAAAACTTTCGAAGTGTAGTATGTTTTGGGTTTGCAATTTTTTTGACCAGTGTTTGACTGTGGAACGAAGGATTGTAATTAGCACAAATCGAAAAGTATGCTCCCGACAAATGGACAAGGAGGTGGTTGCCATTATTGAGAAAAACTCAAATCTTTCTGTGCAAAATGTGGCTCGCAAAATTGAAAAGTCTACATCATACGTACAAAAAGTGAAGCAGAGACAAAGACTGAAGGTGAGCAAAATGAAAAAGGTGCTCTCCAAAAAGTCGTGCTAAGGAGCTTTGCATCAATTTTTTGCATATATTTTCTTGTATCATTAAAGACGACAAAACATACGTACTCAAAGACTTTTAACAGCTTCCGGGTCTGGTTTTTAATATCGCAATGCAAAGGAACGCCGTAGCCGAACATCACCGGACAATGAAGGTGTCCAAATTCCCGAAGATATATTTGAGGGCGACCTCAGCGTAGTAGTAAACATCCATACCTCTCACGCCAGAGTCACGGGTTCGAATCTCACCCCCGGACAAGTTACGAAAATACCCAAAAGGTATGAACGACTGGAGATGAACCAGCCCAGGGCTCGATAATAAGGGAAAAAAAAGACATATTTGATTTTTAAGGCCATACGTAGTGTGCTCGATAATCTTAACGTTTCATCTCTACCGGCACTGTCAATAAGGATATGTACGAGAAAACAATACTGCAAAAGCGATTGCTATTTTTTATCAGAAACTACGACTTTCAAGCTCTATTTTGGCTTCTTGTCATTATGCAAAATTCTCCTGGAATGGTATCAGGTACAAGCAGTCAAATTCGTGCCAAAAATAGCCAATCCACCAATTTGTCCATATCTTTGCCCAAATAAAACACTATTGGGCTCTTGTTAAGCGGAAACTCTTCAAAACTAAGAAGAAAGCAAATAATACCGATTATTTTAAGAGAAGATTGGGAATCGTCACGGCGGGCGTATTTGAGGGTATCGTACGGAACCTGATGGCGGGTGTACCACAGAAAGTTCCAGGCTTTTATAGAAAGAAGGATTAACATCTTAATCAACTGTTTTTTATGTAGATATAACTTTACTATTGTGAAGTAAACAATCGGTTTTGTTGAATTATGTGTAGATTTTATTTTGATGTTCAAAATTTCACGCGTACAAGCTTTAATAGGATTGTGTTTCGAAAATACAAAGAAACATTTTTAATTAACAAAAAACTGTCATTAAAATAATTTTAATAAAAATAGAAGGCATTTTGTGATGAAAAACCAACAGCAGAAACACATATTAACATGCTTTAGATAGTAGAACGCTAATACAACACTAGGGGCTATTCATAAACCACGTAGACTTTCTAGGGGAAGGGGGGGGTTTGACCAAAGTCTACGCTCCATAAAAAAATTTAAAAAAATTTATGGAGAAAAGTCTACGAGGGGGGAGGGTGATGGTCTGAGATTTTCAAAAATGAGTCTACGTGGTTTATGAACAGGCCCCTAAGTAAAATCGGAAAAATAAACACATTTGGCACAGTCTTTATTCAGCTTTGCCCAAAAATAATCTTTCAAAATATGACTCTTAAGCTAAGTACGTTCCGTACACTTCCAACTTTAAAACATCTAATTACATGAACAAAAACAGGTGTAACCCTCACATTTAATTTTGGGTGGCATACAGGCCTCTTCTATGGCAAAACTATACCAGCCAAATTTCCATTGAAGTTCAAACATTCACCCATGTTCCGTCCAAAATTCACCCGCTTAAATTCTTTTCATCTTTTCCGCATGCAAATTACCGAGCCCAAAGCACCTACCATGAATGAAATTCTCGTGGCCCAGGCGACTTGAAAGGTACACTGCCTGCAATTACATTCAACATTTACATACGGAACCAAGAGCGTGAAAAATGAACTCGCTCCTGAAATACTCCGACTACAATCATCATACTACCGGCAGCAAGGGCCCAATTCTCGGTCGTAGGGGAAGCCTTCTAGCAGATAGATGTTAAAGTGAACCGGAGTAGGTAGGGCTTAGGTCTAATGTTGGTTTCCCTAATACAGTTCGCACTTTGTATCTCCTAAACAAACGTGTTTTTAGTCAACTCCTGCAAGGGGCATGTTTCTAGTAACGTCTTAAAATACACCGAGTGTTCTTCAATCACAATCCTTCATAGGTGAATGTATGGTTATTCGAACAAAATTTTACATCCTCAGTTTTTGTTTCAGTTTATTCAGCTTTTCATCTTTGATTGGGGCCAAACTGATGAATAAATTTGATAGGCCCCAAATGGGCGATAAGGCTAAAGCAGCCCTCAACCCTACCAACGGAAGATAAATAAAATTTCAACGGAAATATTTTATGCAGTTCCATGGACCATGTGTACCTTTGGGAAGTCGAGAACCCGAGATAAAAAAAAGGAACCTCAGGGCAGAACAATTTCGGAGATCTCCATCAGTTCTTTTCGTTCTTCGTTGTCTTCTCTTCGGCCTCCGTATTTATGGGCTATATGTTCCCGGCGCCCCATAATGGCATTAATAATGACCCGCATGACGTGTAGGAAAATAAGAAGCGAACGCACCCGGCCAAGGTGAAATAAAGGCCCGCCCGCGCTCGTGGGATTTCCCGGTGCCTATTATTAAACATGGAAAGCTCTTTGAAGAGATCGTTATGTTTTACTCGTTATCTACCCTGAATGGGATGTGTCTGGAAAGGAGGTGTGGCTTTTACAGCATTCCTTTGTCACCTGGTGAACATTTCCCCAAATGGTCGAAATGTAATAAGATTGGCTGAGACGTGACAATTCGACCATTTTTAAATTCCTGAATTTTAACGAATCTCCTTGAGGAAGGTTTTAACCACAATCTTGCCTCAATCGGAGGAGATGGAAATTGGATTACATGTTTCATTTGTTGAAGAGGGTAAAAGGACAGCTGACGATTCATAAGTATGTGGAGGGGAAACCTACGAGGAGAAAGGAATGATTTCGTCTGCTTATTTGAATGGAGCCATAACGTAATGGAGAAAAACCACAGAAGAAACGATTGAAAATGAGAATAATCCTATCGCCTGCTCTCAACTTAGTGTTTTAAAGGCACTTCTAATGATATTTGTTGGGATCATTCAAGGCTTGTATCATGAAGGTGTGCCATTACCGACTGAATTAAGGAAGAATATATGCCGTAGTGAAGGCCATTTGAGGAATACATGAACATGTTTTCAACAATATTTGTAATTAAGAAAATATAATTTTTAAAAGATATTAAACAAAAAAAAAAGCTTCAAAGGAAGATCTCTCTCTCTCTCTCTCTCTCTCTCTCTCGCTCTTACTAGCAAACAAAACTAAGCTTATATAACCCTTCCTCCGGGTCCGGGAGCAAAGCACAAAACACAAAACAAAATAACGGAACAAAACCACCGACCATCACACATTTTGGGAGGGAATCAATGTGAATTTAACTTCGTCAAATACAAAACGCGGAGATTTTATGATTTTACTGTTTGTTTGAGTTGAATTGCGAATAATTGTTTGTTAATTTTTTCGCGAAAACGAAGCAGCAAAAACAAAACACGTCAGTTTTAAACCCCGGCTTGCTGCGATTTTGTGTTAAGTAGGTGGTTTCTGTGCATCGAAAATTAGTTCTATGATGCATGTAGTTTTCTCCATTATCTGATGCACATATATGAAATGCTAGTTCAGGAGTACATTCATATGATATTTTTTGTAAATTTAAGCCAGACATAACCGAAATCAGATCTGTTGTATGAAGAATTGTAAACAATTCATTATTTACGTTTGCTTTGGCTTTTAATTCAACGAGAAGAAATTTTAAAGCGTTAGTTATCAATGGTTTTTGAAGAATTACATAAACTACCCACTTAGGCATTATTATTAGAGAGCATTCAAAAATTATGTCACTTAAAAAAGTGACTTTTTAGACCTTCAAAACTGGTTGTATGGGTTTTTATCCCCTCCTTCACTCTTAATCGGCCTTCCTCTATTGCACGAGACGTAAAATTTCATCTACATCCATAAACGTGAGCAAATATTTCATGTAAAAATTAAACAACTTTTTGGAACTTTATAGGTCCCACTGCATTAAAATACGTTCTTTAGCGAATCTTCTTTCGATGAATTCGAAACGAACGTTCTTTCGATGAATTTCGTTTCCATGAGTTGGTTGAGAAAAACGTACGTCGATATTACTATACTCAAAAATTGCAGTCGGTCCATGATGAGGAAGGGCAGTTTCTCGGAGTCATTTTTATCCAGTAATGCAAGCGTTAAACAAAAAACTGAACAAGTCGATATAGTTTCAGCATTATAAGCTAACTTTTACATCCCTAACATTAAATCAAGCTTTCAATAGTCCAGTAAATTTCAGCATGAAACGGTGCGGAGGCGAGTTGCACGAGCAACATTTATAAGGAATAGTAAGAGTTTGGGATTGATTTCCTCAAAACAGCACACTGTGATAAGTACCAGTGTTTATTTGATATAATCATACATCCTGACCTGCACAGCATTTATTATTGATAATATAATGGAGTTCTGCTTGTCGATGGAGGGTGCTTCTCTTTCTAATTGGAGAAACACCTGATACAAAACGACTTTTATACGAAAGGAAACACACACCCATAAATGGGGGTAACCTGGTAGGGACCAGTATCGCAACGCTTCACGGTATTTCTCTTCGAGGTCTCTACGTTAGAGATGACGAGAAAAAACCTCGGTGATCTCAGACGTGGCGAATTAAAACAAACCCAAAAACGAGAGAGTTCCTCTCCCATGTGCGCTTCAAAACAGAGTGCATACAAACTACGGCTAGAAACTATCACACAGTTATCAGTAGTACATGAGCGCGTACTAACACGTTACTTTTGCCTGTTGAGGTGGCGGATTCGTCCGTGCCTCGACCTACCCCGCAGTGGGATGTTAGGCAAAGGTAACTTCCGTGGTTCGAGTACTACTTTACCCATGCCCTTTCGCTCAATTTTAATTACTTCTATTCTATTTGCAACCTACCGTACACTGACGGAACTTTCAACACTTTCTCTTCATATCTTTCATTCTAGCAAACATTACTGTCCACTCTTGTTACCTCATGGCGATGAGTGAACATCTCATTATACATCATAATCGTTACTCCACGCACGGAGAATACAAAACATAACAATTAGAAAACTCAAAGGTTTTTTGTAATATTTTCCACTTCTATTATGAAACCGCCTTAAAAAAAGACTAAATAGAGTTGATCATATCACATCCATAAATATTTTAAATAACTTCGATTTTGTTTGCAAGTATTATCTTTTCATGCAATGGTCAAAATACAGTTTTTGAAATTTTGAGTATTTACACCAAAAATTGTGGATCTTTTCAAAAACTACCAAATGATACTTTTTTTCCCAGAACGGAAAATGTGATTCGAATGAGGTCGGTAAGTTGTTCCGTTTTGGAGATGTTAAAAAGACCTTAGTGTACTCCATATGATCAACAGAGACATTGTGTTGCATAAATTGTACCCCTAACAGCTGACGTTGTGGTTTGGTGAAACAAGTTGACGGTTGCTACGAATGGTCGAATGATGTAATTGGTTGAATAGTAGAAACACGTCTTGATTCCATAATAGATTTGTTTTCAGACACTTTCATTTGTTAGTCTCGTTCTCGTACCCAAGCAACACAGCTTGTATTAAACAAGTTGAAAGTACTGTTAAATGACAAAAGCAGGTTATAAATTTTGGTGTATATTACTTTATTTCATACTTTAATATGACGCAAAAAGCGCGAAAAAGTGAGGCCTTATAAAACATAGTATGTGAAAAAATTATGCTACTACAAAAAAATAATTTCGCCAAACGTGGGATTTGAACACTAGTCCTTGGCGTGATATGTTTGTAGCTTCTTTGCTAAGCCAACTCAGATCGTTGAAAAGTGGACTCTGAGTATCTATGATATGCTTTCCGTTGGCAGTAAACCACAATCTTGTTCAACAAATTCATCGTAATGAGAAAAAAGAACACGTTTCGCAAAACATGGTTGTTATAATGTAATTTCAACAGTATATAGAACTGCCCATAAAATCTAGTCCTGTTTATGTATTATTAATGCTCCGAACCATGTTTTTAAGAACAATAATAAATTAATAATCACTTGTAACAGGGAAAACAGTATTTTTAGCTCGACCGTTTGTCAGAGTAATATATAGAATAAGAGAGCTACCAACCGCTCCAAACTTGACATGTTTTGCAATACGTTTATAATGCATTTATAATACAAACAATTATAAATCATTCTAAAAAGATGTTTTGTGTGTAACTTGGGTAGGGTATTGTGGGTAATGTAGTGTCTGTTAAATTAAAAACAGTTAACAGAGCACTCCTCCGATATCGTGTTTGACGTGATGGTTCCTGAATGAACAAGAAAGTTGAATCTTGCTGATGATAAATAAAAAGTCCAAAAAATCCTATCGGAACAGTTCCAATGGGTACGAAAACAAGGGAAACGAGCTTTGAGCACGTTTATAAAAGAATACTCGACGTAAACTGAAAATCGTTGGGTATAATAGGTGCAGGAGAACAGTAATCGGAACCTCACCCATAAACAACGATGAACAACAACGAGTGACAGTGATTATCAAAGTCTCATCTATTATTCGTCATCATTCAATATTCGGAGCAGTCTTAATAAAAGTAATGCCACTTAGGTTCAAAAGCGTGGATTGTCAGGCAACATAAGATCGGCTTTTCTTTAAGTTCCATTCGAAAATCAAATGATAACTCGTGACAACAAACGCAACCAGAAGAATGAACGTTCGATTTTTAAAACGGTTTGATATTCATTTATGTAAACAGGTTATATACACTATTGTTTAAATATTTCATGGGAATGGGAGGGACCCTCAGGGTACCCGATCGAAGGATTCTGGATGGAGAGAGTGGGAATGCCAAATTCCCATTGCTAACAGTTTGTGGATAAATGGTGGACTCTTTTTTCCGCCCAATTGGGCATCCTTCTCTTGTTGTTGGAAGTTGAAAACTAGCTGCAAATATAGACATATTTTTTAATTGTCTTTTTTATAAGTTATACTGTTAGAACGAGAAAAAAAACTCATTTTTGTAAAAAAAATTTCAAGGGGAAGTTTTTACTCAAATTAATTGAAATTTTTTTACAATTATAAGTGTAACCATGAAGTATACAAAAAATATTTTTTTTCAATTTTTTTTTCAACAAAGTTGCGGCCATTAGAGTGCGTTAAAAAAGTCGTTGTATTTTGCTTGTGGCGGGTCTCCTGGTCGCAGTTTTGATCTGAAACCTGCTAAAGGGCGATACGGTCAAAATTTGGTCAATATCAACTTGACGTATTTCTTTCAATTTTGCATTTAAAAAACCTGAACACCCCTCATTTTGAAGGTGTGTGTGTGTAGAATGTTGCTCCTATTTTGATTTTGGAATTCACTCTTCAGTTTTCAAAATGCCGTCCAAGCAAGAAGAGCAGCGTATCAAAATTTTGCTCGCGCATCGCGAAAATCCGAGCTACTCGCACGCAAAGTTTGCAAAATCGCTAAAAGTTGCCAAATCAACCGTTAAAAATGTAATTAAAGTGTTTGGGGAACGTTTGTCGACAGCCAGGAAGTCTGGATCGGGGGGAAATCGAAAACCGAAGCCGCTGAGACGACAAAGAGAGTTGCCGGTAGTTTCAAGCGAAACCCTAACCTATCTCTCCGAGATGCCGCAAATAAGCTGGGTGTATCGTCTACAACCGTGCATCGAGCCAAAAAACGGGCCGGACTATCGACTTACAAGAAGGTAGTGACTCCAAATCGCGATGATAAACAAAATACGACGGCCAAAGCGCGATTCCGGAGGCTGTACACGACGATGCTGACGAAGTTTGACTGCGTGGTAATGGACGATGAAACCTACGTCAAAGCCGACTACAAGCAGCTTTCGGGACAGGAGTTTTATACGGCAAAAGGAAGGGGAAAGGTAGCAGATATTTTCAAGCACACGAAACTGTCAAAGTTCGCAAAGAAATATCTGGTTTGGCAAGCCATCTGTACCTGTGGCTTGAAAAGCAGCATTTTCATAGCTTCCGGGACCGTCAACCAAGAAATTTACGTGAAAGAGTGTTTGAATAAACGTCTGCTGCCTTTCCTGAAGAAACACGGTTGTTCCGTACTGTTTTGGCCGGATTTGGCATCTTGCCATTACGGTAAAAGGACATGGAGTGGTACGCCGCCAACAATGTGCAGGTGGTTCCCAAGGACAAGAACCCTCCCAAAACGCCAGAGCTCCGCCCAATTGAGAAATACTGGGCTATTGTCAAGCGGAACCTAAAGAAGACCAAAAAACTGCTAAGGACGAGCAGCAGCTCAAGGCAAACTGGCTTTCTGCGGCGAAGAAGGTGGACAAGGTGGCTGTACAAAATCTGATGGCAGGGGTCAAGCGTAAGGCCCGGCAATTCGGATTTGGAAAAGCGGAAGCCTAACTGAATATTTTTCCTGAATTTTATACTAATTGAACTTGAAAAAGAAATTTAATTTGATTTTTTAAATAAACGATTTCACCGATTTACACGCGTTTTCCCTTGACCAAATTTTGACCGTATCACCCTTTATCCTAAAAAACTACATTAAACATTTACAGTTAGTAGATGAATTGAAAAAAAGTAGAAATAAAAAAATTGCCCTTATGGCGTAACTTTTTTGAAAAAGTTCACATTTTTTCTGGCAATATTCACATTTTTCCATAATTATTAATAAAATATAACAATAATTTTTAATTCATAGAGAAGGTATTACTATAATAAAAAAATCCTATAAGTTTCAGCTTAATCGAATAATTTGTTTTCGAGTTATCACCGGCATAAACTCCGAAAATGCTGTTTTGAGCAACACGCAATAGAAAATAGGTATTCTCGGTCAAGCGTCTCTTTATACCTGCTGCGCACGAAAAAAAGCGTCTTTGAAAAACGATGAAAAGAAACACTTGGAGTTCGAATTTCAAAAAATAGATTTCAGTATTCTACGGGAAATTTACTAACTTCTTATGCAAGAAAAAAAAATTGAATTTTTTGGCCCACTAACTGTATATCCCCTCTTAATAAAACTTCACTATTTTCCGGGTGGGTGGTAAAATAGTACGGAAAAGATATTTTAACAAACCATTGCATTTTATTCATTAATAAATTTAAAACTCCACAAAACTAATTCTATCCCTCCCCTAAGCCGGAACTTTGGCAATAGGTAAAAAAAAAAGCTTGTTGGCATATTCTTGAGTTCCATGGTCGCCGTTTTGATCAAATCATCTGTCGATTTGGCCACGAAAATATTTGAATATACTCTTCTTCTCAAATTGGCCCAGAATTGAACGGAGCTGGAGAACGTAGGGAGGGTTGGAATTCTTGAGCACAACTGGACTGCCCAACCGCTCCATTTCCTCCAGAGCTTGCTTTGAGTGTTGGGCCGACGCTAGATATGGCCAAAACATCACGTCGTCATCCCTGTGGTACTTTTTAATGAAGGTGGCGACTTCTGGGAGGCCTTCGTACAGTAGATTTAGCCGTATAAAAAAAGAGGGGACGTGACATCCCCTTTTCGCTGATTGTGAGCTACAGTAACCCCTTCTTAGGGAACTTCGTGTGCGCTATGTACTTTTCATCACTGCTAATTTCGTTTCTCGGGGAAGTGACGGAGGCCTTGCCTTACCAGTCGTTGCCGTCCAACGTGAGGTACGTCTCGTCGTCCACGTTCCGCCGTTGTTTCTGGCTGTCCGCTTGATGCTCCGACACGGCTGGCTTAGACCAACAGTTCCACATGTGGTTATCCATGTTGGCCAAATACTTCGTGACCGTTTGGCCGGTCGCACCGACCTTCCGACCCACCACACGGAAATAAGTGGCCACCTTGCTTTCTATATTCCATTTGAGCTTCTGTTGAATCCTCCAGTCGCTTAAAACGGTTGGACGGCCAGAACCAGGCTTCCGTTTGATGGACTCTCCCTTCTCCAGAAGTGCGGAAATCATGTCGATGTTTCCCCGATCTTATCCGGCCGACACAAAGTGGACCACAATGGCAGTCTTTCTTAGGCACGGATGCAGCAGACGGTAAGAACAAACCATAGATCGAGGTTGTTGCACTGTTCTCACCCTAGCTGCCGTAAAAAACTGATGGAGCTGTCAAATTTTCACAGCATATAGGCAACTAGTATATATTTACAACTTTTTTGTTTTGCTGACCACCAGGGGGCAGTGTAATCGCATGAAAAATCGGAACATTTAGTCGCTTATTTGCACGCTTTATTTCATCAGAGACATGCGTTCTTCGCAAAAGATAGTTGCAATAATTGTAATATAAATAGTGCAATTATTGCAACTATGTGGAAACATCTACAGGATTTCGGCACTTCTGGAGAAGGAAGAGTCCATCGAGTAGAAGGAACAACGGTTGAAGATTAATTTAATTAAATAAGTAAATAAATTCACCAAACGTTTCGTATATTGCCACGGTAAGTTCTCCGGTATTCCCCAGTTTTTCCAGCCTGTAGCCTGTCGATATCAGAGCGGAAAACAGTGGAATCTCCAACGTCTTTTTGTTGTTCAAATTTTATTTTATAATTTTAATTATTACGCACTTTATTAAGAATTCATCAAATTCGTGTAATTAATTCACTTTAACTACTTTAAACTTATACTTCAAATTTAATTTCTTAATTGTACAATTTTGGGACTTGGTTTACTCTTCTTCAGCACAATTGATTGTTTTGTGAACGTAGGAAGCTACTGTAAAGAGATCGGTTCACGTGCGGGTTACCCTTTTATACGCATTTAGTTTCATGGGCGGACGGAAATAGAAATCTACTACCACATAAGGGAAGGTCCATTAATTACGTCACGCAGTAGGGGGGAGGGGAGGTTTGAGAGAACGTGACGATCCATACAAAAAAATTTGAAGGTCCATACAAAAAACGTGACAAGGGGGGGGGGTAGAAAAAGGCAATTTTTGCGTGACGTACTTAATGGACGTTCCCTTACCATAATTTGAGAACCATGGGCTCCGTTGTAATGACATCTCGATGAACAGGGGATCTTCCGTATGAGTGATGCTCGTTCTCGACAAGCAGGCGGCGCTAGTTTATTCGTACACGAACATAGCTCTATGCACAGAAGTCCAGAGGATTCAAATCAGGTGAAGAGGCAGATCATTATTTTGACGAAATAAAATCCGGGATATTGTCCTCACAGAAAACCGTGTGGGACGGTGCAGATTGTCGGAAGCATGTATCGTTTCTTAACAAAGGAAAGCTAATGGTGCTTCAAAAGACTATCGATGTAATAATAATGTTGATTTTAATATTAGGTTATAGACTGTTCCAAAATATATATATACACTTTCTTTCTCAGATAATAAAGACCGTCCTTGGATTCCGATCGTTTTATCCTCAAATATAGTAAATAAAAATGTTTTCTTTCCATCTTTATTTCTATTTGCTTAATTTTTTGTAGGGTAGGTGAGTTCTCTAACTTTTACCTTAACACTACTCATAAGCTTCTGCACAGTGCTTTCTCCTACCATTTTAACCATTTTTGGTAAATCTTTCTTAAATTTTTCCTATCCGTTGGTTTCATGTGTTTTCTCAGTTTCGCCTTCGTCCAAGCCCAGAAAGTTTTGATAGACATAATTCCTTTTGTGCCACTCTAGCGCATATTTAGAGTAATGACAGGAAGCAAGATCAGGCCAATAATTTTAGGCTTGTTATGCTATTCGATCAAGGGTAGCAAGCTTTTTTGCAGACACTCCCTGATCATTCATTGTGTCTGTCCTAATGAATGTCTTGTGACTTAAATCATATTGTAGTTTAGTATCGTAATGAATGGACGAGATATTTTTCCACATCCACATATGGCATGCTACGCTTTATCTTATTGCCGAGTTTTTCGTTGTAATTGGCTTTCACTGAACCAGGAACATCCTTTCCGTTCAGTGAGGTATAAAACTGTGGTCCCGGCAGATTTTTATAATCGAGTTTTATGTAGGTTTCATCGTCCATGATAACACAGCTCGATTTTTAGGTCAGCAGTTTGTCGTACATATTTCGAGCCCCTGTTTCACAGAGGGACTGTTTGAGGCTTCGTTTTGGCTGCTTCTGCTTCCGACAAGTCTGCAGGCCTATTCTCTCCGTGGCACGCACATCATGAGTCATCGAAATACTTAGCTTTTCCGCCACATCTCGGACTGATGCTGAAGGATGACGCTTGAAATGGTCCCTTACCTTTTTGTCGATTGCGGGGTCAGCGGGATTGGGTTTTCTACCCCGTCTCGGGTAATCTACGGAATAGCACTGTTGTTGATATTTCCGTCATGCGGTTTGAATTTCTCTGACGCTCACATCTTCTTCCTTAGCCAGTTTTCTGATCGAAAGACCACCAACGGTTCCGGTTTTCTTTGCTCGGGAGAAAGACCACGTATTTTCAAACATTTGTGCAACAGGACGCAGCTAAAATTTGGCTGAATACTGCGCGCCTTTTGAAGTGACGGTTAATCATTAGTGTGTTTATAATTATCGGAACAATCTATAAATGAACAGCAATGAAACCTTCAAAGCAAAGAAACATCCACAAACTATCACCCTTGAAGCAATATGGAACCTTCGAACAGCTAGTTCATCACGAGTAATATGAGATGTTCTACACTTTTTCTTCCGAAACAGAATTTCAAAAACAGCCGCTTGAGCAGCTTCCGACACCTTTCGATTCTTGAAATCTTCTGCTTTCCAATCAAGTCATGCACCAGTTGTTTTTGTATGGATAGAGTCCAACATCATCTAAATAGTCCTGATCGTTGACTGCGTCATTCCCAGTTATTTGGCCATCTTTCGGCATGACAGTGCGTTTACGGCCAGTTCTGGGAGGTATTTTTCAAGAATCGGTATACATGTAGCTGGGGTTTGATGGTACAAGAGATGAATCTTTCAAAAACAACTTTATCACGAGCTTCCCTGAACGAATGAATGTTCAAAACAAACTTGCAAGCCGTATTGACATTTGAATACACTCTGAAAGAAAAAAATGCAAACATATCTGAGATAAATTCGAAGTTGCACATGTTTGAAATACACTGACAGGAATTATCACTCACCCTGTAATTATTATCACAAATCAGCTTGTTGACTATGATTTAACATTCAAGATTTCTTGTTATTCTAGATCACATCTTGATTTCGTGTTTTTTTTTCAGTCTACTGTAGCAAAGGTCAACATAAAACAACCTGAAATGTTTATTCCAACCTAACCCAACACCCCAACCCAACCATACACCAACACGAGATTTATTGGTGGAACGTCATCGTTAGGTCATATAAATTTTAAATGTATGTGCTCGAAATTTCAATGGTTATTGCTAAAATACCACCGTCTCGGAAAAGCCAGAATCCTAAATCCACCAGGAGATAGTACCTACACAGCTTTCCAAAACCCCTCCGGTCACATACCGACCGAAATGTGGGCAAACGTTATACGTTTATAGACCAATGTGACCAATCGACATTCACTTGAAAACTACGGGGGAAGGTGGCCAGAAAACGAGCGGTTGTTTCTTCCTTGCATTCAAAGTACAAATGATTCTTAATGGATGTCGCTTGGAACGACTTGTTTCCAGCGCGGGAGAGGACGTGTTGTGCTGTGTGACATCAAATTTTATTGCGACCCTCATCCCTTCGCTTTTCTCAAGGAAATAACCGGCCCAAGTTGATGGCAGATGCAGTGCGATATTGCTACGGGAATCCACAGATTGCGAGTGGCTGAGTTTAATGTCGGGTCTGTGATGGGAGCACTGAGTTTGGAAGGGTTTTAAACGGAACCGTTTGGAGTGAGTTTGAGTAGCGATTTGTGGGTGGAAGAAGAGTTTATTCGGGTGGGACAGGTATCGAATGTTTTACCTGAAACTTTGTAGCATCTATAAAACTTGTTTATAAAGAACTTTCCCAAACCCCCAACCGATGAAATTTATCGTGTATTAGTTTGCTGCTTCCTGGTTTTCAATGCTTTTCATCGACACAGAGTTAACTGCTGCCACCGAAGAACTGTAGAAAGCGGCAACAATTGGGTACTGCAGAATTTTTCAAAGTTCAACGATACTTTCAACACTTTGAAACTGTTCCCTTTCCTACCCGAACGACCAGTTTGTATACATCGTCCTGCTTGGTTTCATTTCATTTTAAGATTGAAAAAACAATGTACCTACTGAGAAAAACAAGATTTTTTGCTTCTGCTATGAGCTGTGCTGTGTTTTACGTGCTTTCTGTACACAACAAAAGGTTGTTCCCGTCCAGTAGTATGTCAAGTAATTGAGCAAAAGTTCTCGTTTGCGGAATGAACTTACTTTCCTTTATCATTTGATTGCTCTGCAGTAACTGCCTGAAAAGGAAACCAAAATGTTTGGAACAGAGAGCCAAGGCAAACATTTCCTGTTCAAGCCATAAATTCTCAAAGCCGATGACGTTAAAATGGACAATAGTGTTAGCGATGAAGAATAGCTTCGAATAAACAATCCGAACAACCACCCTAACCGCCATCGTCCATAGTTTCACTGCAGCAAAAGTAATGAAAAACGGGTGTCATGGGCGAGTTAGTCGGGAAAACACTCCACGCCACAGACACCGGTTTTCCTGCAAATAAAAGTCTCGCCAGGACGGAGCAAATGTGAATAAAGAATCCCATTGTATGGCGCGAGTAGTTTTTCCCCCGCCTCTTGCCCTGTGGTGTGGATTTGCTGCAGCAGTTCCTAATCGGACTTTTGCGATGTAGCGAAAATGGCGTTGGCAAGTGGGAAAAAAATAAATTACACACCTGCTGCAGCAACAACAGCAGCACCAAGCGATCGCGTTTTCTTCTGGATGGTAATTTGAAACCACACCTTTGGGGAATAAGACTCGGAGAAGGTGAGAAAGCCCGTCAAGTTTCTCACGGATTTCCGACCTGTGCGTTTACTTTGGGTAAGAAGGAAAAAATCGTAGCAAAATTTATTGAGCGTTGTTGCGAGTGCTTTCAGCCACTTAAAAAATATTTGGAAACAAAAGCGATAAATTTCAAGTCATATTAAGAAGGGGAAAAGATGACCTTGGCAATGTTGAGTGTTCTCGGTAATCGATTTGTAAACTTTTAATTCTATGTACCTATTCTTCCATCACTCAATACAGTGCTTGAAATTTCTTTAAGCGCATGGTCATTTTTCTGATTGTTTTTCGATTCAAAGGTTTAATGCTGACGGTAGTGGGTCATAAGATGCGTTATTTTTGCAAGACGGATTTTTTTTCAGCTCCAAAGGAAACTGAAGAAATAAAACATTTTCTAGGATGGGAAACTCCTGTAAGCGCAGTGTATTTATTTTTATGGTCAAAATGATGATCATCTTTAAACTTAGATTTGTTTTCCAGTTAGTACTTAAGTACTTAGTTTGTTTACCATTTTTCATAATTGTTTAAAAATTTGTTTCAGCATCGATTTAATCATTTTCTGTAGCATGTCCAATGGTATCTTACTCCATTCTTGTCTTACGGCCACTTGGAACTCTCGAACCGTTTCAAACTGCCTTGCTCCGCTGTACATCCGTCTGGTCAGGATTCCCCAAAGATTTTTAAAAGGATTCAGATCAGAACTTTGTGCTGGCTAGTCCAAAAGTGTGATGTCACGCTGGGCAAACCATTGTTGTGATACATTTGATAGTTAACTTTTCGGCAGTTAGAAGGACTATTCTGTACCTTAGATAAAATCTACTATTGTTATCAGGGTATATGCAAATTAGAAAATTTTATATCCTACTATTTACAACAATTCAATTTTAATTCAATTTTTCGGGAAGTCATAACTTAGAAAATAATGGCTATTCTATACTGGTTATTTAATACGCTCAGATCCCGATTAGCTTTCCGAACTATTGGCAACGATCTTTCGCTCACATATCAGATGGATAGGTGATAAAAGAGATATAGGCATTGTGTTATGGTATAGATAGATAAATCTGCACAAATATTCGAATTCTTAACAGTGACTTTATCAAATAAATAATAAATTCGGGGCTCTGGGTTGATAAAAATGAATCCACATGGTACAAATTAGAGGATAGCTCGACTACTGGCTACTGGTACTGGGTAAAAGCGACGATAATTACCTGGGTAGAATTTCGCTCACTACCGTGGTATTTTCTCCTCACTTTCAAAGTTACTTTTGAGGACTTTTTGGTACTTGAACTAAGAATTGATGACGCGTGTGGTTCGTGCAAAAGTGGACGAGTTTCCTAACCAGAGTTTGCCAGTAGCCCACTTTTTTGGGACAGTTTTTCCATAGAATGCGTTGTTGACACCATACATATTTGTGTCCTCTGCTCTAAAAGGCGAAGAATCCCACCTCCAAAGTTTCTGCTCAATTGAACCTCTGAGTTTTTTTTGCAGATCGTGCCAGTAGTACGCACAGCAATTGGGTCGAGCAAGGTTGAATTTCTTTTCATCCGAAAATACAACGTTATTCCACTGAGACTTCCAGGCCGCTTCGTAAGATTTGGTTGTTTTTCGTTCCGTCCACGATTTGTTATTTTCGAGTTGCCTCTGTTCTGCTGCCGTATGCCGTAAAAGAAATTTTGCCTCCTCTACCTTGCTGACATTTACATCTTTTTCCCCTTATTCGCTCATCGTGTGCAAAGATCTTCGAAGCAGCGATATACAATCAATCCTCTCTAATGAAGAGCATACCAACGTAAAAGCACACTGTGATGAGTAGCCCAGCTGAGATGAATATGGGTGGCAATCAGGGGTGCCATTATGACAGATTTATCTGGCACTGTCAGACTTTTTATCGACAAAAAGACAAAAAGGGAATCCCCCCATACTACCAGCATTGGCGTAACAGCTGGGGGTGCCTAGGGGGCCAGGCCCCCTCCAGAATGCTGTAGCCCTCCCCCTAGGATTTTTCCCCAATATATTTCTAATTTGAAATGAAACACTATTCACAATCTCTACGGGATTTTAGGGTTTTTTCCCTGTGTACGTTGTTTTTGTACTTTGCTTCCATCAGGCATAATGACACGTTCATACGAACTAGTAAAGTGCGCAAACCCTTTTCCCCACACTTTTCACTTACCCCACTGTTGTACCTTATAGGATGAAAAGTTGGTACTTTTATCAAGAAAACCAAAGTTAACGACAATTAGATCCATGAGAATTCCGAAATATCAACATTACATCCACTTTGCTCGAGAGTTTGCGTCTGTTAAAATGTTCTGAAATTGGAAATATCTTCCCAACATCATGATATCCCAGTAGTGAACAGTAATTTTTGCTAGAACCAAAGATGCGAAGAGAAAGTATCGATAGGTCCAATAGAGCTCGGCATGTTGTGAAATTGAATAGAAGTAGTTTGAAATTGAACCTAGGGCTTTTGTTAAGCTGTATTTTGAAGCAAACGCACACACTTTTGCTACACATCCACATATGGGGTAGGTCACGGATCCGCCACCTTGACTGGCAAAAATGTTTACGCTTGATCGTGCTCAAATACCGAATGGTTCTAGCGATGTGAAATATCTGTTTTTACACTCCTTAAATACCACATGTGATGAAAATTAATTTCCAATTAGACGTTTTAAAACCACAACTTCTTATTTTCAACAGTAGTGTTTTTTCTCGTCGTTGTTTACCTAACAACCTTGGAGAGAAACCCGGTAAGGTATCGTATGCTTATCCTCTTAACATCATGTTTTGACAAAAACCCCATCATTGAATAAACACACTACTAATTATGTTTGCTTCGAAATATTGCTCAACAAAAGCCCTACGCTTAAGCTCTTAATAATTCTGAATTCTAATTATTCAATTCTATTGATATTAAAACCTCTAGACTCATATCTAAAATAATAGCGACAATAAAATGTAGAGCCTGTTAAGTTACAACATGAGATTTTATGCACTAGTACGTTTAGCAGTAGTTTGAAACTCTATGTACGTATTTTAATTTTATAAATCAAGAAGGTATTACAATAATGAGTTTTATTAACTGGCGGATTTTAGAATTCACAATTTCGTTTTCTCTTGTACGAAAAATTTAGTAGAGTGTAGACTCTCCAGATTAAAAATTAAAAGTTTCGAAGCTAAGGAATGTCCATGAGCAAAATATGGAGATAGAATTTCATTCATTAACGATAATATTTTCTAAAATGTAGTTCTAGAAGTAAGGTAAACATAAAATCAGGTAAATTCCTGAAATCAAAACATTTGTTGGGGTTGACTCCAGTATTACTAGTTGTCAATATAGACTAAATAATGGGACTGTATGTCAAATTTTATCAAAATTCACTTCGCTTTTATTATAACAGTTGTCTTACATTTATACTTAAGATTTCTTTAAAGGATTTGATTTTCAATCGAAAGGTACTATTTTTGGCTGGAATAGTTCCTAGTACACAGTGATGGCGAAAATAAAAAAAAAATACATCTACAGTTTTTCATACAAAATTGTCATATTTGACATTCCCTAGGTCAGCACTCAAAGGATAGATTGAGCTGAAATTTGGACTATAGCTAGACAATAGAACTAACCTGAATTTCAAACTGTGTTGAATTTATAAACTGTGCTTCAAAGTTTTCAGAACTACATCCGAACCACTATCTTAAAAACTTAAAAAAAACATTTATTTTCCTTTACGAAATAGTTTATTTCATAAGAATGAATTATTTAACCGAAGAATTCATTCTTGTAGAAGTTTTCAGTTTTAAATATCTTAAAAACTAAATTTTTGCCAAACCTTCTAGCAAGGCGAATCTGATGCTTGTTTGAAGACTGTATTTGAAAATTTAAAAATTCAAAACGGTGCATTTGTTATTTTTGCCTACACTGTAGTTGTTCACATTCTTTTGCCATACCTTCAAAAACTTTCGAAAAATTTCCATGGGATCTCGATACCCTAGAATACTCTCAATATCAACCAAAATCTTAAATTACCCATTGATGTTTCTTTCGAAATGCCGTGAATTTCTCAGTAGGTTTTTAATGAAACAATCATCGGACTTCTCCTTCAAATTTTTTTAACTCTCTTTAGAAATTTCGCTCGATATGACTTATAAATTTTCATTGTGTTTTTCATAGAATTCCACTTTAAAACAATTTCGGTTGATGATTTGCGCACAGAACATTCAAAAATTTATTTAATAAGAAACTTAATTCGAATTCCACTGAATGGTTGAAAAATATCCATATTGTGGAAACTGAAAAAAGTCTATGAATTTTGAAATTACTGTTTTTTTTTAAATTCAGTAATAGAGTAAGTTTAATTAGAGAAGTAAAATTTCTAAGTTAAGAAGTGATTGCATTTTCATTTTATGTAACAATTGATTAACAGAATTCCGTACATTCTGGACAAATGAACAAAAGTAAATATGCAAAATTAAGAGATAGGTAGGTATATCCTAATACTTCAGATATTTAATTTTTTTCAAGAAAACATAGTCGTGGAACAGGTTCCAGGTTTTTCCATTTTTTAGTTCATTTTGATAGTTATTTAAAAAAAACATTGATATCTCTTACCACGGTTGATTAGGGACACCATGACCCAGGTTATTTTAGACTTTTCTGCAAGCAACTTTAAGCTAATAGCTGCATATCAAAACGCTTAACTTTTCGCATAACTTCTCAGACGCATAAAAACATGACTGAGAAGTACCATGCCGCAGAACTGATTTTCAAATCTAGCTAATTTAAGTAATGGGAACGGAGTTGTGAAGGAATCAGTATCAACCGACACAATTTTGAAGATTCAAAACGCGGTATCCAAACCAATCTAAGTTTTGATATAAATTTAAAATGTTCAATTTTTAGTTGATACTTGGATCTATATAGATTCAGGACTATTCTGCGCCTCGGATTCTCTTAAGGCATTTCGACTCACCGAGGCGCAGAATAGACCTGATTATTCGATTAAACCTGTTTTGATTGATCAATTTAAATTAACTGTCCCTAACAATTACACGACTTTCGTCGCTCTTTTCAACATTCTTATAAACGAAAAAATAATCCATCGCACAGGCCCCCTCCAGGCCCCCTCCAGACTAATTGTCTAGCTCCGCCAATGACTGCCAGACTTTTTTGAAATAAGAACAGATTAAAAAAAGCATCGTACAATCCCACTCCTCTAAAGCGTTTATTTTATATCCACGCTTCCCATGTGCTCATATTATTTTCAGTGGAGAAAAAAAAACAAATAAATGTACCTTGATGTATTAGTGTGAACAAGTGGTGAACAGGTGGTGTCAATAGAGTACATGAGAATTTCAGCCATGTTTAAACGCATACTTATACGATCCATATTAAGAAAGATCAGGGCTGGCATACTGAAGTTGTCTCCTTTACACCTATTCAACAGTGCCTGTGATGTCAAACTCGCAGTTCCTTTTTAAACCAAACGAGTACAGGATATAATTAGTTTTCTGTGCCAGACCTGTGTCAAATGCCATTGATATATGAAGCATCAGGCTGCAAGGGTTGTTTATCAATATTTCGCGGAAAAAGTGGACGAGCTAATGTATGTAAACAACAAGTTTTGCCCATTCCGATTATTTTAATATATAACTCTTCACTGCTAGGTGAAAATGCAATCAACAACTGTCATTATGTGCGTAATACACTATTGAGTATTCTTAACTCTTTCGCTCCACTACTAAATCTCATTTGATACCCCACTACTCTACCCGTCGTCCCTACCAACTGAAGAAAATAGACCACCTGAGGTATTAAAGTCACCTTGGCCTTATCTATTACGTTTTCACGCGGTTTATTTCACGTTTATTTCGTTGCTTCGTTTGCGCACTCGTGTCACTTTGTCATATTGAAGCTGCATTCCGCAAAATAACAAGTGCAACTATGTTGTGCGTCGTTCTCGTCCACTGAAAACGATTCGTAGCTATTTTGTGCGATTAGGTAATCCGTCAAATAAGTGTCAAATAATTGTGCATTGGTCGAATAGTGTAATTCCACCCTTGTTTGTTACTGTAGTATGTGAGTATACCAGTCAAAATATGACTAATGTTAGGAAAACATTTGCAAAGGGCATATCAACATTTGTAACATGTGTACTTTTTGTGATCTGTTTGACCCTTTTCAAATGTTAATCCCGATTTTTACATTAAATGGAAATTTTACGTGTATTGCCAGATTTTGCCAGATTTTTCATTTGTGACATGCCAAATATTTTTCAAAAACTAATGGCTACCCTGGTGCCCTGGTACATGATGGCTTATGGGATCGCACAACCGACGCAATTAAATAACGCATCGCATCGGTTTGTGCACTCCCATAAGCCACCATGTGATCTCACCACGGCGATTTTGCTGCGGCAGCGGCAAAAAAACGCTGTAGTTTGGTGAGGCCTTGAAGAATGCAGATGCAACGCGTTAAGGTTATTCTTCGACGCGAACCAGAATAGGGAAGCGGAACCTATTTTGAGCTCAATAAGCAAACCTCCAGTGGAAATCGGTTAATATGCACTGAATACCGAACACTGAGTACACAAATTATTCACAATTTATTCGTCCACTTACTGTTAATCGTTTGGCAACACACAAAACATTCGATTCTGATAATTTTCTTCCAATTTAATACGGAAAAGTTGCCGCTGCTGTGTTTCTATTTTAATAATATCACGAAAAACTTTAATCCCATCTGTGTACGTATGTTAATCGTACTGATTTTAATCAAGAAAAAATATAAACAAGTTAGTGCTCTCCACTACTACACCCAAACATGAAGTAGATCATTTGACAGCACTTCACGTGTGTTGGGTAGCATGCATATAACCAAGACAAAATTAAAAGGTTTGTTTGTTCTTCTTCCATGAGAATATTGACAACAAGACTCACTATAACGTTCAGCATATAATGCTCTATGAATGATTGAACACGCTCACTAGCGTTGATATGTATGTTACACAGTATGTGAGCAGTGCCGCCAAATTCAACAGAGATGGAAAAATATAATTAAATGTGGAATTTTATTTCTCGGTAAATATTGAAAAAATCTACAATTAGAAGTATGTGAAAATTAATCCCATAGTTTTCCAAGTATTTAATCACGATTCGTAGATTTTCGTGTGGTTAGTGTATTAAGTGAAGTGTGATTTTTATGGGTTGTGCAATTTTGCAATTAAAGAGAAAACTTGGAGTCTGGCTCGAGTATATTCCCTAGTACGGTAAGATCAATACGACGAATAAGTAGTGAAAAGGTAAGAAATAACGAAATTTAAGTCTGCGAAACGTTTTTTGTAGCTCTTAATTATATCCAAGGGCTAATTTTATTTGCCAGGATTATAAAATCTTGGTAACTGCGTCCATTTATTGGCGAAATCAAACATCTTTATGTTTATGTTTGAAGTTGGATGACTGCAGAATGTGATGAATATATGTACTATGGTGACGATAGGTTCCGCTTCCCTTGTTGTTCATGAGGATGTGTAAACTTAAAGCAGCAGCTTAGTGGTGTGGATGAGTAAGTCACAGAAGCAAGTGGTAAGATAAAGTACCGCCGCCTGGTCGAAAAAAAGCGATTACAGATGTGATAAGCGCTCAATACCTTTGCGGCTGTAAGTGTGTGTGTGTGTGTGTGTGTGTGAGAGAGAGAGAGAGAGAGAGAGAAAGTTGTCCCATGTCAAACAAATTATCGTAAAATAAATATGCTTTCTAAGAATTTATGATAGCGAAAGATAGTTTCAGTTTAAGAGGTATGTTATAGCTCAACAATGGTTGATACATTATTTGCACAACTGTTTCATTTGTGTTGTGCTTCAAGATTTCAGTTGAAGCTTTACCAATTGTTAAATAATGTTGATGGGTAAAAAAAACAAATGAGAATTTTTTAATGAACATTTTTATTTAAAAGTTGTTGAACAGCGGATATTGAATAGATTCTCCAGTTTTAAGTTAACAAAGGTTGTATAGCAGTTTTGATTTAAAACAGGATAAGAAACAAAGGATGCAAACCAAAAATGTTACTTACTAATTTTATTAAAAAAAAAAATGAATATGGAAAGCATGAAAAGCCCCTGCATGAAATCTCCTAGGTCGTTTTAGATTAGGATTACGTCTTTGTTTTTTTACTGGGGTACAATTTGAAAACAATAAACCTTTTGTGAACGTTACAGAAAAGTTTTGAGCGTTTGTTATCTTGTCCAAACATTTTCAAAACGTTTGCTCCAGTCGATCAAAAATATTTCTTCTCATTGATTCCAATTTTGAAAACTATTGAAACAATGTTCCACAAAACGATTTTCTACATTAAACTATTGAAAATAACGCATATATAAGGTTATGTTTTATAATAGCGATATTTTAGAGTAAACTTACTAAATGCAAAGTAATCTCCTATCATAGACTATAAATTCAAGTAAGGAACGTCTCCTATGCATCAGTAAAAGATATAAAAGGGATACAGCGTAACGTTTCACTTCAGTCGTTCGGAGATTTCAAAGATGTTCAGATCATAGAGCTGGTGGTGGCAAGCACTCTTGAGGGTGGACTGGCGAGCAGCCGTTGGTCAGTCATTTCGCAGTCATTTGTTGTGCAGTCTGTTGACCTCGCCAGTGGGGAAGTTAAAGGTGGTGCAACCATGAAGAGCAAAATAAGGTGCTTGTGTAAAATAACCTGCTTCTAGAAAAGACACACAAAACCACAAACCCAAAACAGTCCTTTCTGGCATAGCAGTACAAATTTTATCAAGAGTTATTTCTTAAGTATTACCACAATAATCAAAACGGTCAAAAGTAGTGATCTATTATGATACTTCTGCAGTAATCAATTGAGAGCTCTTCAGATGCCCCAACTATCATCAATGCGTGAGTTAATATTTTGTTCAACAAATACAGAGAAACCTCTCCGAGCCACCACCAATAACCGTTTCTGTTGTTCTGATTATGATTGTCATATGGCCAGGAAAAAAATCCAAGGCGGTTTTGGACTAACTTCAGCGTTTCGAAAATATTCCGCTTCTACAAATTGTTAGAGAGTTTCTCTTCTTCTGAAATTTTATTTGATTTTCGTTTTATTTAACAATCAAAGTTGTTCCTTCATTTTCGTGGATTTGCTTCATTGATTTTTTGCATGTTTTGGTGGTTTCATATTACCTAAACTAGCTACGACTACTTAACCTAAACGTATTGGTTTCATATTTGAGATTTTCTATGTGTACTTTTGCTTGGTTTGCACTGGTTCTAATGTTTTTAAGTAGATCTTATTCACTTCTCATGTGAATATTCGTGATTTTTGTGAACAATATAAGGATACTGAATGTGAACTCTAATGTTTTGATCAATATCAACAAACTATATTTGATATTTGTATTGCAAAGGATTGTGTGCTTGCTTCGAAATACTGCTTTACAAATGCCCGACTCTCTATTTAAAACTACTTCTATTCAATTTGAACTAGCTGTTGTGCTCTGCTGAACTATCAATACTTTCTCTTCACATTTTTGTTCCAAAAAAAATAACTGTGCACTCCAAAAGCTTCATGGTGATGAAGAATTATTTTCTTCACAAATATCGTCATTATAATTGATTAATTTTCTAAATGCAACGTTCAGAAGCGGTGTGTCCATACCTCAACTCTCTTTGGATAAGGTTTTTTTTGCCCTGACAAGGGCCGTTTAACTATAGCCCTAGTTGAAAAGATGCAAATTTAACCTCTGAAACCATACAGCATGCGCTACTGTCGCGCTAATAAAAACTAATGATCTCATTGCCTCGCTGGCGCATGATACAACAACTGTGGCCCCTTCCCCTTTTTCAAAATTTGTTTCGTATTGCCTTCGTGTTACCGTCTTCCTCTCATTGCCATTCCTGCATGGCGATCAGCCATCAGTGATATATCCTCTCGGCTGCGTACTGTCAAATCGTCCCGCACACTCTCGGCTGTTTGGCAACAATGGCTTGCTGTGGCAAAGGAGGAAAGGATAAGGGAAAAGCAACGTCCCACTCATACCGCGCTGGATTGCAGTTTCCAGTCGGTTGCATTCACTGTCTGCTCCGGAGCTCTAGTAGCACACTTGTTACAAACCAGTTGAGGTGACTGGTTTGTGACTCAATCGTTTGTGACTCATAATCGAACTGCTGCCACCTTGTGTGCTGCTTGAGAAGAGCCACTACGCCGAGCACGTTGGTGTCAGTGTTCCCGTCCTGACCAACGAAGTCCTCGAGAAGGCAGGAAACGCCGCCCGTGAAAACAAGAAGACTAAGATAACACAACGTCACCTGCAGTTGGCCATCTGCAATGACGAGGAGCTGAAAAACTACTCTGCTGTGTGACCATTGTACAGGGTATCCGTTTCAGATCGCCTTGCTGCACAAAAAGACCGAGAAGAAAGCCTTAGTTCAATCACGAACCATGTTCCCGCGTCAGTGACTAAAATCCATCCTTTTCAGGACGAACAAATCAATTAGCCATACTAGGGAGTTTATTGATTTGAAGTTTCTATTGAGCTCATCGAAATTTGATTAAAACGAGTCTCATTTCATTTCATGATTAAACGAGTCTCAAATAAAGGAAAATTCCAAAGAAACTTGCCAGCCGTATTGATATGTTAATCTTACTAATTTATTTTTTCATCGTTATCCAAAATTATTCTAATTTTAATGCATACGTTAGTTGTCTACCAAACATTCCGGTGCCTACTAATGCCAATTTGAATTGCCATTTTCAATGATTGATGGCACAAATCATACAAATTACCATACCTTCATGTGGAAGATTTCAATCGCATGAACGCTGCTGTGAAGCATATGTGTGTGTGTGTGTGTGTCATCCTCTATCCCTCACCCAACCGGGGGCGTTGGGCGAGTAGAACTGCGAATAATTTGATCAATCATATGCTCTGCAATGGTGCCCTTTTTGTTATGGAGGCCAATACAATAAAAAGGAGAGCTTTTGAGGCAACACAAGTTATTATCAAAGCTTTTGGGGAAATGGGAGGTACTGGGAGTCCACAACAGGTACAGCAAAGCATTACATAGACGCCCTTATTCACACTTACAACTCAGGAATAGAAGGTCAAGAAGAGCCATCGTCACCAACTAAAGCTTGAACCGGGTACCTGGGAAACCCACAATACCCGCGGCAATAGCCAGCGGACGATGCCCTGGTCGTATTTAGTAAAAATGGCATTTTGCTTATGGAATGATCTCACCTTCTTGTTTTACTTTTTTTTGAAAAGCAAAAAAAAAACTGTTCATCCAGAACCACCGTTGCCAACTAAAGTGTGAACCAGGTATTTAATAAATCAATTATACCTGCCACCTTAGCCAGCAAACAATGTTCTGTACGTATTTAGTGTATTACGGGACTTAAAACCGATTTTACAAAAATGAACGCTGCTGTGAAGCATATATGGGATTAATGTATCGCATACAAAATATGTCTAGCTGTTTTTTGAATCTATGTCATCAAATAGCTAAAAGGGGAAATGAAAGTTGGCATTGTAGCTGCAATTTATGAATTCTGTTATTTCATACCTTAAGCAAACTAAGTGTTTTTATTGCTACTTATTTTATGATGTAAAACTTATCTTGAAAATGAACAAAAAAAAATGATAACATCACAGTAAAATGTGTCCGTAAATACCATCGCAAAATGATTCCTATGTTAACACAATTGACGACATTATCGACCGGTTTCCCAGCCGCAGGTCGACATCGGTTTCATTCTGCTTTTCAGACCGCAAATTACCAGTTGACAGGCAAAGCAAGTTCAACCGTAAAGACCCGCCTTAAATCCTCCGAGCGGTCAACGACGTAGAAATGCAGCAGGCCAGCAGGCGGAGGAGACGTTCACTATAAAGTAAAGACCTATAAAAAGTAAGGGCAGGTAAAATCTTGTTTCGGTTTATTATGGGTCGTTTCAGATATTGGGCCTGTTGCCAGGTTGGAAGGTATGCGGGGAAAATGCAAAGTCCAAAAAGTGCCCCATTTCTTGAAGAGGCTGCAAACGGGCCAAGTTTAAGAGGATCTAAAACTTTTTTTTTGCGACGATGGTCATGTTGCCGCCGAAGGCTGTTGGTGCGTGGCGAATGACATGAAACGTTCTTTTTTTTGTGTGTGTTTGCCATACTGAATGCTATCTTTTTGGTAGGTTAGGTTGCTCATTTTTATAGATCCAATTTAATGGAAAATGAATGAAATGAAAGCTTCTTCATCCGTTTGAGATTTCATGCACAAACATGACATGCTTTCTGAACGTTTTCAAGTAATTCCTAATACGACTTGTTGGACCAACATAATTCCACACAACTGAGTTCTGTATTGCAACTGCTCGAAGGGTCGTTGAGCAAAGACCTAAATCATTTCGTTTCCCTGGCTCGAAATTGCTAATATGTTTACGATGCTTCGATTTTGTCCGTTATTAGTTCGGGATGATATTCATACCCTGTGGAAACCCGACCCAACCCGGAGATATAATCGCACAACTTATACCGAACCGACAAAAAAGGGATGAAACGCTTTTATGTATTTTTTCCCCTCTCCAAACAAGATTTCAATTTGTCCTTTCCATAAATAATAACCGATTACCAGGGATTAGGTTCGGTCGATAACAGCCTGTTATTCAACTTTGCAATAAATTTACATACTGAGATTTCCACCACTCCCACCACCAAAGCCGAGGTGAGCCCCATTGCGTTGTCATCAGTTTCCTTCTCCACCATAAACTTCTAACAATTCGGAATTATTTTCTCTTCTTGAATCACACACACACACACACACACAGCCTGTTGAAACGACACTCGTTCCATTTTGGTGCCTTCGAAAATAATGCCATTTATCTGATTTTCATCGCTTATTTTACCGGAAATTATATGTCCAACTATAAGAAGGAGATTTCGTGCTCAAATGGCCTGTCCTTCCTCTTGGTGTCTCTTGTTTCCTTTTAGTAAAAAAAAAGAAGATAGGGACCAGAGTTGTCACCAACATGAAACTATAGCTACTGAGGTTCGAGTGTCCGTTTGGCTTTGACGGCGGTGGCTCATTGCCCATAAAGGACAGTAATGGTCTATATGCTCTTTTTTACTCCCTTTTTTTAGTGCATTGCTATGCAGTGAAATGAAAAGCCCGTAGCAAAGTGAAATTAAATTTTGCCTAAAATAAACAATGTGAAAAGATGTCAATAAGTAGCACCTGTCTTAAGATAAAAGTGATTTTATTATTAAAATGTCTGTATGTTTATTCCCATGTTGTTTCGCAAAACTACAACATGCAACAACCAGAAGGCATTAACCTACGAGAATAAACCATAAAAGCACCCCGATAAATTACTGTTTTCTCTAAAGTTTGATCCACTTAGCATTTGGCCATTTCTTTTAAACTACTGCGGCGCCTCTAGTAACCGTAACGAGAAGCCAATGGCAGCACAGCAATTCAAAAGGTTTGTTTACTTGGTGGTGAAAGTTTCACAAACGATACTCACGTTCAAAAGTTATCAAATATGGAACGACCAGAGATGGGAACAAGTTTTGCACACTCAGGTTGATAGCCCGAGAAAGAGATTATACCAAATTGATAACAACTTTAATATCAGGTTATCATTCTTTGATCACTAAATATGTTATTATGCCAAAATAACAGAATAACTAACAAGAATATACTCGTTGAATATCATAATAATAAATTATTTTGTTATCACTGTGAACATCTTGATAACAAATCTTCTATTTTAAGCAAATTCATTGAAATAGTTTCAAATTATTCTATCAATTTGGAATCGAATTCTCACGCGTTTATCTGACAAAAAATAAGCTTGATAAGAAGCATTGTTTCTTGTTCTAATAAACTGTTTTTTTTCCTCTGTTCGGGACATAAACCACTGCAACCAGTAATTTGATCTATTGTAGTATATCCCGTATCCTTTGTTTAGTGCATGTCGATTTACCTCATCACTATTGAGAAATGATGAGGTATTCGGTGTTGTTACAGTTGTCATTGTTTGTTTTATTGGCACTGAATCAAATTTTATTGAAAGTTTCCGCTATTTAAACCCTTTGAAGAGTGAGATCACTCTTCAAAGGCGCGCCCCTTTATAAGTCAAAATCCTATTCATTGCAAAGAAAACAAACTATGACTCCGATATTGACCATGCATCAGAACCCTAGTCACAACCAAATCAAACTATAGAACATCAAATAGACAATGAGAATTCACATAAATGAAGACTAACCATGTTTTACTTATTCTAAGCTCATCCTCGCACAATTGCAAAACGAGTATTGTCACTTTTCATAAGACATAAAATGTAATAAGGACTAAAATATGTTCCTTTGACTACAAATAACAAATATTTTCCCTAGTTTGAATTAATTCGGACTAGGGTTCGGTGGTAGATCTGATACCCCGTAAGGCACCACGAAAAGGTGATCTACCAGCGTTACGGGTCTAATAATACTAATAAACTGTCTAATAAACTGTTAGTTTTTCATTCAACTAACAACGTTCGTAAACAAATGTATGTTAAAAATGATAGCATATGATAACCAAATTAGCGATATTTGGGATTACAGAGCTTGTTATTTATATGAGACCAGATTGGTACTTTCCTTTGATAGGAAATCAGACGTGGTCACGAGGAATGATCGCAAATCATCCTAAATTTCCAAAATCGACTGTTGATACCATACTGAAATGATACCGGGAAACACTATCACTGGATCGCACAAAACAAAATAATCAAAGAAGCAGAACATACGACCAGAATGTACGAGGGAAAGACCGTAAAGCTATGTCCGAGCGAAAGGGTAAAGCTATGTCCATTTAGAATCCGGAATAATAAAATCATCTGTATCTCGGTAACAGGTTGACATACAAATAAGTTTAATACATCAAAACAAGGTTAATTCACTGTACTTTAAGGAAAAATATAAAAAAATATCATTTCTCTTCGTTTCTAATGAATCGTTTGCACTTTTTTGTTTATTCCTCCCATCAAACGCTGCACACCTCCGGAGTCAACTTCTTTGGTACATTTGTTCCACATTTTGGTCATCTGAGTCGAGTCCCGAGCCGTTCCCACTTTTCTTAAGCTTCCGCTTCATTATTGCCCAAAATCTCACGATGCGCCGAAATGCGGTCAGTTGGGTGGATGCATGATTTTATCGATGAAATCTACGTTATTATTGTGGTACCACTGGATGACTTTCCGGCTGTAGTGGCAACTCGCCAAATCTGGCCAAAACTTCACTGGACCTTTATGGACTTCAATGAAAGGTAGTACGCGGTTTGAGGCATTCCTCCTTGTACAGTTTCGAGTCCATCGTCTTATTCGCCACGAACACTTTGGTATTTGCTCCGCAGCTGCATATCGCTCGCCAAATCATCAGTTTTTTGGCAAATTTGCTCATAATAGTGCCGTTGCCATGTAGAATTTTTGGCCAGGAAACTGCCCGAAATCCATTTTGAAGTAGGTTTAATCGCCGATGGGCAGGCATCCTCGGTACTTCGTCAAAACCTGCTGGTACAATTTTCGAGCTCAAGTTTTGGTGACGAAACTTTGCTTCAACGTTCTGTTTGGTTGCTTGCTGGCTGGATAAGAACGATATCCTGCTCGCAAACGATTTCTTCGGACGATTCTGCGAGCAGCAGCGTATTTTTGTGCGATTTCATTATCTGACAGTTGACTCAACACTTCCTGGTTCAGCTTGCGGTCATATGTTTCACTACGACGCTTACCTTGAGGCACTCGATCCACCATTTTCGCTCCATGAAACATTTGAGCACATCAAATATGGTTGATTTGGTGATTTTCAACGTTTTTGCGTTTTTTTTTATTGACTTTTATGGACTATCAACGTGGGTGTGCAGAATTTTTTCTCTCCTCTCGGCTTCCATCTGGAATAACTTTTGACTCACTGCACGAAACACCGTGAAATTTCGCGGTCACTTTCCATGCTGCTGCAACACAATAAGTGATTCCAGATTCTAACTGGACAGAACTTTAGTCCGGAACAATCCTGCGATCTCCTTGTGTGATTTGGTGAATACGTTGTCGTGGAGGTCAGCGTGGAGGTCTCTAGTCGTACTATGCCAGCAAGCACCCCAACACGACCCTCAAACAGAGCCTGGCTAAGGTTATAATTAACGCTGCACAATTTTGCTGTACGAGCAAGTTCTGACGAAATACAACCCACGAACAAGTATCGATGATGAAAAATATGTTAAAATAGACTTTGGACGACTTCCGGAGCACAAATTTCACCTTGACAAACGCAAAGGCGAAGCTGCAGTTGTATTCAAATCTGTCTATGTAAAAAAAATTGCTCGCAAGTTGATGATTCGGCAAGGCATGTGCCGTTGTGCGAACTACTTTTTTGCAGAGTCTAAGTAAAGGGTGCTTCGATCGAAATTTGGTCGAATTAAATTTGACGCATTTCCTTTCGCCGTGCATTAAAAAATCATTCGAAGATTTTAATTTTAAGATAAGCACTTCAGTTAGCAAAATGTCGTCGAAGGAACAGAAGCATTGCATCAAAATTTTGCACGTGCATGGCGAGAATCCAATCTACCCTCAGGCCAAGTTGGCGAAATTGTTGAATGTGGCTAAATCAACTGTTGCCAACGTATTGAAAGTGTTCGTTGAACGTTTGTCGACAGCCATGAAAGCTGGATCGGGGGAAATCGAAAACCGGAGGCCACAGCGACGACAAAAAGAGTTGCCCGCTGTTTCGAGCGCAACCCCAACCTCTCCGTCCGAGATATCGCAAAGAAGCTGGGAGTGGCGCCTTCAACCGTGAATAGAGCTAAAAACGAGCTAAACTGTCAACTTACAAGAAACTGGTGATTCCAAATCACGACGATAAACAAAACACATCGTCCAAAGCACGATCGCGAAAGTTATACACGAAGATGCTGACGAAGTTTGATTGTGTGGTACAGGATGATGAAACTTATGTCAAGGCAGACTTTAAACAGCTTTCTGGGCAGGAATTTTATACGGCAACCGAACGGAGAAATCTAGCAGATATTTTCAAGCACATTAAACTGTCAAAGTTCGCAAACAAATATCTGGTGTGGCAGGCCATCTGTACCTGTGGCTTGAAGAATAACGTTCACATTGCGACCGGAACCGTCAACCAGGAAATTTATCTGAGCGAGCGCCTACAAAAACGTCTACCCAAGAAGCACACTACGACCATCATTAGTTGTAGTAACTTGAATATGACTTAGCAAGTCAAATTTATGTTATCTCAACTGAATGGCAACAAGTGTGCTACTAGGGTACTGCCTTTCCTGAAGCGACACAATTGTTCCGTTCTATTTTGACCGGATTTGGCATCTTGCCATTACGGAAAAAGGCCATGGAGTGGTATGCTGCCAACAACATTGAAGTGGTACCCAAGGACAAGAACCCGCTCAACACGCCAGAGCTCCACCCAATCGAACAATATTGGGCCATCGTCAAGCGGAACCTTACGTAGACGCAAAAAGCTGTTGTGAGCGAGAAACAGTTCAAAGCAAACTGGCGTTCTACGGCGAATAAAGTGGACATGGAGACTGTACAAAATCCTATGGCAGGTGTTAAACGAAAGACCCGGCAATTTGTATTCGGTAAAAAGGAAGCTGAGTTTAATATTTCTCATGTATTAACTGAACTTGAAAAAATGAAATAATTTGACTTATTAGTTGTTATTATTTGATCAACTCACACGCATTACTTTTTGACCAAATTTTGATCGGAACATCCTTTACTGGCACATGCGCGTGATATCCATTGTTAGTCAGTTGTAGTTGCATGCCATGCGCGATGCAGCAATTTATGGAAGTTGTAGCAATTTTCAAAAATCTGAAATATTTTGGTGTTATGCGTAACTTTTTATACAAGGCCCTTAAAATGTATTAGGAGACGTCCTATTTGGGGGAAATGGAAGGGTCTGATTGTCCTCGTTCAGTGCAGACACAGCGAAAAAACAATACCGCAAAAGAGCAAATCCGCGCAAAGGACAACGTTCATGACGAAAAATGGCTTGGATCGTGGTATTTCCAAACCATCCAAGCAGAAGAAATTGCATGGAGGAAAGATCATACTTTCGCGGCACGGTGGTCATGAGTTAATTTTTTCTGATGAGAAATTGTTTATCCTGGAGCAACATCACAACGTACACAATGATCAGGTCTGGGCAGCAGCTAAGGGAAATGTTCCAACGCTTCTGATAAACGTGCCTCGTTTTCAAAGTCAGTGATGGTTTAGAGTGCAATTTGCAACCGAGGTAAACTACCGTTTATTTTCATCGATTCATCGATTCATCGGTTCAAAATTTCTCAAATTAAAGTGCATGAAATCATGAAAATTACATTTGTTTGATCAGTGAAACTCCAAAGAACTGCTCATGTTTGAGAGAAGGAACAATCCCACAGAAGAGTAGTAAACCGGGCAAGCGCTTGATTCAGAAGTTTGCTTTCAAATACAGGAATATGTATCGTCATAGAAGGCCCATGTGCAAAGAATCGAAAGAAGGTATCTCTCGGAGGAACTGAATATTTTTTCAAGATTATAAAAAATAATGACCCATTCTGTCTAGATGTTAAACATAATACACTTCCACCTAAAATCAGTAGTCTTCGATTTTATCAATATATATTCATACTTCTCATGTATATGGCCGAATACCATTTTTTGTATTTTTGAACTTAAAAATTTTGTTTTTTTAGTGAATATAGTTGAAACTTAATAAGAATGCTTATAACTGCAAATGCGCTTACATATTGATAAGCTCTAGGTGTAATAAGTCTATAATATATACTACAATAGATCAAATTACTGGAATAGAGGAATAAAAAAAGTCTATAATATCATGATGCTATCTAATGAGTTCGAGAATGTTTTTTTGGTTCCTTATTACCTTTTTAGATCTAATGCGTTTGAAAATACTTTTTGATATTCCTTTTTCCATTTCTCTGGAATACATTTATGCTCATGGACAATTTTCGGCCAAACGTCCATTCAGCGAAACATCCTTATGCCAAACGTTCATATGCCAAACGTCCCAAACGTCGTCATCGGTGTGTATACTGGGATAAAAAAAGGAGGCTTACGAAAGAAAATCTCTTGGGCAGCTAAATCAACCTTCCTTAAAAAAATATGTATACATAAAACGATAAAAAAAATGCTAGTAGTGATCGCGTGTTAAAAAAGTGGTGGTTGCAATTAAGTTATTGAAAATAACCAATGAAAAACTAAAATGTTCATAACTATATTAAAACTACTCACAATTGTATGATTTAGGACATACAAAAATAAATTTAAAAAAACAAATACGTGCAATAAACCTTTAACAACTTCCATACAAAAACGATTTTTTTCATGGTTACAACCTTCAAACAAAGACTAAGTATCACAAAATTCAATTAAATACAGACATACATTCGAGCAATATTATCCAGACATACATTCTAAATTTTGCATAAATACATCATACGAAGCAAAAAGAAAAAGAGTTAAAAATACAATAAAATCGAAAGCAATAATAAAATACCGTCAGCATATCAAAATCCGCAGTATTTAAGATATAAAAATCAATTAAAATATTTAAACTTTCCCCCTTAAATGAAAATTTTCCTTGCAAGGCTATACACTCACTTTGCTTAAGATTGCATCGATAAACTGGCAACGCTTATGATGCACTCACACGTACACGCGTAAGACTGAATTCTCGGTAATCAGCAGTGAAGCATTACTAATCAGTGATCACTTTCGAGATGCCGTGATTTGAATGGGGTGTTAAAATTCAAATGGTGAACACCGTGGCTTTGTGAGAAGGATGTTCCGATGAACAAAATAGCGAAACGTTTCGGATTTCCACACGAAAGCGCAGAATCTATCATCAACAAGTTTGGGGAACACTAGTCGTTCGATGAGCTGCCAAGAAGAGGCAGAAAACGAGGTCCAGCACTTTTCCCGGCTTTGTTGATAAAACTACATTCAAAACTGTACATCTGTAAACTGTCCACGAACAGCTCCTCTATGAATCTTTAAAAACGAATGGTGTACAAAGTGGCCCACTCTTTAGAAAGTTGTGAAAACAAATTAATAAAACCTTTACAAGGCCATAGAGATTTTCAAAATGTTCTAGTGAACGAAGTTATGACCACTTGAAAACCTTAATGAAACCTATTAGCTGCCTTCAAAACCAGCATACGGCCAAATGGCCACAGCTATCATACTTCATTATGGTAGCGTGGTTGGTTAAAGTTGATCTGCTTTGTTCGATTCTCTGCTGTTCTGATTTGTTTAGCAGTAAATAGTATCCAAGAAAAAAGACGTAGTGTTCCAAGATATAATGCTTATAGCAAAATATCAGAATTGAGTTTAATGTATCGTATGATGCTCCAAATCATATGCGCATTTAATTTTATGGTGAATATTGAAACGATAAAAGCTGAAAATTCATGCGCCTGGGAAATAATGCGAATTTACATCAACAAAAACAAAATTGAAACAAATATATTCGATAAATTAATCATGAATTTCCTGAAAATCGATGGAATTCAATATGGTTATCTTAAAGAATGCCGCAGTTGGTCTCCACTTTACAGTTCATTTGCATTACATATAATATTTGGTGTATTTATTTTTCCACATTTCGACATGGAGTTTTCATAAGGGCCAATGTCGCAAACGTAAACAATGGCTTCTTTTGCGAATTTCTTGAAAATGCTAACTTGCTCAAGTAAACTACCACTTCTATTATAAAGGGGAACTCCTGTTCTGTACAATCATCGTTATAATTCACTATGATTAAGTTAGCATTCTCGAGAAATTTGCGGAAAAAGTCATTGTTTACGTTTGCGACATTGGCCCTTATGAAAACTTTTTGTCGATTTCAATTATTTCTTATACTGAGCGATTCCACGAACAAGTGGGAAATTTTTCCAATTTTTAATTTTTTGTATTTTTTGATTTGCATGAAACCTTGCTTACAAGTTTTTGGGGAAGAAAAACGCCGTTTTGCATACTTGGTTCGCCATTTTGAATCTAGCCTTACTTATGAGAAGGGCCTATGAAAAATGCACATGATATCTTCAAAAAATTGTATCTCGGAAACGGTTTGTCCGATTGGTTTTGTGTCTTGGGCGGAGTTTTAGACAATTGTTGGTGCTATATGGAAAAAATATGCACGGTAAAAAAAAGTTTGGTTTTTGTGTTTTGAACTAAAATATAGATTTTCCCTTAAAAGTTACATGTCAATAATTTTTTAATTATCCTAATGTTATAGCTGACTGAAAATGCTATCTAGTGCACAGTGGGTTGTTCTGGAGAAAAATAGATTTCAATGAAAAAAATTTTTTTTTTAAAAACAAATTACAATTTTCAAAAAAGCTATTAAGAAAAGTCAAAAAAGTTTATCACTCTAGTTTTATGAAAGAACATCAAATATGCAAGCAAAAAGTACTTCGGTAACATTTTTCTAAGATGCACCGTTTAGAAGATATTACTGATTTAATATTGATTTTTTTGATAACTTAATAAGTTTTGGCCCTTTTCGGATGTAGTCCGTATTTTTCCAGTTTCAAAAGTATTTTTTCGGAAAGATTGGAAAATTTTGAGGTAAAATAACACTGACAACTTAAAGATTCGAGTGAAATTCTCTGCCTTAAAAGTATTTTGAAAAACAAGTTACAAAATCCCACTATCAGGAACAATGATTTCTTCAAGTGATTTTTGGTGCGTTGTGCTGAAAACGTGCTAACAAGTATTAGATACAGGTAATTAGATACCAGTTAGCTGTACTACTTACAGTTGGTGATTGTAAACATGGTCTTTGTTGGAACTAGTCCACCATGGCCACGCTGGCCATAACGAGGCCAGCTCCGTCGATGACCGTTTCTTAATAATAAACAAAAAGAACGCAGTCTTAGTCACCTTCCATCAAACTAGACGGCTGCCGACTGATACCTCAATCAACAACCACCGCACTCTTTATTCATTCCAGGTATATACAATTTACAATCTTCTTCAATAACAATGTACCTGAAGGTTCGACGATACCTGAGCGTTCAACTCTACCTATCTTCCAACAGTCTTTACCCAGCATTCTATGATTTCTACCCATGAGCTGTATAATAATGTCTGACTCGGTTCTGAATTCATCCAGTATCTACCAAACAGTAAATGCATAAAGGATGCTAGTAGCATAGTGATTATAGTAATTTCAGCTCATAATCCTGTGTTTTTGAACGAGATCCAGTGTTGTTTGATAACATAATAATTGTAAAGGAAAGTGTAACACGTTTTGGTGCAAAGGTAAGTTTTAAATACACATTTTAATTATATGTTTTGTGATATTTTCGTACAAAACTAACAATTGGAAAATATTGTCTATGTTACAGATTACAAATTAAGTAAAATAATGTATTCGCCCATTCAAAGACATTCAGTGTTCGAAAGAGCTGCGATATCTCACGGATGGTATCATCCAAAAACTAAAATCAATTGGATTTTCCAAGGTATCCACACTGAACACCAAGGATTTTCGTATTTGTTCGTCTTGCCGTCTACATATTGATTCAAGAGCTCACCTCACCCAAAACGAAGAACAAAGCGTAGCCGGCGGCTCAAGGATGCCAACTGTTCAGACCATACCTGATGTACCTGATTTTTTATTGCGCACAATCACCATCCCTGAAAAATAAGCTTAATTCGCTCTTTTGAATTTTGCTAATTGAGGAGTTTGCATTTGCAGTTCTCAAAAAGGTGTATCTCGAAATCGAGTTGTCTCATCGGTTTGATGTCTGTGGCGTTGTTCGGCAATAGAGAGAAAATATGCACAGTATAAACACATCCAGTTTAAATGGATTAAACTGTTAGGCGATATGCAAGAGTTGAATGCACATTTTCAACACAATTCACTAAAAATAACTGGAAGAAATCATTGTTCCTGATAGTGGGATTTTGTAACTTGTTTTTCAAAATACTTTTAAGGCAGAGAATTTCACTCGAATCTTTAAGCTGTCAGTGTCATTTTAACTCAAAATTTTCCAATCTTTCCGAAAAAAATACTTTTGAAACTGGAAAAATACGGAGTACATCCGAAAAGGGCCAAAACTTATTAGGTTATCGAAAAAATCAATATTAAATCAGTAATATCTTCTAAACGGTGCTTCTTAGAAAAATGTTACCTAAGTACTTTTTGCTTGAAAATTTGATGTTCTTTCATAAAATTAGGGTGACAAACTTTTTTGACTTTTCTTAATAGCTTTTTTGAAAATTGTAAATTTTTTTTTTTTTAATTTTTTTCATTGTAATCTATTTTTCTCCAGAACAACCCACTGTGCATTAGATATCATTTTCAACATAAAGATAATTAAAAAATTATTGACATGTATCTTATAAGGGAAAATCTATATTTTAGTTCAAAACACAAAAACCAAACTTTTTTTTTACCGTGCATATTTTTTCCATATAGCACCAACAATTGTCTAAAACTTCGCCGAAGACACCAAACCAATCGGACAAACCGTTTCATGTGCATTTTTCATAGGCCCTTCTCATAAGTAAGGCTAGATTCAAAATGGCGAACCAAGTATGCAAAACGGCGTTTTTCTTCCCCAAAAACTTGTATGCAAGGTTTCATGCAAATCAAAAAATATGAAAATTACTCGTTGCTGAAATAATATGGAACCGCTCTACTTTAATATAGGGGTTGGAAAAAATCACAGTTTTTACCAAAAAGCCAATTTATCTTCGCAACGACTACTATAAAACTATTTGGTCATTTGGTGACTTCCCTCAATGCCAATTTGCCGTTTAATGCATTTACTGGAGGCAAAATGGTTTTAAAATGCTATTTCAACTGACCTTAATAAAATTATGTGATTGAGTCGTAACACAGCATTTCAAAACAGCATATTACGAGTTCATTAAGTCAAAATAAAACCTTTGATAGGATTACAAGGATTTGATTTTAGAAGACAAGGTTTCGTTGTAAAGAAGCTGTATAGGTTCTCATAAACCTGACTAAAATATAAAACCCATTGGAACCTCTTGGTACCATGATAAAACAAAATTGATTTCTAGTGGCTTTCTTAAAACTTTAATAAAACTTAACGAAACTGGATGGTTTTGGCAATGTTACTTGGGATGTCTTTGTGTTCTCCGAAGTTCAATAGAAACCCTTGTAGGCATTTGTATTTCTCTGCTGATGTCGTTATTGTTTGACATCACTATGCTCAGATACTTAAACTTGGCTACCAATTTGCTTATTCCACCGCAAATCTCAGCCCATCGCATCGTTTGGTATTTAATTCTGAAATCTCTGCCAGAGAATTACTTTGCCTCTCGTTTGCGAAAGAAAGCCTGTAATGTGTGTAATTTCTAATAGTTTACATTTGTAGGATTGAATTTACAGTCACAACAATTGTCTCCTGATTGATGAAATTTGGCACTGAAATAAACTCGTGAATCTATTCCAAAATACTTGAGAGAAAAATGAAATTGAAATAAATCATCAAAAATCTTAGACCAAACAATGTTAACCATGTGGTCTTACGCGCAGTAGACTGGTTTTTATTTCAAATCTAGTGGTGATAGAAAGAGGCAAGTGACAAATAGCAAGGAAGGGGACGGGCCTGGTATTGAACTTCCGACCATCTGCTCAGTAAGCAGAACGGGTAACCACTGAGCTACCCAGCCACGTCGCAAATTTGCACACATAAAATACTACCGAAAAATCGTGTAGATTTTGGTGCTCTTAGACCAACACTTGCGAGTAGCATTAAGCACATAAGAATAAGTCGAAAGAGACGAGGCAAATTATTTAATCAACTACACCTTGTGTCAAATCGCGTCTGTTCCTGTTGAAGAAGTCTTAATTTTAAATGAAACCTCTATTTACGTTCCTTGACATGTACAAAATTTGAATTACATCTAGTGTAAAATTAATATTGTTTGTGCACTTATATTAAATTTTCGGAATCAATTTATATCCTCAAGAGTATGTACTTGTTCTAGAGACAAGATACAAAATTTCTTTACGAATCGGCCATTTGACTTTTTAAATTCGCTACAGTTCTTGGACCATAATCTCAAGAGAGATCATAACCTGACTCAGAAAATTCAAAGGATCAAAATTCCCATCATATACTTAAGTTACTCAAAGAAAACCTGTAACTTAATTAAAAAGCTTCATAGAGTTGTCCACTTGAACGTTTTGTTTCCATGAATGACTATAGGACTGGTGACTCTGGTTTGGTTTAACAAACTCTATAATCACTTTTGTTGCAACATTTTTCGCTACAATTTCTAGCTTAAATAGTTAACCTCAAGAAGTTGATAGTTTTAAAAAATGGAAAGTATTGAGTTGAAAACATGGAGTTTTTGGAAAAAATCTGATGTCAATCATAGAATACCTAAACTCTATCAATTGTCCTATTAGCAGAAAACATTCCTTTCAAGAAACACATCCCGATAATTGTTCATCTTCCATATATCAATGGTGCCTTACATTTCTCCCAGGTTTTCTTTATTATTTTGAATGATGCTCTGCCTGAGATGATGTTACCATTGCGCAAACAATACCAAATCTTCATCCACCCCAGCACGATTCCCATCGACCCATGATGGGTCAGCTCATTTACTATGCAAATTTGGTTGTTATTTTTACCGTCGAGCTTTTTTTTTATGCGCTCGAGCCCCTGTTTAATGTGTCAGTGTGATGTTTATTACCGGACATGCTTGGGTTCCTGCTCGGTTGTTCTCTCGCTGGTTTCGTCTTCATTTTCTCCATCAAACGCATAAAAAAATAATTACTTCTATATCCACAAACCCCCGGTGAACCGGTGGCTCCGGAGCCGAGCTTTTCCATCATATGCTTACGTAATAGTAGATCGATGTGTTTTCTGCCAAAACGTTGACATTCGTCCATGCGATTCTGAGAGCTACGTTTTGTTTGCCGAACGCCAGATTCAACGCAGTTTCATATATTTTTCTGATTTAATTCATCCCACCTTTCGTTCCCCTAAACTGATGTGACAGCAACAATACCACCAACAAACAAGATCCACCCAGACCATTCAACCAAGTGAGAATTCCAATCTAGTTATGGAGAAACCGAAATCCATCCGCTGAATTCACGCCCGGTGGTCCATGCGGATGAAATAGATCAATCAGGATTTCCTTTTTGACCAAGCGATGGTGACAAATGTGTCGAGTGGGTGGTTGCAATCAGCGGATGGAGTTTTTCTTTTTTTTCAGGCCGGTTGGATTCTGGGTTGTATTCATGGTTAGTTTTGATGTCCAGCACCGTTCCAAACCCTGGCATAGCTCCCATCATTCATCCTCTCTGCGTGTTTCGGTTCGTTAATTTGATTGACAAAAATGCGATACCTGCCACTTCAATGCAGTAAGCGCGCCATGTCCAACAGTCGGAACCGGCAAGCCACGTAGGGGCACTTTAATTCCAATGTTTATACACATGTGGCCAACCCTGCGTGTGGGTGGTGGCAGGCTGGTGATTGTGGCGGTGGCCAGTGACCAGTGAAGTGCGTTCGTTATGCTTTGCCAAAATGAATGTTCTATGCGTCGCGGTGTGGCTTGCTCAACCGGTAGCTCGGTTGGTGGGTTGGTTAGTTGTGAGTGAACATACAAAGGACACGGTTATAAGGGGGGAAAATGGGAGAGTTTCGAGCACACACAAAATAATAATAAAAAAAACAGACGCTAATACTCATTCATCATTGCAGGCAAGGGCATTAGTGTCGAAAATTGGGGAACGAGAACCTCGTGTTCCGGGAAATCCCTCCGGGGTTGTTGACGGTTGCGTGGCTGCGTTGGCAATAAAGAGAATGATATAGGTTCTATTTGGTGATTATTGTGTATGCCTTCTGTAGCTCACCAGATAGGATGCGAATGGAATTTGGCCTGGCAGAAACTCAGTTATGTGAGCTGCGATCATAAATACAGGATTTTAATAATTTGTGATCATTTGAACATCATAAATAAATGCTTCATGACAATATTGGCTCTTTAGTTAATGTCCCGGACTGTGTACTTGTTCAGGTAAAATATGATACTGGCACAAATCTCTCGGAGAACGAATAATTTAAATCATGAACCTTCCTTGGCTGTAAACAATTTTTGAAGAATGAGGGGTTTCGGGTCACATTGACCTGGATTTCAAACATACATTGTGGAATGTTTAGATGACCAAATTACAACGTTTTTGCATTTTGAACGCTTCTTGGAGTCTCAGTTTTCAGTTTCTGGTGAGTACTGCCCTTTTGACCCGACTAGCTTCAAAGATTCTGTGCCGGAAGAGAAAATGCTTTGTCACGATCCAAAAGGCGGCAACAGATACAAATATTTATCGGAAAATGCCTTTCGACGGCTCAAACTACATGAGTTTTCATGAGTTGTGTATTTCTAACCTTGAAATGGACCAATGACCATATTGGCCACACAAAAAAAAAAAATTAATTTTAACAAGCGCGTAAAATATCCTCTCGTTTAATTTCAACCTAAAGGAGGCGTAAACAGCGAAGTTGTATGCAATCATCCATACAACATACAAAAATGTTTGTAATCTGTCATACAAACGGCTAGATGCAGGCGTTATCTGACCTCAATTTACATGAAATATCCTATTAATTTCTGCCAAATCTAGCATTCCATTTATGTGCATTAGAAAACGCATAAAATTCAATGTTTTTTCTTATCTGTGCATCTTGGGACAATCCGGATACCCCAGAGAAACCGTTTAGGAGGGGACCAATTCGGGTTTCCGCCGAAACATGCCTCTGTTGTTTACATTTGAGAACATTTATTTTCAAAGTATAAAATTTATCGGAAATCAACCCTAGTGGCACCCTAGATAGCACATTCACATTCCCATTCATGTCGTTTACATTTGCAACATGAAGAGGAAATGGGGATTAAAGGTTGTGCCGATCAAAATTTGTCAAACAGTAATTTGTGTGAGTCGATGAAAATGTTTATTAGTATGTCAAATTCTTTTTCAAGATTTCAAGTTCATTCAATACAGAATACAGGAAAAATATTCAGCTTAGCTTCCTTTTTACTAAATAAGAATTGCCGGGACTTTCGTTAAACACCTGCCATAGGATTTTGTACAGTCTCCTTTTCCACTTTATTCGCCGCAGAACGCCAGTTTGCCTTGAACTGTTGCTCGCTCACAACAGCTTCTTGAGTCTTCTTAAGGTTCCGCTTGACGATGGCCCAATATTGTTCGATTGGGTGGAGCTCTGGCGTGTTGGGAGAGTTCTGTTCCTTGGGCAGCACTTGAACGTTGTTGGCAGCATACCACTCCATGGCCCTTTTCCGTAATAGCAAGTTGCCAAATCCGGCCAAAATAGAACGGAACAATTGTGTCGCTTCACGAAAGGCAGTAGACGTTTTTGTAGGCACTCGCTAGGATAAATTTCCTTGTTGACGGTTCCGGTCGCAATTTAAACGTTGCTCGTCAAGCCACATGTACAGATGGCCAGTCACACCAGATATTTCTTCGCGAGCTTTGACAGTTTAATGTGCTTGAAAATATCTGCCAGCTTTCTTCGTCCGGTTGCCGTATAAAATTCCTGTCCAGGAAGCTGTTTAAAGTCTGCCTTGACGTAATTTTCATCGTCCGTGGTACACAATCAAACTTCGTCAGCATCGCCGAGTACAATTTTCGCGATCGTGCTTTGGCCGACGTGTTTTGTTTATCGTCGTGATTTGAAGTCACCACTTTCTTGAAGGTCGACAGTTCAGCTCGTTTTTTAGCTCTATATATGGTTGAAGGCGCCACTCCCATCTTCTTTGCGACATCTCGGACGGAGAGGTTGGGGTTCCGCTCAAAACAGCAGGCAACTCATTTTGTCGTCGCTGTGGCCTCCGGCTTTTGATTTCTCTCCGATCCAGATTTCCTGGCTGTAGACAAACGTTTATTTAACACCTCTAATACGTTGGTAACAGTTTATTTAGCCACAATCAACAATTTCGCCAACTTGGCGAGAGAGTAGTTTAGATTTTCGCCATGCACGTGCAAAATTTTGATGCGTTGCTTCGATGACATTCTGATAACTGAAATGTTAATCTCAGAATCACAATAGAGGCATCATGCTACACGCACACATCTTCAAAATGAGGGGTGTGCTAATTTGTTTAATGCACAGTGAAAGGAAATGCGTTAAGTTTAAGTCGACCACATTTTGATCGAAACACCCTTTACAATGGAGACAACTGCTGTGTACAGCAGAGGTCACACCGGCCTTGGTCTGATTGGTAAGATAAGTGTTCCCTGATGCCTGACTTAGTCCATATACTTGACTGTTCAGCTTCGTCGGGTTGAACCATTTCGGCCCTATTCAGGTCAAGGTCGGACGATCGCTTGTGAAAAGATGGGTGGCACTGTTCACCTGTCTTATCATCCGAGCCGTTAATTTAGAGGTGGTTCATTCCCGTTCGACTGGAGCAAGTACGATGGCGATACGACGGTTCGTAGCATGATGAGGATCACCTTTGGAGATTAGAAGCGAAAACGGAACCAATTTCATCAGCGCTAACAATGAGCTGCAGCAGAAAATTCGAGAAATTAACCACCAATTGTCTGCTGTCTTCACCAACGCAGTGACCAAATGGGTGCGTAATACCCCATCAGCTCCGCACATCCCAAGTAACAATTTTGGTTTTATGAGGGTTCTGAAGACCATGATTTAGCTTTTAAGTGTGCTTTAAAACCACAATAAAACTTGAATTGTTACTTGGGATGGCCGGGTCATGGGTGAGGCTCGTTAGGTCGATCAAGGTCGCCTTTTCATTTCTATCAATTACCGGAAATCCGAAACTATTCTCACGTTGATGATCGAAGTGGAAGGGATTGTCAACTCTAGGATTGTCTCAAATCGCAGGAGGCTCTTACGCCAAGCCACTTCCCTAGTAGCACACTTGTTGCTATTCGGTTGAGATATCATAAATATGACTTGCTAAGTCATAATCAAGTCACTACAACTAATAAAGGTCGTAGTGTGCTACATGGGTTCTTACTGCTCAGCTCACAGGGCGTTGCTCTACCCCCAGTGGCATTCCCAGTGACCCCAGGGTGCCTCAGAACTAACTGGCGACTAACCACGTATTTGGCCAACCAGTTTTGGAACCGCTGGGGGCGAGAATATCTCCCGATCATTACTGGCCGTACTTAGTGGTATGAAGAAACCAAAGAGCCGCAGGTTGGTGATCTAGCAGTCATCGTAGAACCATCGGAGCGGAATGGATGGCTGCGCGGGTGGATTTTTTCCGTCATTAAATGGCGAAATGAGCGAAGCATACAAGTCCATGTTCAAACATCTGGAGGAGTTTTGCGACGACCTGTGACTAGGGTCGCTATCCTGGAGATTAAAGCATCGAATAATAATGAAGGTAACTCAGTACCACCGGAAGCGTGAAACCAGCAACACTTCCGATCACGGCGGTTTTCAAAGCATTGGTGAGATAAATTTCCCGGTAGTCATTTCCCTAAAAACCTACGCTAGGCAAGAAAGCAAAGAATTAGATGTTCGCTCATAAAAGTGAGGCACCAAGAGTGAACATTAATGTTTTTGCTAGAATGAAAGATATGAAGAGAAAGTGTTGAAAGTTCCGTCAGTGTTCAGCAGGTTGGAAATAGAACAGATGTTTTTGAAAGTAGAGCGAAAGGGCCATGTGTCCAGTGGTACTCGAACCAAAGACGTCATTTTTGCCTAACATCCCACTGCGGATTAGGTCGAGGCACGGACAAGTACGCCACCTCAACAGGCAAAAGAAGACGTTTGGAAGGCGCCCATGTACCACTGATGGCTTTGTGATAGTTATTCTAGCGATATATTGTGTGCACTCTGTTTTGATGCGCACATGGGAGAGGACCTCTCTCCCTTTTGGGTTTGTTTTTGATTTGCAACGTCTGAGATCATGTTAGGATGTTAGGCAAAAGATGACGTTTTTGGTTCGAGTACCACGGTACACATGCCCTTTATTTTCAACCTGCTGTAGACTAACGGAACTTTCAAAACATTCTCTTCATATGATATTCATTCTTGCAAAAACATTAATGTTCACTCGTGATGCCTCATGGTGATGAGCGAACATCTCCTTGTACATCACAATCGTTACTCCACGCACGGAGAATACATAACATAATAATTAAAGAAAGCAAAGTTAGTAAGTCTTTACTTCTTTATCCACACCGTCAAACTGCTGTGAATTTAAACTTTAAATAAGGAGACCAATTGTTAGTTTCTTGATATTATATTATTTATTGTTAAACTTAAACCAAAACCAAGGCGTGCTGCAAAAAGGATTTGAAACGCTCCAATGGAACATTTCATTTAAATGGTCAGTCTGTTTAATCCAAACGACCAATCTGACACTGAATCAGCTTTCATTGAGTCCGGAAATTTAACGCACATCACGTTTGACGTGGAGTTTGAGCTCCGGCACATAACCATCGATTTGGGCAAGGAGCCGGTGATTGAACACTGGATACCTCTTTAATCTATATTTTTATAAAACAATATCAATAATCAATAACGGATAACTTGCCTCGTAGCTTGGCCATGATACTGGATACCATTTTTGACGGAGAACTCCAGTTATTTTTCTAATTTTATCTTCTTTGTTTGGGAAATTCACTTTGTTTGGGAAAATCAACTAGAAAAACAAACTATATTTTTGATAGCGTTGTTTTTTTTTGCATTTTTTCTATCACACTGAAATAACAAAACGACGTATGGTTTTTTTTTTATTTTTTGGGAGTAAAAAGTAAACATGTTCATTGAAATGCAAAGTGTTCATACGGATCACCACTTCCACTGGACTGCACACAAAAAAGCACTTCACCGGATTCAGCAATTAAGTGCGATTTATTATTACTGGAGTACAGATATCTAGACGCATCTGTCTACACACGTGTTTCATCGAAAAACTGATTATGCTGCTATCAGTTTGATTGTAACTAATACCTATACAGACAGAGGCTATTTTGATAACGAGGGGATCTTGAGGGAAATCTGATCGTAAGAGTCGGTAGAATAGAAATTCGTGTGGAACGTGTTTGATGTTTGGGGTGGTTCTATTTTTGATCCAACACTTTTTTTGACAATACGGTGTCGAATGTACGACGTCGTTGACGTGGACCATCTTCTTTTCCTTTGATGCTACTATACTGCTACTACTGCATCTGCTGATGACGACTGCTACCGTTCAACTGCTGCCGGAGCCTGGCATCCTATGCCTTTGATCTTCGACTTCTTCGACTGACTGAATTGAGACTGAACACGGCTGTGTCCACCAAATGATGACGGAGAGCTCATCTGAAAAATGAGAGTGTGCTTTTTAAACTATATAACCCAATTATACAATGACTTGCCTGGAACGGAGGCCTCCTGGCCTCCGCGAGCACCGCAGCACCGACAATGATTTCTTGTCGCTCTGACAGAATGATTGGATGACTCAAATGTAGGAAAGGTGAACTGATTTCTGAGTTGCTCACCAGGACGAGCTGGTGATGCTCAGTGAGGCTTCAGCTAGATCGAATGACGGATTAAGGTGCCATGGATACCCCTTATCCATCAACGTAGCGTAGAAGAATATCATCTTGACCAGGAACGGTTCGAAATGACAGACACGTACGCCACCACTCACTTCTTTCATGCAGGATACGACAGATTGCCGATCATCACCAATGAATGATCAGCGAACGAAGAACGGACAGACTGAGTTTATAGACCTCAAGGTTTTCTTTTATCTTCGGAATCGAGACATGATGTTGACAGTAGCTAATGTTAGTCGCACCGAGGCACGAACAGAGTACAGTTTAGGTTTGCTCGGAAGCAGAAGAATCGAAGTTGTCACGTATCGGCAGGATGCAAATTTTGGACTCCGGTACTGACTGTCTTGCGTCTTAACAGTAACCACGTGAATGTTCCCATCTGTGCCAGCGTAGATGTCAACAACACGTCCTAGATTCCATTTTAGAGGTGAAAGATTGTCTTCTTTCAATAGAACTAAGGTGCCACTTCTTCCAGATTTGGATGTCTTCCAATGAGGGTTCTGCTATCGCTGTCAATGTTCGCTGGACAAGAAAGTGTCCGGAAGTTAACGCTTCGAAATCCAACGGATCGCTACTTATCGTAGTTAGCAATCGGGAATTCAGGACAGCTTCTATTTGGGGCAAACCTGTACACATTTCGTCTTGCTGAAGCACCTTGTCACCGATAGTGCGTTTGAAGTGCCCTTTGAATGACTTCACCGCGGCTGCCCAAAAACCGCCGAAGTTAGGAGATCTTGCTAGAATGAAACGGAACTCAATTCCTTTTCCTACTGCTCCATGTGTAACGGAATCGCAGAACAACTGTTGCATCTCGTTCAACTGACGCTGAGCTCCAACAAAGTTCAGAGCGTTGTCGCACATGACCAGGGCTGGATTTCCTCTACGTGCCACAAATCGCTTGAAGGCAGCAAGAAAGGCTTCACTGGTTAGGTCGTTCACCAGCTCAAGATGGACAAGGCAGACGAAGATTGCGACAAAGTGTTTCGTAGGATTGGATTGGCGAATTGGGTAGCGTATCACGAACGTTCCGCAGTAGTCGACGCCTACGTTCAAGAATGGTGGTGCTGGAGATACACGTTCGGATGGAAGGTCGGCCATTAACTAGTTCATTAACCAATAGTTCGTGCGGAAGCACAGAACCGCTCTCGCATAGTGGACACCAGCAACTGTATCCCAGCATGGAAATTATTGCGATGATAATGATTCAGGACCAACCTAGCCAACGGACGACGATGACATAGGATTATCGGTTGCTCCGACTTGCTGATACTGGTGTTTTGGCTAATCGACCTCCCGTAAGATTCCATCGGCGAAAATAGGATTTAGTTTGTTAAACTTTGAAGTTGGACTCATAGTCTTTCCTTTCATCAACGCAGCGACTTCCATCGGAAAGGATTCTCGTTGAGCCAGCTTAACCAGGACTGCCAGTGCTTCTTCATGCTCAGGATACGATAGAAACATCGTACGCCGCTCTTCCATGTGCTGTGTATTTTGCACGAAACGACCTATCAAGTTGAGGATGAACGAAGACTGAACACTTCACTGAATGGTTCCGTGATCGCTGGTAGTGCAACGACCTTTTTTTACTCCAGGAACTCTTCATGAACTTCTTCTTCTGGTACATCCGACGGCCAAACGCTAGCATCTTGTCGGAGCCACAAAGGACGTTCGAACCACAGGGTCTCTTACTGTATCTTGGCTGGAAATTATGTCAGCCGAATTGTCTGCACCGGCTACATGCTTCCAGGAACTTCTTTTTGTGATGTGCTGTATTTCAGAGACACGAGTTGCCACAAACATCTGCCACCTCGATGGCAACGAAGACAGCCAGTACATTATGATCGTAGAATCTGTCCAGAAGTACGTTGTGTCATGGATGCTGGTACTGCTGACAAATTTCTGGCGCCTGATAGTAGCGTGCCTGACAATTCCAGTCGCGGTGTAGTTTGTTTCCTTTTCTTTCGCTTAAGATCCTCTAACGGAGCTACCTATACCTGGAGACGAACTTCCACGGATCCGCTGAATGTGGTACTCCGGAGTTATAGGTATGCTCCGATCTGATCTGAACCCCATCCACCGAGGGATCGAAAGCGAATCTAGGGCTGCGAGAATTCTCCTGTACTCAATCCAGAAGTTCTGCATTGGTTCCGGTAGTGGTTCATCCTGGACGACTGGTCCTGCATTCCAGTCAAGTGACCGAAACAGGAAGCAATCGGAACTGGTGAGCCACCACATGCCCAATGTTTTGACAGGATCATTCGATGCCTCCACTTCTAAGATAGAACGATCGTCGAAGAGATGAGCTGGTACCTCAGCCAGAACAGCGGTAGAGTTGGAGTTCCGCTTTTTCAAATTGGATCCACCCGAGGACGTTAGCTCAACCATTTCCTTCACCAAACGGATTGCGGTTTTGATGTCATCGGCGCCTGTTATCGACTTAAAAACCCTTTTTCAATGCCTTCGTTGCAATGGGATACTTGTCGGACTCTAGCTCTGCAAGACGCTGCAAACATTTGGTAGCTAAGTACGGTGCGCATGTCGCCCCGTATGTGACTGTAGTTAACTGGTAGATGCAAATTGGTTCGTTCAGTGAATTTCTACACACAATGCACTGCCATCGTTTATCCGACAAGTACATCAGTATCATCCGATACATTTTCTTCACGTTTGTAACAACTGTTATTTGATGGAGGCGGAAACGGAAAGTGTATTGCGAGAAGATCGTCCTGGACCACTGGAGCGTCGGTCCATGGAGCTGTAGATAACGGACTAAATTTAAAGTAGCGAGTAGACAAACCAAGCAGACAACAACCCAGAAGAAAAGCCAATAATCCTAGACCAACCCTCCAAATCCAGAGATAACAATGCTGATTTTGCTAGGGCTCAATTCCAATAAACACCCACAGATAATCGATCAGAATTTATTTTCCACCGTTCCATTAACGACTGTTCCAGAAAGTATAAGCACACCTTATTTATTGGTGATTTTGAATATAATGAAATATTTCAACATGTTTTGGCTGCGTCCTTTTGTTTGCACATTTCTGAATAACATAACATCAAAAAAGTGCTCAGTTTTGTGTTACCTATCAAAATGCGCGGTCTTACTCCGGAGCAACGAAAAAGTATCGTGCACAAATGGTGCACTGTGAACGGACTCTCGTTGAGAAAATTGGCCAAAGAAGAGGGTGTAAGCGTCGGAACGGTACGATCCGACGCTTCTGAAGTATAGAGAACAGTGTGAAGATGCGGCAAAAAGTGGTCGGAAATCAGGATCCTGTAAGTCCGGATATCGACAAAAAGATCAGGGATGCCTACAAGCGAAAACCAGCGACTTCCGTTCGGGATGTTGCGAAAAAAACTAGGGACCTCGTCGAGTAATGTCATGCGTGCCAAAGAAAGACTTGGGCTAAAAATATACCGAAAGCAGAATAAACCCAAAAGGAACCCAAAACAGGCCGCATCCGTGAAACCACGGGCCCACAAACTTTTCGATTCGTTATTGTGTAGAAATTATGGGTGTAAAATTATGGACGATGAAACGTATGTGAAACTAGATTACAAAACGCTTCCCGGACCACAATTCTATACTGTAAGCAGAGACAAAGACATCCCCGAAACGGAGAAGGCAATTTTTACCAAAAAAAAATCGTTAAGAAGGTTATGGTTTGGCAGGCAATATGCGAGTGTGGTAAAACATCCAGTCCGTACATCACAACGGAGACGATGAACACTCAGAAATACTTTAAGGAATGTCTCCAGAAGCGATTATTGTCGATGATCAGGCAGCACGAAGGTCAAGTAGTGTTTTGGCCTGATTTGGCGTCATGTCATTACGCAAAGGACACTTTAGAATGGTACAAATGTCAAAATGTTTGTTTCGTGTCGAAAGACATGAATCTGCCGAACTGCCCGGAGGCACGGCCAATTGAGATTTCTTGGGCTTTAACCAAAGCAAAGCTTCGAAAATTCATAAAACCAGCGGACGACATCCAAAAATTTTAAAAAGAATAGCCAGAAGTGGTCAAAATGGTGGGAGGTACCACTGTGCAGAAATTAATGGGTCATGTTCGAGGAAAAGTCTTGGCTATGATTAAATATTTTGATTAAACGAGAGTAAAATCTATGTATATATAAATGAATATTTGTTTGTTAGTGACGCTATAACTCGAGAACGGCTGAACCAATCTTGACGGTGTTTTGGAATTATTTATTCCTTTTTGTCCAACAAAAGTACAGAGGAAGAGAAAAAAAAAAGTCAGAACATTGGAAAATAAAAAAAAATCATTTTTCCATAAAAAAAAATCACATCCTTATATATAAAAACGAATGTTTGTTTGTTAGTGAAATTTCGAAGAAGAAGTCGGAAAATTGGAAAGTAAAAAAGGCATTTTTCCATTCAAATATATAAAATTTTGTTTGTCAAAAATGCAGAAAAATCAAAAATAAATTATTTTCAACATTTTCTTCAAATTTCTTCACTTTCAAACTAAGCAAACTTCAAAAAAAAACCAATTTCTAACAATCAGTCAATAAAACATCTTCATTTCAGATGCCATTGCTTAATTGTCGCATTGAAAATGCACAAAACGTTGTTGTTTTGGATAGTTTCATTATGATATCTTATAGCACCGTAATCAACTCATGTCGGTCCGACAAGACATCATACAAAAAGCAACAATTTTTCATGAGTTGGAACTTCTAAAGAAACCGACTTCAGTATTCTAACATATGTAATACACCAATTGATAACAGATTATCAATAATATGAAATGACTGCCAATTGTCATACTTTTAGAAGCCAAATTTGCAAATATCCAAGTTCTCCAGTATGAAAATTGGCTGTCCCTTTCAGATTGACTAAAACAACGGAGGACATTCCTGCAATTTAGAAAAAAAAAACATGTTAACATAGAATACCGATTTATTGTGTGAATCGATTTTATAGATATTGCAAGCAATAAATTAATGTTAGACGGAACGAAGTCCGTTGGGTCAGCTAGTATCGTATAAAACACAAATACAATTATGATTTGCCAAATAAAATTATTAAAACTAAAAAAAACTACTTTTTTTGTTATTTTTAAGGTGTGCTTATATTTTCTGGAACAGTCTATGTATAAGAAATCAACGTATCGTTTACCAGAACGAACTTTGCTGCCAACCAAACCCAGCATCCAGTAATTTCTCGTGGAAGTGAAGAGGCGGCCTCTAATAAGCATGTAACGTTTGCATTAAAAATAATTGACATTTTTCGGATGATGATAAAAAAAATGCTAAGACAGATATTGGTTTTAATAAATTTCGCATGGAAGGTAATTATTTAAGCTTACCTGCAAAAAATTCTACGCCCTTGCGAGAGGCCTTCCGGCAATTAACCGGAACATTCGCCATGGCGGACGAAAACATGCGCGTAAGCATGTTTTTGAATTCTTTCTTCGTTTTATTTATCAATTCCTCCTCAGTTTTTGCGACAAAATTGTTAGAGTGGATCTTACGCTACAGGATTGCCCAGAATCTCTCGATGGAACGCAGCTGGGGGACATTGAGCGGGTTTGCCACTTTTCCCTCGGTTTTCCTCCTCAGCTTCTTGCCGCTCAGGGTCGTCGCCCGTCCGGAACCGGGCTTTCTTTCGATGCTCTGATTGTTGTCTAATAGTGCCAAAGTGTAGTAGAAAGCCGAAACGGGCGTATTCGGCGTCCATAAAGTGCCGATGTTCATTTTCGACGAGGCAGGGTGCTGTTCTTTGAACGCGCACACTTCTGAACGGAGTTGCTTCACTGTTTTTGCCATCACGGTTAGAGTTCTACTGATAGAGCTGTCAAATTTTGTCTGCTGCCTCATGGGTTACTACGATTGATGCTGTATGGGTAGTTTCGTCAGTGCGGGTGAAGGTAAACCCATTAAAAATCGACAATTTTTGTCCATTTTTTTTAATGCAAACGTTGACACGTGAACACATTCATACTCATCTCTTATTTGACCTTCATTCGGGCAAGGCCAGCGCCGGTATTGCCTTACCATGGGATCACCAGTTTTTACACATTGAGGATGTATGTTAGTCCCGAGTACCAGCTTTTGGTTCTCTATCAAATTACAGCTGATCTGGCAATAACGAAGTAGCAACGAAGTAGGCCAACCACGCTCATACTCTAAGCTCAACTAATGTAAAATCGAATGCACTTTTGTTCAAGTTACCATTCTCAATGATTTCAAACCACCTCTCACCCAATTTCGCTATCCAAAAGCATGTAAATAATACTATCAGTATCGTCCGGCCGTTTGATGGCGTCAATGCGTGAAATGATAAATGTTTCCCTCCATTATCGATCGATTTTCCGTGCCCAGCTGAAGTGATAGTTTTGAAATCGCTTCGACAAACGTGTGATCTCAAAACGGCAGGCCGTGAATAAACCAGATAAAACGAAATAATAAAATTTAATCAAATAAATTGATATAACTTTAGCATACAGTGTCGGTACTTTGGGGAAACCACACTTACTCATTGTGGAACTTGTGCCAGTGCCAGTGCCAGTGGTGGCGGCATGGGCTGGTCGGTGTTTCGTCGACCAACTCCGACTGGTTGGCCTCTCCGTGCCCTCGCGTAATGTAATGGAAGCATGGATATGATCAAAAAAGTCCGCTCCGAATGATTCAGGTCATGGATAAATGTATTGCTGGAATGGCGAGGTATGCTCCGGTCAGGAGTGCAAGCCGGGATTGGAGGGCGAGATGGTAATTTTGTAAATGGAAGAGAAAATATGCACAAAGCTTTAAATTCGTGTAGCTACATGAGGAGCGCATCTACCTTTTCTACCTCAAGCGGTTTCTTGGAATTTGACTTTCATTTCGTGAAATGTGATTCATCTTCCAAACAATCCCACTAAATGGCAGTTATTTAAGAACGTCAATTGATTTCATTTTAATCCTTTGATAGGGATCGAAATAAAAAACAGGACCCCATGATTGAATTGCTTGTTTATCCTCTGATAAACCGTGTACCAGCAACATTTCCGCCTCCCTCCATTCCCCATCTGATTTATCATACCCGCGCACGAAAACATAGACTCTGGGACAACTGCTCTGAGTAATCACAATGAAACTGTAATTAGTCCTATTTTGTGTAATTAATATTATCACCCGAAACCCGGGATTTGGGAGGAAAAATTCATTTGTTTGCGCTCAATCATGTTTGATACATTATGGGAGGTTGTACTGTTTATGAGGCTCCATTCAATAATTTACAAACGCATCGCTGAACAAATCAGATGGTAATTTATTTATAGTGCTTCCGTACTCTGAACCAATTTCTGGGGTAATGATTTTTTGCCTCCGCTACCAATTTTTACCTAATTGGCACACCATAACATGCTTCCTCTGCGTGCAAACACGCATTCATTCACGTCGAATTAGAAATTATGACCGGTTCCACCTTTCACGGTCGAATGCATTTGCAAATTCCGAATCCCAGACGCCACGGCCACACATTCCGGTGCTTTATGGCATACATTTGCAGTTGGAAACTGTGTCAGGGCGACACGAGCTCTATTTTCGGTGAACTGTTCAACCAGCCCTTCAGGATTCCACCGAATAGCGCGGTGGGTGGTGACGTTCAATGCAATGTAATTTATCGGCAATTTTCCAATTTTGAACTGATTTTCTGGGAACTATGAGCACATAAATGAGAATTCCACCCACCGCGTTATTCCGGACATCGCTGTTTGTGCCGGGATAAGAGGTGAAAAAACTCAGAAAAGCACGTAATTAGCAATAAATTTTAGGCTTCAATGAACATGGAAAATTGTGCTCCGAACACTGTTCCGGGAAACGAACGTGAAAAAAGATTTCCCTGCTACTGCTGCTGCTCCCGAATTCCGAGAAGATCGGTGGAGGAGCTCAGTAAGGCTGCAAAAAAAAGGATGTCAACCAAGCGTGAAAAATTCGACTGCTGACGCTATTCGGTGTGCGTTTACTCATGAAGTGAGAAGGCAGGTCACGCGATGACATTGCCTTTCCATATCTAGAGGCCCCTGCAAGAACGCAATGACCCGAGGACGATACTGCAGCAGCTGTACTGTAGATCAAACGTTAAACTGAGCCTTTTGAATTCGTTTAGGAGGAGTTCATGTTCCGAAAAAAAAGGAATCTCGTTTCTACTCGAACTGATGCTACTCGTCTGAGTAATAACCCATTAGCTGAAAATCAATAACGTTTCATGATAACCAATCAGGTTTAAAATTGCTTTAGGGGAAACGCGCCAGTTTTGACCATGGGCATATTTTAGTCAGACACAAGTTCACGCTTGATCCTTTAGAAATGGGGCACTTTCAAATGCGTGTATTTCTTAAACCTTTCTTCAAATATAACTTGCACTGTTGATGCCGCTCATCTGCTGGAGCACACCTTCTTCAGTCATGTTTTTGGCATGCTGATTCCACTAATTTTTCATCTGGCCAATGTGGTGACTGGTGACTGCTTCCTTCATCTTTAATTTCCGCTTAATTATTACCCAATACTTCAAATGGGCAAAAACGAGTAACATAACGGATCTTTAATGGCCGCTAGTTTCAGTCCCTTAGGATGAGCATTTCTAGTGTTAAAAATCACGATAAATCAATTGGAGATGGTTTCAGCCACCGCACTACACGGGAAGTTGTCCATTTTGCCCGATTCTCCCCATGATTATACCTCAAACTCTTATGTCATTTAGTTATATACATTGATGTCACCAATATAACCCTCATTTGCACTGTACTTATGTAAAATTATCCGGAGAATCGAATAAAGATGACACAGCTTTGATTTGACCTTTAGAAGTAGTCCATTTTACCCGAATTTTCCTCATACTTGAGAAAGCTTATATAACATAGAGTTTTGAGAATTGAATTCATCACTATTATCCTCATTTGCACCGTACTTATGTAAAATTGACCACAGAATCAAATGAAGATTATACTGCTTTGGTTTGATCTTCGAAAGTGGTATATTTTACCCGAATTCCCCTCATATTTTAGAAAACTTATATAACATACGGTTTTGAGTATTGAACCCATCACTATTATCCCCATTTGCACTGTACTTATGTAAAATTGACCACAGAATCAAATGAAGACTATACTACTTTGGTTAGATCTTCGGAAGTGGTCCGCTTTACCCGAATTCCTCTCGTACTCTCATACTCTCATACTAACTCAACTTAAAAAAAAACAAAAACTGAGTATTACTTGCCACGCTAGTTACTCACGACCAGAAATTCAAATGATCGCTCAAGGCTCGTATAAGCCACGTATCGCTCAAACAGCTTTTTGCTGAGCAGACCATCAATATTATCGGCTCTCATTGATCCCTCATAATTTATTATCCTCCCCATCCAAGCCGGACAATATCGCTCCTTCAAGATCTGTGAGAACACTTTATCATCTCCCAACATTTAGAAGGTTCCACAGCTTGTATCACCTATTCGTGTAACTCATAGCAGAAATTCAAACGGCAACGGCTGTTTTGGTGTTAAGGAGTGTATCGAAAAGTAGTTATAAACATTCGATGTGTTATTACGCATAAACTACTGTATATATTTTTAGCGTGTAAGCGCCATTGTGCTTTGTTTACATGTGTCAAAAACGATTATTCGGTTCATTCATTTTCCTGCTGACAAAGTTGTATTCAAAACCACAGTTGATCCCGGTGCGAGCGTTGCTACGCCTGCAACTAAATGAATGAACATTACATAGAACTGACGCTTTTTTTAATGAGTTTTTTTTTGAGTAATAAGGAGTTCAAACTTCTATCAGAACATTCTTCTTACCCAGACAATACACAGTTTGTGGCTTAGTTACCTGGATAATTCTCTAGGATTGGTTGAAATTTGTGTTTGAATTCACCATAGAAACATTTCTTGCATTCAAAAACCCCGCATACCATTTTTGATTCCATTTGCTTGATTAGTTCTCAAAGCTATGCAGAAATTTGTGTTTCATTTGTATGCGAGCCGGAAGGGGGAAGCGGTCTCAAACAATCATAAGAACCTTCCCAGCCCCAAAAATACCTGCATACATATTTTCACTCCGATCGGTCAGACAGACAGTCAGACAGAAATCCATTTTAATATAAATAAAAATCCTGTTTCCAATAACCCCACATGCCAAATGTGGTTTCATTTACTTGAATAGTTCTCGAGTTATGCAGAAAATTGCGTTTCATTTGTATGAGAGCCCCCCCCTTTCAGAGAGGGCAAAGGGGTCTCAAAACACCATAGAAATATGTCTGATCTTCAAAAAATTCCACATGCCAAATTTGATTCCATTTGCCTTATTAGTTTTCGAGTTGTGGGGAAATTTGCGTTTCATTTCTATGGGACCCCCCTCATTAAGAGGGCAGAGTAGTCTCAAACCATCATAGGAGTATGTCTCTCCTTCAAAAAACATCCTCATGCCAAATTTGATTTCATTTGCTTTATGAGTTCTCGAGTTATGCAGAAATTTGTTTTTCATTTGTTTGAGAGCCCCAGAAGCCGGAAGAGTCTCAAATCACCATAGAAACATTTCTCTCCTTCATAAACCTCCACCTGTCAAATTTGGATCCATTTGCTTGATTAGTTCTCGAGTTATGCATAAATTTGTGTTTCATTTGTATGTGAGCCCTCCCCTCTCTTAGAATGTCCACATGCCAGATTTGTTTTAATTTGTTTGATTAGTTCGAGCTATACAGAATATTGTATTTCATTTGTATAGGAGCCCCCTTTTCAGGGCGAAGAGGAATCTGAAACCATCATAGAAACCTTTCTTGCCTTTAAAACCTAACACATGCTAAATTTGGTTTCTTTTGTTGGGGTCTCAAACCACCGTAGAAACATTTCTTGCCTACAAAACCTCCACATGCCATATTTGGTTCCATTTGTTTGCTTAGTTCTTGAGTTATGCAGAAAATAGTTTTTCATTTGCATAGGAGCCCCCCTTTCTAAAGGCGGGAGGAGTGTCGAACTATAATAAGATCCTTTCCTGGACCCAGAAACCCCTGCATACAAATATGCATAGCGTTAGGGATAGTTCTCATATTTGGTTTAAATTTGTGTTTCGTATGTATGGTAGCCCCCCTTTTCAGAGTAAGGAGAGGTCTTTAACTACCACAAAAACATTTCTTGCCTTCAAAAACTCATCCATACCAATTTTGGTTCCATTTGCTTGATTAGTTCTCGAGTTATGCAGGAATTTGTTTTTCATTTGCATGGGATCCCACCCTTTCTAGAAGCGGGAGGGCTCTCGAACTATCATAAGATGCTTTCCCGGACCCAAAAACCACTGAATACAAATTTGCAAAGCAGTAGGTATAGTTCTCATATTTGGTTGAAATTTGTTTCATTTGCATGAGAGCCCCCCTTTTTAGAGGGAGGAGGGGCTTTGAACCACCATAAAAACATTTCATGCCATCAAAAACTCGTCCATTCCAAATTTGGTTCCATTTGCTTGATTATTTCTCGAGTTATGCAGAAATTTGGGTTCCATTTGTTTGAGAGCACCCCTCCCCCTTCCTCCTCATATGACGGAAGAGTCTCAAATCACCATAGAAACATTTCCTCCTTCACAAACTTTCACATGCGAAATTTGGTTCCATTTCTCTTATTAGTTCTCGAGTTATGCAAGGATTTGCGTTTCATTTGAATAGAATCCCCCCCTTTCAGAAAGGGAGGGGTCTCAAACCAACATAGAAACAATTTTTTGTCTTCAAAAACCACCACATGCTAAATTTGGTTCCATTTGCTTGATTAGTTCCCGAGTCATGCAGAATAGTGTGTTTTATTTGTCGTAGTGGGAAGGGCAAACCAACATGAAACATTTATGTTTAAAAACACACTGCTACGCCGTTTGTGAGGGTTCCCAGTCGAATATTTGCTTTGTGGGACCTCATTTAGAGAAGCTACCATTGACCTTTTGCCTTCAAAAACTCACACATGCTAAATTTGGTTTCTTTGCTTGATTAGTTCTCGAGTTGTGTAGAAATTTGTGTTTCATTTGTATGGGAGCCCCCTTTTCCAGTGAAGGGAGGGGTCTCAAACCATCATAAGATTATTCTCCGGCCCCAAAAATCTCTGCATACAAATTTCACGCCGATCGGTCCTTCCTGCTCGCGAGTTAAATCGTGACAAAGGAAACCCCAACTCATTTTTATTATATAGACTAGCTGAACCCGGTGCGTGCTGCTACGCTTGCAACTAAATGAAGGAAAATTTAATATAACTGGCACGTTTATGGTTTTTTTCGCAATGAGTTTTTTTTTCTTGACTAAGCATGGGTTCAAACTTCTATCAAAACATGCTTCTTATCTGAGAAACACACGTTTTGTGTTTAAATAAGCTGGATAATTCTCATTTGTGGTAGAAATTTGTGTTTCATTTGTATGGGAGCCCTCCCTTCCAGAGGGAGGTGGTTTCTCAAACCACCATACAATCATTGCCTTCAAAACCCCCCACATTCCAAATTTGGTTCCATTTGCTTGATTAGTTCTCGAACCATCGCACTGGGCTCATCGATTATAATAAAAATTTGAGTTTAATTTGTTTGAAGCTCCCCCACTCTTCAGAAAGGGGAGGGGTCTTGAACTACCATAGAAACATTCGTGCCTTCAAAACCCCCCACATGTCAAATTTGATTCGATTTGCTTGATTAGTTCTCGGTTTATGAAGAAATGTGTGTCTCATTTGTATGAGAGCGCCCCTTCCTGAGAGAGTAGGGGTCTCAAACAATCATAAGAACCTTCCCCAGCCCCAAAAACCCCTTCATATAAATTTTCACGTTGGTCGGTTCAGAACTTCTCGAGTCTATAAGGGTCTGACAGACAGACAGACAGACAGAAATTCATTTTTATGTATATAGAAATCTAGCCTCCAAAAACCCCCATATGCTAAAAAGGTTTCATTCACTTGATTAGTTCTCGAGTTATGCAGAAATTTGCTTTTTATTTGTATGTGGGCCCCATTTGAAGTGGGGAGGGGTGATGAAGTGCCATAGAAACATTTCTTGCCTCCAAAAACCTCAACATGCCAAATTTGGTTTCATTTGCTTCATTGGCTCTCGAGTTATGTTAAAAATTATGTTTCATTTTTATGGAAGTCTCCCCTTCCAGAAGGTGGAGAAGTCTCAAACCACCTTAGAAACATTTATTTCCTTCAAAAACTTCCACATGCCAAATTTAGTTCCATTTGTTTGATTTGTTCTCGAGTTATGCAGAAATTCGTGTTTCATTTGTATGAGAGACCCCTCTTTCAGTAAGCGGAGGAGTCTCAAACCACAATAGAAACATTTCTTGCCTTCGAAAACCTCCATATGCCAAATTTGGTTCCATTTACTTGGTTAGTTCTCGAGTTAGGCAGAAATTTGTGTTGTTTTTGTATGGAAACCCCCCTCCCTCCCCCTTCCAGATGGCGGAGGAGTCTCAAACTTCCATAGAAACATTTCTGTGCCTCCAAAACCTCCACATGCCAAATTTGGTTCCATATGCTTGATTAGTTCTCGAGGTTATGCACAAATTTGTGTTTCATTAGTATGAGAGCCCCCCTCTTACAGAGGGCGGAGGGGTCTCGAGTTACTTTAGAAACATTTCTTGCCTTCAAAAACCTCTACCTGTCAAATTTGGTTACATTTACTTGATTAGTTCTAGAGTTATGCAGAAACTTGTGTTTCATTTGTATGGAGCTCCCCACACCAGAGAGGGAGGAGGGGTCTCGAACTAACCGTAGAAACATTTATTGCCTTGTAAAATCCCCGCAATCCAAATTTGGTTCCATTTGCTTTATTAGATCTAGAGTTATGAAGAAATTTCAGTTTCATTTGTATGACAGCACCCCTTCTAGGAGAGGGGAGGGGTCTCAAACTACCATAGAAACATTTTTCGCCACCAGAAAACCCCACATGCCAAATTTGGTTCCATTTGCTTAGTTAGTTCTTGAAATATGCAGAAATTTCTGTTTTATTTGTATGGGAGCCTCCCTTTCTAGAGAGGGGAGGGGTCTCAAACTACCATAGAAACATTGTTTGCCTCCAAAACTTCCGCATGCTAAATTTGGGTTCCTTTGCTTGATCAGTTCTTGAGTTATGCAGAAAATGTGTTTCATTTGCATGGGAGCTCCCCCTTTCATAGGTGGGAGGGGTCTCTTACCAACTTAAAAATATTCCCCGACCTCAAAATCCCCTGCAAACAAATTTTCATGCCAAACGGTCCTTCCGCTCGCGAGTTAAATCGTGACAAAGGAAACCCCAACTCATTTTTATTATATAGATGTCGCGAATTGAATTTGAGACTAAAAAGAAAATTCTGCACACTTGGTGCACCGAAAAGGGTGTTACTTACAACCAGATTGCGAAAAGAGTAAATGTTCACCCGGCAAGTGTAAAACGCATCATCGAAAAGTTTGGTAAGGAGTGCTCCCTCAAGGATTTACCAAGAAGTGGCCGGAAACTCGGCTCCAGCAACCCCGATTTGGACCAAAAAGTTGTGGATTATATTCAACGGAACAAATCTGCCTCTACTCGCGATCTAGCCAAGAAGTTCAGGACCAGCATCGAATGATTCAACGAATCAAGCGCAGGAATGACTTGAAGACGTACAAAAGCAGAAAGTGCCCAAACAAACTCCGGAACAAAAGTCTCGTGCCAAAACCAGGCTCGAAAGCTGTACAGCTGCATTTTGGACAATGTCGACCAGTGCATTTTGATGGATGACGAAACATACGTTAAAGAAGATTCAAGAACGCTACCGGGGCCGCAGTTTTATACTAAATCTGTTGGGGAACGTGTGCCAACCGCAGATACGACTGTTGCGGATGGAGAAATTCGGTCAGAAGGTGCTCATTTGGCAAGCTATTTGCACATGTGGCTTGCGTTCTTCAATTTTCTATACAAAAGGAACTATAAATGCTGAGATTTATCAAAAGGAATGTTTGAAGAACAGGTTGCTACCATTGTATAGAAAGCACCAGTCCCCTCCTCTCTTCTGGCCAGATTTGGCATCGGCACATTACGCCAAATCCACTCTACAGTGGCTGACGGAGAATAACATCAAGTTCGTAGAAAAAGACATCAACCCACCAAACTGTCCCCAGTTGCGACCGATCGAACGCTATTGGGCAATAGTCAAGCGTATATTTAAGAAGGATGGTACAGTGTCCCAAAACATGACCGATTTTAAGAAAAATTGGGCAGCGGCATCCAGGAAGCGCACAAAGGTCACTGTGCAGAATTTGATGGCAGGTGTCAAATCAAAGGTACGGGCATTCTACAGAAATGAACATGATGACTAGTTTTTCCGTTTGGATCTTTTGTAAACATGTTAAGCTATAATAAACTGAAATAGTATGTTAATTTTAACCATGTTTTCATGCCTATTTTATTATTTGGAAGTTTATAACTACTTTTCGATACACTCTTAGTAAAAGGCGCAAAATTGGGTTCTCGAGAAAAGTGAAAATACATTATCGCCCGAAAAGTAACGCCGAAAAGGAATGAAATTATCGGCTCTCTTTATAGAGTGAAAAGATATTATCATCGTTGCTTTTCTCGCGAGAAATTTTGCTTGATCAAATATCTCTCGCCCTTTGTGCCAATTTGGTCTTTCTCAGCAAGGACAAAAAGGAACATTTTTCTTCTCAGATCGGTGAAAATTTCAATCCCTTCTCACAACTGAGTAAAAGCAATTCTCGTTCTGAGTTAGAGCTCACGGCCGTGTGTTTTCTTAATTGTCAAATTCCTGGAGTGAAAAAATCAGTCACCATTTTCTTGTATTCGAAAATTCAGAAAGCAAAATGCTGACGAATAAAAATCTTTCAGATGCGTATCAGAACTCCGAGAACGTGTATTCCAAATCATATCTGCAACAATCGATAAAAATGACGAAGAAGTACAGGAAATCGTTAAAACCTGGATGAAACAATTTATGCGCCGTTGGATTCAGTGCCGTAGCCGAACTAGATTCATGGAAAGGGAACAGGAGTAGCTCGATTGCGATTACATGGTGAGTATATTATCCAACTCGTATTGGAAAGGAGGCAAATTTAGCGTCTCTTTAAACTCAATTGATAAGGATGTAGCTATACGCACTTGCAAATTGTAGATGTCTCCACCATACGTAAACAATGGGACCGTCCATCGATGGAACAACTACTGTTTAGCATAGCGTTCGCCATAGCCGTGCAGTGTTTCATAAAATGATTAACTCTCTGTCTGTTTTTGTGGTCAATGTGACTCCAGCAACTTTGACACGCTATATCTTTATAGTATCAGAACCGATTTTGGATTTTAGTTCGGGAGATGATAGAGGCACTCTCAAACTCAAACTTGGGGATGAGTTGGTTTTAAATAACTTGAAAATAATGGTGATATAATGATATAATGATTTTCTTGGAAATATCTTTAAAACTAATAATGGGGCTAGCACAAGCTAGAGGCAATTTTTTTTATACTTCTCCATTGTACGGTAAAACTTTAACATTCTAATCTAAAATTATAGTTCTAAAAATTGTTGGACAGACAAAGGGTTGAGATATTACATGACTATGTGTGTGTGTGTGTGTGTGTGTGTGTTTTTTTTTTACAAGGGTTGAAAGGCCATCAAAAATCTGTGTGATAGGCACCTGAGACACCACACAATGTTCAGGCGAACAGGGTTGGGCTCCTGCCCGACCTGCTAAAAATGTGCCTCCCGGAAAAACCGGATCCCTTATCCTCCTTACCTTGATCCCCCCGGGACCACAAAATGCTGCGACTACTTCGGAGGGGGGGTGTCTGTGCTCATGCACTTCTTCTAAAATTTCGACCCCCAGCTAAGGCTAGTTCACCGACTGGCTGGATGATCCACTGCTCCGCTGCTACGTTGTATCCATCTCTCGAATCCTCCTGCTTCCCTTCGGCGTCGAGGGTGGTCCACCAGTTCCGGTGAAGGAAACTTCCGCACTGATGGTGCCCGACTACCGGCGGTTATCGCAGGGACGCTAACGCCGCGATTGGCCGACTTCGTCTTTGGGTTGCAGAGGTGGTCCGACAGTTCCGGTGGTGGATGACGTCCGCACTGGTGGTGCCCTACATACCCGAAGCACTTTCTTCTTCTTTCTTCTTTCTTCAGCAGGCTGGCTGTTCGAGTGCGAGGTCGGCCCGACGATTCCGGTTGGCAGAAAACTTCCGGTTCACCGGCGCCCCGACGACCGAAGCCGAACACTGCTCACTGTGCTGGATACTCCTCAGAACCGGCGCTTGTTTGCTGGTCCTGTCTCCATTTACGCTGCAGCTCCGACAGTATTTGCGTCACGACTCTGCTTACCGCGTTCCACGTGCATTCCCCTTCGCAAATCCGCAAACCTCGGACAGTCGAACATCACGTGCTCTGGAGTCTCCTCTCAGTTGGCACACGCCGGGCAGAAAGGTGACGACGCATGACCACACCGGTGCAGGTATTGGCGAAAACAGCCGTGCCCGGACAGGAGCTGTGTGAGGTAAAAGTTCACCTCTCCATGCTTCCCTGTTCACCCACGTCGACACATTCGGGGATGAGCCGGAAGGTGGACCTCCATTTTCTCCGCATTGTCCCACTCCTGCTGCCATTTGACCATGGATTCTAGCCTCGCCGTCTTCCTAACATTACTGGTTCCTCTCCGTTGATAGCATTCGATATCCTCTGCTAGGGTTACGCAGATTGGAATGTGTGTGTGTGTGTGTGTGTGTGTGTGTGTGTGTGTGTGTGTGTGTGTGTGTGTGTGTGTGTGTGACCTGTGTGTGTGTGTGTGTGTGTGTGTGTGTGTGTGTGTGTGTGTGTGTGTGTGTGTGTGTGTGTGTGTGTGTGTGTGTGTGTGTGTGTGTGTGTGTGTGTGTGTGTGTGTGTGTGTGTGTGTGTGTGTGTGTGTGTGTGCAATTTAACACTCATTGGCCGGCAATGGTATTATGGAAGAAATCTGTTTACAACAACAGTCCCTCAAGTTTACAACAACAGATCATTGGAAGCAGCTTTCATCCGAGAGCTAGAAAGTGATAGCTCTACTGCTGATCCAGCAACCCATTTCATAATGTGTGGAGAGTCACGCCCATTCCGAGGTTACTTTCACAAACAATAAGCCCAGCATGTAAGCATTACCGATATCATTTGGATAATGGCACTGCAACACACTTCCAGATTTGGAACTGATAAATTTTCAAACCAGGCACGTATTTGGTATTATTTAAAAATAAGGTTATTGTTTTATAGTTGGTTATAGTCAGATACATCTCACCCATGGCCGCTTCCTTAATTACACTCGCTCTCTAGAGCTTCATTTGGAAAAGATAGACTGCAGCGCCATCGCTGCAGCACGATTTGGAACTAATAAGATAATATTAAAAGACGATTTGTTATGCACTGAGAAATTTTGCTGAATATGTCAATTCTCTACAATGAGTCTGGAATGTTTTATATGCATTTCTGTTAACACATGGAAACTAAAACTTTCTTCCCTTCGTAGCAGATTCCCAGAGGACAATGTTACCGGAACCAGTTTTTTTTCTTCCAATTAATTTTTGAGCCCAGAACCTTTCAAATGGGGCATAAACATCGACTCTAAGGTAAAGTTTCGAAATTCTACGATCGGTTGAAATCCGGGTCAATATTGGCACTTATGTTATGGGTCACTTTTATGTACAGCCACCAACTTTAATTCACTTACATTGCACTATGCTGAATTTACGCTCCCAGCGCACAGTGCACAGTGGTCCAGTAAGCTACTTTAGGCGGACATGAGGTTTTCATTGGAAATTTGTGGTATTAGAGCTTTGGTTACTTCTGAGAACTTGTTGCAAACTAATTGTACTACAATTTGCATGAAATTATTTTTTTTCTTGCATTAAACGCAAGAGTGGCGTATACTCTAACATTTTTATGAGCCAATATCGTGATATGATATGTTCAGCAAAGTTATAGAAATTTTTATTTTAAAAAAATTTGTAGAACATTTTTTTTGTCTAGCTTCAAAACCTACTGCGATAATTCCGAATTTTAGTAAATAATCGTTTTTCGACTAAAAGTCATTCATTTTAAACTTTTACCAGCTTGCTATGTTCTACAAAGTTGTTTGATTAGACATTTGCTACAATTTTGCTGAATACACCATAGTTATATTTCTTCTTGTTTTCATTTTATAGTAAACTTACAGTTGAATTTACGCCATACTATAGGCCTTACAACATGAAATGGAGCACCTGAAAAAAATATAGCATACCTTGACTTGATTCAACACACCTTAGAGTACGTTTAAGAAGAATTTGGGAGAGATGATATTTTTCTATCTTTTTTGTACAGTTTGGTCAACCATCATTTAAATCTGCGCCGGGTATTATAAAGTTTTCAGTTCGCCTTTTCGGGCTTACCAATTACTTTTTCTATCAATGTTTTTTAAATCCCCGACATATTTAATCGCACCCTTGGATCCCTTTGCGCAAGAGTTCGCACATTTAAAGGTCAAGTAGCTCAGAAAAGTGTCGTTTATTTACAAACTGCAGTTGAGTTTGAGTTTCCAGTTGATTCAGATTGTGTGATTTGAAAATGCTCCGGAAACATTTGTTCAAAGTGTGGCTGCAGAAATATGGTAGTTCAAGTACCATCAAAATGCAACATGTCCGTGATTTCGTTCTAAAAAAAACTGTTTGTCGCAGGACGAAAGCAAGCGTATAAACAAAAACGTGTCCAAGTTGTGCTCTGAATTTAACAATCGCTGGAATAAGGCAGGAAGAACGCAGAAAATTGTTGAAGTAAACAACAAGAGTTGGTTGAATTGTAGTGCATTTACTTGTGGTAATGCGAATGTTGGAAGGCCCAGAAAACCGTTTTCTGACCTGAATAAACAGAAAAAAAGGCAGATAGTTGAAGGGTTGTGGCAGCAGGAAACCGTGAATGATTTGGCGTTTGCAGCAGGAATGAATGCTCAAAGTGAGGGATGCGAAGATTTGGCAAAACTATTGCAAGAAGATTTACAGGCATATCTCCTACCAGTACCAAACGAATGAGACGAGCATTGAAATCCAAAACTGATTTACAAAAGCATCGTAGCTGTCGAAGGACTTGCGTTTGTTATTGATGGCGATTACAAAAAGATCAGTGGATACTTCTTCGAAAGACTTCTAAGCAATGCAACGCACCACACATTACACTATACACTTAGAATTATGAATTTTGCACGAGACGTAATTCATGTTTGTTAAAAGTCCGGGAACATAAACAAAAATTTCGTGTAAAATTATGTTTCCTGAAACCGAAACATACGCAATTCTATGAAAAATGGGTTTGATTGGATTTATTTTCTCATTTCTTTCAACTCATTCTTATGTGCAAAAGGACGCTTGCATGTGTCGGTCTCAGGGGACAGACATTTACATGACATTTTGGTAGTGTGTAGCTACAAAAACCTTGTGGGGCCCCTTGAAAAATATCTGCCATACCGTAACAGAGTCGTCATCACAGAGGTATCTTGTTATGGTTGTATATGAAGGAGGGATTTTCACCCACTGGTAATTTGTATTTTATGGATGAATCGTATGCCTTCATCTACAAGGTTATGACGACCGAAAATAATCCAATTCAAGAAGAAAGCTGTTACATTATCCTTGCATGAAAAGGAATTCCTTGACGCACAAATCGAAAGCTTGATGCCAAGCTAGATCTCAAACTTCCGAATCCATCATACGATGTATTGTAGTATGATCGATGGAAAAGTTCGCTCTGACTTGACTGGTAGCCGGTAACGGCAACACTTGTATACCAAAGTACGCGTCTTTAAAAGCATTAGCATTAGCATTAGCATTAGCATTAGCATTGACGTTTGCACTCCTCGTGGATGAAGCTACGATGAGGAATAATTCGTTGAAGATATTGCATGCCACCATGAAACGCAACCAGTTACCGATACGTTTTTTCACGCAAAAATCTCCACGAAGACACTCCTCGATCGCTCACCTGGCCACGTCCATGCAACCGTTGGTGATAGGAGGGATTTGTTATCTACCTTAAGGAAACACGGGGAACCCACGTAGACTTCAATAGATATCAAAGGAAAACAGAAATGAATAGTCGGAGAGAATAGATTAATAGAATGCCCTGTTTGGTGTACAGAACAGCAATTTAATCAAAAATGGTCGTTGGGAGCATCTTGTCTAAGAAGGTTAAGTGATGCTCCATTTCTCTTCAAAACAGTTGGAACTTTAGCATTAACTATAGTCCTAGCTCCTTATAGCTTATGGTTATAGCGTCATTACGCGCTCTCTGAAAAGAGAAGAATGTCTGAAAATATAAGAACGGGTAGTGAAAGAGAACTAGTCAGAATGAAGCCAAAAATAATATATACTGTCACACCCAAAATCACGTCCAAATTCTACATTTACAACAGCTTCTTCGATAATATTTGGTAATCTCAAATCTAAACCGCAAAGTGTTGACAATTAGCCACAAGACTGAATACTGGGTTTTGGCAGCCTTAAATTTACATGATCGTTGTCTTTTGTGTTATAATAACATCCGACATATTTTTAACGCAGTCGGTTCCACGCGGCACGACAGGTGACAAGTCCAAATTCGCACTCTTCCGGGAAAGATCATAATATGATTACTTCATGCTACATAAGATACATAACAGATCGAACTTCACAACGTAAAATGTCATGCTCGAAAATTAAAGCTGTAGGAAAAGAAAAGGAATGTTACAAATTCATTTTTTTTTCAGTGATACACGTCTACACAGCGGTACACACATTGTTTTTTGGCATGTAATATTAATTAATCCGAATATGGCGACAATTTAGCATCCTCAAAATATTTTAGGATGAAGGTTTTTCATTATTTAATTTCTTTTGTTCTCACAAATTTGGATATGCAGGGACAAAATGAATCCTAAAGGATAAGATTAAGCTAAATTTTGCTACGGCGATCGATGAAATTTAGGGCTGTTTTCTATTTATTAAATTGAATTACCGCATCCTGATTTTTTCTGATTGTTTTTTGAACTAGATCTGTAGGATCAAAACAGGCATCAAAAAGCATTTGAATTTGGACTTACAGTAGCAGCATTTGTGTTCCTGAACCTATTTCTACGTCATGTCGTGTAAGTTATCGTTTCTATTTTTGTGGTCATGTAAATTTAAGAACAGACGCAAATTTCAATCAAACAAGCTGCTCCTTATGGACCTAAATTTACACGAGTTTTTCTAAGAGTGTAGTATTGAAGTAGTTACCGAAATAAGCTTATCCACTTCCACTCAACATTTCGCCAAAAATGTGTCGTAGACCCACTTCTCTCTGCGCATCACGTCTTTACAACTGTTGGACGCCAGTTAATAATGAATTGTACACAAAATCAATAATATGTAAATAAATACTATCTCTAACTTATTTGTTTCGGTATAGAGATTTACCAGTGAATGTTATGATAGTATGGCGTAGTAAAACATGTTTTGCAAGCTTACCCATATAATAACACAATTGGGCTTAGATTCCGTACCGCGTCCAACAACAAACGCTAGTATTGGTTTGAATAGTTTTAATGAGACATGCGTGAGACTGATTTAATAATATTTTGATACTAATTGTTGATTATTGTTAATTAATAATTACCATTATGTTTTCAAAAACTTACTACCAAATCCGCATGGGTGAGGTGAAGAAGGTTTCTCTCACTCCCTTGTGTCGATCCTTGAATTTAACCACCCAATCCACTGGTGTTGTCCGCACATCCGCACCTGCTTCCTTTTAACCACTGCTTAAAAGATTTGATTGTTCACTCTCTTACATAAAAAGTTTATTTCATTCCATTGCGAAGCAAAATGATGAATGTAAAAAAATCTACATTTCAAACGAGTTTTCACGTTCTGAGTCTACGCGAACCTTCGATACTGCTAGCACAAACGGTTGTCGTAATTTGTGGAATCAGTCACTTTATATATTACGGATAGATATTCACTAAGCACCAATACTATATTTTCTCACTTTCACATAAAGTTGATTAATTGATTTCCCATATGGAAATTTTCGCAGAATTGAGCGAAAAAAAATGACAGTGAAGTATAAAACACATCCGCTTGCGGCCAACGCTTACCACGTTTTTCACCAAAGTACGCGTCTTTAAAAGTTCTCAAATTCGTGGCAACACAGCTTTACGGTGGGAATTGAAATAAAAAAGTTAGGGCAAAAAGAACATTTTTTTTGGTACACCCTAAGTTGATGAGGAAAAATTGCTCTAAATCAGTCAATTTTCAAGCTACAAAAAATTTATTCATGAAAATTCCATGAAATTTTCTGCGCTACAACTTTGCTCAAAAATGTAAACGTCTATTTCTGCAAATAACAAAGTTAGTTTTTGTATTTCCGTTAAAATGGGGACCACCCTAATTTAAATCAACATAAAAAATAGGCCTTAGTGATACAAACCATGTGATAGAACATTACTTTGCTGAAAAGTTTCCAGTTTAGGCGCTGGGAGCGTGTTTCCTCGTAAATTCGTGATCTGGACCATAGTGCATTGTGGCTACTGGGCCAGACCTTATATACATGTCATTGTCCAACACCAGCAATCTAATCTTCAAATACAAATGGTATTTACGTTTGTTCTATCAAATACCACGCTCGCTTTTATTTCCACTGTGGGTTCCAAGGAAAATATAGAAGCAGACCCATCGATCTGGCAGCATTACATACAAAGAATAAGTTAAGTATAAATAACACCAAGCTAGAGGGAAAAATGAAAAACAAAAATCTAAAACTACAACCAACATGAGAGGTTCTAAGGATGTTAATGCTTATTCATTTGGAATTTCATTCATCCGGCTTATTCATTGCCTTCAATAACATATTCATGCTTCCCCTTCACACCTTCAATAAAAAAAAACCCGTCTAGCTCTTGACACCACTCTGCCATATATCTCCATTTCAGTCAGCTCAACCCGAAAGTACGCTAATTAGTTTTCACAGACTTCTAAACACTGGATATACATATTTAAATGCTCATAATAAGCCCTCCCCCCGCTATGGAAATGGGAAGGGGAGGCCTGAACTCTACGTCGTTAGTCATACAAACTACTTTCCAGCATAAATTCGACGTCCCCCGAATCTGCACGCTTCCTGTGTCAGCCCTTTTCCACCGGCAAACTAAACCCGACCCGACCGGAGGATGTGTAAGTTGGCGGGTGTGAAGCAAAAACTCATCAGCAGGACAACAAGGTCGACGGTGCGGTACGAAGGCGACGACGACGACGACGACGACATTCAACATTCTAGTTTCTAGCGACGCAACCACGATGGATGCTCCAGCTCACATTTGCATAACGCTCTGGAACACCGAGCGGCATTGTAATAAATTTATGCACATAATTATCAACGAAAATACGTGTCATAATATAAATATACATATATTTTTAGTTTTACAAAACACTGTTTCGGGAACGTCTGCTCGTTTTTTTTTTATTTATAGCAGGTGGGGGGGGGGGTCGTTGGGTCACCGGATCCGACCGTGTATGAGTTGTTAGGCACAACCCTTTTCTGTCAGCCGACGTGCATATATGAATTGCGGTACTCATTATTTTCGTTTCGAGGGGGGGCTTGCCTCCACAGCTCCACTTTGACGTAGGGCACGAGTCCGCCGGCTTCGTCGTCTGCAGCCGTTCTAAAAAGGGAAAATCTTTCCGGCTAGTGGAAAGCACTTCCGTATGGCGACTGAAGCTCGGTCGGCGTCGTCGTCACATAACCAGGATGAAGAATAATAATCGGGTTAACTTTGTTCACTTGGTTCAATGTACGGCGACGCTGTGAACGACAGTTGGAGTGCGGACCGAAGCGCGACGATATTAAATATGACATTTGAGCAGCCAGTTCGGGGCAGAAAGGAGTAGCTATAAGAAAAAGAAGAGAAAAAATGTCACTACATTCCTTTTTGTTGTCACGCGGCTTGCTTTGCCGGATGGCAGTTCATAAATATCATTACGAAAGGTCATTGCATTGTGCATTCCGGTGCGGTGGGTTTCAATTTTTTTTATTAATATTCGGACGACTTTTGCTTCATGAAATATTCGCAACTGAACAAATTTAGCGTTGGAGTCAGTTGAATGATATGATGAAGATGAATTGAATTAAGAATGAAATTTTGATTTTCAAATTGATTACCCTTGTATTTGAGATGTTTTGTTTGATCACAATGCTTTTTTTTCTCGTTTCAGGTAATTTCAAGAGTCATGCAAAAATTGGAAAGCATTTGGTGGTAAATGGGAGAAGGAGGAATGCTTAGAAGACTTATTCTTCCATGTTTGGTTTCCTCGAGTGAATCGCTCAGTAATACTGGAAACTTCTGGATCAAACATTGCTTGGAATAGAAAGGCCATTGTAATTAAGGTTAGTATGTAAGGTTGGAAACAGTTGAAGAATATATATGTTTTTCTTTTGTTTTGTTATGAAAATTCTTTGTACTAAGTAGAATTTAATTGATTGAACCCTACTAAGCTAAAAAGCAAGGGAGGTCTGTTCGAACTTTTTTTTCTCAAGAAAGGGAAAGCAGAATGGATTTGGGCTTATGTTTGTTATAGACTTGCATTTAAATTGCCCTTGCAGAAGTTTAATTTATTTTAGTACCAGATTTGGCAGTATTTTTCGTATGTCATGGAAAAAACACCTCTAAACTTTTCTAAAAACAATGAATTTTCAAGACGAGAAAAATACCGTTCAGTAACCAAATACTAATGTCAGCTTTCTAACACACGTAAAAGTTAGCGGATTGGTTGAACCTTTATGATGCAGGACTGACGTCTCTCTATTCTATTCCTGTATAGGGGCGCCGTTCTAAAATATCTGAAATCGAAAGCGTTACGCCCATTGGCGGAGCTAGACAATTAGTCTGGAGGGGGCCTACCCGAAGGATTTTTTCGTTTATAGGCATATTGAAAAGAGCCACGAAAGTGGCGTAATTGTTGGGGACATGTTATTATAATTGTAACATCAAAACAAGTTTCATCGAATAATTAGGTCTATTCTGCGCCAAGATCAGACAGTTCTATCTTATTTGTCTTACTATCGTTTTCCGATGAAGCTGATGGAGTTGTAAGTTGAGGAAGAACACTAGAGTTGCTTTCAATTGTTTCGGAATTATCAACGTTAGATCTATGGAATCGGAATTCTCAGTGTTCTGAAAGAACAGTGGAGAAGTAAATATGTTGTCAATATAATATCAATCCTTTGGTTTTCGTATCATAAGTGATACTTTCAAATTAAGCGTTTTGATATGCAGCGATTAGCTTAAAGTAGCTCCTTACAGAAAAGTCTGAAAATACCTGAGGCATGGTGTCCCTAATAATCCGTGGTCAGGGGTTAGAACCTCTGGGGCTAGAACCCCTAGAGTATTTATTTTTTAAATAACTATCAAAATGAACTAAACAAAGATTATTTTTCTTCGTTCCAACAAATTTAAAAATTAATTTTCATTTATTAACTTCACTTCAATACAAAAAATATCGACAAGAAAATATAGAAGATGTGCGAGAAAAATGTGCGAAAAGAAGCAAAGTGAGATTTTAGAGGGTGATTGTCTCCTGGAGTGAGGCGATAATGCGTGAAATAATACTCTGAAGCTATAGGTTTTGCGACTCTAGAACCGCTGTATGATAATGAAGACTACGGCTGAGTTGTTGCCGATCGAAACGAATATAGTGATGCTTGTGTTGATCAAGTGGTTGAAGAAAAAAAAAACAAAACAAAAATGCTAGAACAAAATACGAAGAGAGAGAACGTTTCATTTTGTTATAACACCTGTTTCTTCGTTGGATGACTGGAAATTGTAATTCTTCTTAGATGAGAACGAGATCGAGTAAAATTCAGCTAAGTATATTATTTTTAAATGTACATGGACAATCCACAGAACCTGGTCTGTACAGTATTGAAGGGTCGAATGTATTAATACGGTTCAGGCCCTTTTAATTTTTAGTTTTGCTTTGCACGCTTCGTAATTGTCGCATACTCGAAACACCATCGCATTGACGTCGTAAAGGATGTTTGAATCTACATTTGTAGTATGTTTAGCACGTGTTGCCTATACAACATTTCAGATACATACAGTGACGGACAATACAATGGGACCATGGCCCGATTTTCGTACAGAGTGGTCATGTTTGGGCGCTTGTTTTTCGTTTTCCCGTGAGGTAGTTGAGCTCAAATTTTGGCAACAAGAAGGGGTGAAGGTGAAGATTTAAATGAAACTCAAAAGGAAATCAACTATCAATATTCTTTGTAACCTATAAACATTGTAGTCGACTTTTAATAGCAATATTTAACAGTTGGTGAATTGTTTGGACGCTTTTCAGTCGGCGCTCTCTAATCTAAATCGAAACAGAAGCAGTGATGTGGCGAGTGTGAGTGCGTTTGTGTGGGGGGGGAGGTGAAGGGGGAGAGCATATGACTTTGGGTCGGCGCGTTCTTCTTTCTTTTCAGAGAGCGAGTAATGGCGCTATAACCATAAGCTATAAGGTGCTAGGACTGTAGTTAATGCTAAAGTCCCAACCGTTTGAAGAGAAATGGAGCATCACTTAACCTTCTTAGACAAGATGCTCCCAACGACCATTTTTGAATACATTTTTGTTCTGTACACCAAACAGGGCATTCTATTTAACTATTCTCTCCGATTATTAATTTCCTTTTTCCTTTGATATCTATTGAAGGCTACGTGGGTTCCCCGTGTCTTCTTAAGGTAGATACCAAATCCTCCCTATCACCAACGGTTGCATGGACGTGGCCAGGTGAGCGATCAAGGAGTGTCTTCGTGGAGATTATTGCGTGAAGAAACGTATCAGTAACCGTAATCAGGTTTCGTTTCATGGTGGCATGCAATGTCTTCAACGAATTATTCCTCATCGTAGCTCCATCCACGAGGTGTGCAAACGTCAATGCTAACTATCAAAATGAACTAAACAAAATGGAAAAACCTGGAACCTGTTTCACGACTATGTTTTCCTAAAAAAAAACAAATATCTGAAGTTTTAGGATATACCTACCTTTCTTTTATTTTTTCATATTTCATTTTGTTCCTTTGTCCAGATTGTACGAAATTCTGAAAATCAAAATAGCACTGAATAAAATAAAGTAATTTCAAAATTCAGTTTTTTAACCATTCAATGGAATTCGATTTAAGTTTCTGATTAAAGTTTTGTGCGCAAATCATCTACGGAGGTTGCTTTAAAGTGGAATACTATGAAAAATACAATGAAAATGTATAAGTTATAGGAAGCTAAGAGTCTAAAGAGAGTTCAAAAAATTTGAAGGAGATTTCCGAGGATTTCATACAAATCTATTGAGAACTTCACGGCAGTTCGAAAAAAAGATCTATGGGTAATTTGAGGTTATACTTAATAGTATTCCAGAGCATCGAAATTTCCATGAAAATTTTTCGAAAATTTGTGAAGGTATGGCAAAAAAAAAGTTAACAACTACAGTATAAGCGAAAATAACAAATGCACTATTTTGATTTTAAAATTTTAAAGTTTCAGTACAGTCTTCAAAATTTCATCAGATTCGCCTTTTAAGAATGTTTGGCAAACATTTTGATTTCAAATAATTCAAAATTGAAAAGCTGTACATTGTAATTCTTTGGCAAAATAGTTCATTCTTATAAAATGTACTATTTTGTAAAAGAAAATAAAGGTTTTCAGAATTTTTTAAGATGTTGGCTTGGATCTGATTTTGAAGACTTTTAAGCACAGTTTATAAATTTATCACAGTTTGAAATTCAGATTAATTCTGTTGTCTAGACATAGAGAATGTCATATATGACAGATTTTTTTAATGAAAAACTGAAGATTTATTTGTTATTTTCCACCACTGTATACAAGGAACTATTCCAGAAAAAAATTGAACCTTTTGATTGAAAATCAAATCCTTTAAAGAAATCTTAAGTCTTACTGTAAGACAACTGTTATAAAAAATGCGAAGTGAATTTTGATAAAGTCTTACATATAGGCCCATTATGCAGTCTATATCGACAACTAGTGGTACTGAAGTCAACCCCAACAAATGTTATGATTACAGGATTGAATTATTTGAATTCAGAGTTATTTAGGACTAAGGCGTTGGGCTTTTGATTAGCAGTATTTCGAAGAAAACGCAATAAAAAATAACATAATTAGTAGAGGAAAGGCTTGTTAGATGGAACAGTGCCACTTTTGACATTCATAGCGACAACACGATTGCGCTGACAAGTGTAAACCTCATTTTTTTACCATTCTTCAATTTTCATTTGCTTCTGGAGTGAATACACTCATTCGATTTAGCTCTCCCTGGTTTCATTGTTCGAAAGTGGTGGAATAATTAAAATAGCAATTATTTCTTTTGCTTAGTAAGTGGAAATTTCTCATCGATATCAAAAGGTTAACATTTGTGTTGGCTAGCATTATTGGTGTATTTTTATGATCCAAAGGCATTTCCAAACAAATCGTAAAGTGAAACAATTTTTTTATGTTTAGTGTTTATGGTGTCATGTTCATAAGATGGAACACTGTTGAGGTTATACGATTGAACATATTTTTTTTTTCGTTTTATAACATAAGAATGACATTTTTTATTTTTTTAAATGCCATGTAATCAATAATAAATTGAAATACATATAACAATACATTTTTTGAAATTGTAATTTTCTATGGATTTCAAAAAAAGGCCATAATTTTTTTTGATGGCTATAAATAATCAGTTCCGTGGGCAAACTTGGAGCCCTTTAGTTCCTCTTTCGAAAAATCTTCGAAAAAATAAAAATTATACATGTTACGAGCAAAAAACGAATCGTGTTCCATCTTACAAGCCTTTCCTAAACTGTATTTATTCAATGATGGGGTTTCCAGCAAAACATGCTGTTAAGAGGATCAGCATACAATACCTTACCGGGTTTCTCAATGAGGTTTTTAAGTAAACAACGACTGAGAAAAGATTAACTGGTAAAAAATGAGAAGTTGTGTTTTCAAAAACTTCTACCTGGAAATTGGTTTCCATCACGGGCGGTCTTAGAGTATAAAAACAGAGATTTCACATCACAAGAATTATTCTGCAGCCGACGGTATTTGAGCAACGGGCCACACATTTGCTTCGGAAATATCACTGCTTTGCTAAAAGCCCTACAGCTCACTCTCAAACCTACTCTATCTCAATTTCATAACCTGCCGAGTGCTTCGGGGACCTATCGATACCATCTTCTTCACATCTTTGGTTCTAGCAAAATTGCTGTTCATTAGTAGGATCTCCATGATGCTGGTAAATATTTCCAACCTCTGAAACACATATTTTTACAGACGCAAACTCTCGAGCGAAGTGTGATGAACAGTCGTTGATATATCGGAATTTCGGGGATCTAATTGTCGTTAACTATGGTCTTGCTTTGATATGTGTACCGAATTTTTCATCATATAAGGTGCAGCAAGTGAAAAGTATGGGGGAAGAGCGGCATGCGCACTTTACCCTTCAGAAATAGTTACTCGTTCAAACTATTTCTGGAGGGCACAAAGCACAAAACAAATTAACACTGGGAAAACCTCACAATTCCGTAGAGATGATGAAGAGGTGTTTCATTCTAAAATTAGAAATATATTAGGAAAAAATTCTGGGGGGGGGGCTACAGAACTTTGAGAGGTTCGGCCTCTAGGCACCCCCTCAGCAGTTACGCGCCACGCCGGTTTGGAGATTTTGTAAGATAATATCTCTCTCTGGTCCACAGAATTTTACGATACGCATTTCATATTCGAAAGAGTAGATATGCAAAAAGTCTGAATCCCTGTTGCTATTTTAGTTTAGGAGCAGTTCCTTTAAACCAATGAAAAGCACTTTCGATAGAAAAATGTATTGCGCCACGCTCTGATTGGCTCCATGCTGCCACAGTGATCAGTGCCAGCGACTATCAGAAACATGTGGCGTCCGACCAACCATCAGCGTTGTAGCCGTGCAGTTATTTCACCGAATGGTTTCCTGCGAAACGTCCTGCAGCCCAAGAAGATCGCAGAGGCAAACATCAATCGTGAACCATGTTCCCTCCTGTAACAATCCGCTAAAACCCGTCGGTTTGCATGTTTTCGTGATGAGGCGAATACGATTTAAGCAGCCACGATCGCCATCCGTTTTCTTGATCCTTGCCACCCGGAGTCTTTGAAATGGCGTTAGTTATTTGGCTATGCCTTCCGCCACATTGAAGTTTCTTCAAGGGTCTGTGTAAGGTTTCTGCAATTTATTTATTATTTGAAGTCTGGAAAATGTCCTTCGCCGAAGATATGTTCAGCTGCGCCGGATTTCAAAAGGCGTGTGAGCCTTTGCCAGTGCCTTTGCTCGCTTTAGTAACTTATGCAAAATGTTTTTTGAAACGAACATTGAGATTATACTCAAACTTGTTAGAAAATTGACGACGCTTTCAAAATGGCATAGAAGAAAAAAAGTACGTTCATACAGAAACTTCACACCACTTTGCATGGAAGAAAATTATTTCCCTTCTGAAATTATTATAAACAATTAAAGCTAAAGACTGGACTCGGAAAAAATGAGACACACAAAATGATCTTCTACCAAAAATTTATTTTTAAATCGATATACTTCTCAAATTTTGTTATGGATTAAATAAACTCATATATTATCCATGTTTTGCAGCATAACTTATTTATTGAATTCTTCCCCAAGCTGAACGCTCGTGCAATATCCTTCTTACCACCTGCTCGTGAGATCTTGGGCGAGACTTCTGTCCATCCTCCGTACACTAGTCGGTACCTGTTTTTGTTCAAAGCTTCATCGGTTTTGAACGTTTTTCAGTTGCTTTTCTTCAACTTCTTCTTCGTATTACCTCCAAAACTTTTCGACCGGATCGAAGTTCTGGTGTATTTACGGGCTCGCTCTCCTGGGATCCGCACCACTGCACTTCGCTTCGTACCAATCCGATTACAGGCTTGGCGTAATTGGTTATCGGCGCGATCCGCCAGAACAGGCGCGTGAGCACCAACGCATGGATTTGTTAGTGCCACCTTGACTCTGCAATATAAACTGAATTAATATTCTGAGAAGAAACTTCAGACTTTCAAACATCATTACCAGTTTCATCTACGCTGAAAGCGTTAATTTTAGTATATATTATCGAAATCGAAGGTAGTACTAACAAATCGATGCTTTTGCGCCACGTAATGTCCTGGCCGGTTTATCTCGCTTCGTGCCAACTTATTTGTACTTTTTTATGAAGAAACATTCTTAATTAATGGCACACGCGCAACTTTCAAAAGCACAAAGCATTTGTTGATACAGAAAAAAAATTCGTGCATTATGCAAAAACAATACCAAAAACTACAAATATTTCGTTACAATAAAAAAACGTCTCTCTGGTTGTTGCTCTGAAGGACTGGAAAGATCTACTTTATCGACTCAAAATGTTATTGACAAAAGACAGCAACCAGGTGAGTAGTCCCAGCGTCTTTTTCATTGGCTTCTGACATGGGATTCAATCCTGAATTTTTGGAAAAGCGTTACTGAATCCGTGGTTGATCTTCACCAGGGCGCCGTGCGGCCACGCATGAGGTTGCTGGGACTCTCGACAGCACTTTAATTTATTTTGGGACGGGTAAATTGTTCCTGCCCATCTCCAGGCCGCAACCCCATTTTGCATAAGTACGATAGAAGCGAGAGGTCCGCAGGCCACCTGTCGATCTTGACCCAGCCACCTTGCTCGTTGCGCGCCCGTTTCTTCTAGCAATTTGTCGGTTCGGTTTTTCGAGGTCCATTTTTCACAGGGTTTTCATCCAACACTTCTCCTAACGACGTGCCCAGCTTCCATCGTAGCCGACCGATTCTCGCGATGCGTACGACGGGAGGTCCTCCCAGCAACTGAGGCAAATTCGTGGTTCATTCGCCTCTTCCACGTTCCGTCTTCCATCTGCACTCCACCGTAGATGGTACGCGCGGCAGCACCTTCCGTTTGTGCAACTCCATGGGCGCGTTGGTCCTCCACCAGCAAATGTCCATGTTTCGTGGCCGTAGAGAACTACCGGTTTACCTCACGTCTTGCAGATGGTCAACTTTGTGGTTCGAGCGAACTTGTCTGATCTTTAGCGTCCTTTCGGAGTCTCCAAGTAGGCACGATTGCCAAATCATCGTAGAAATCTGGTCCGTAGGCAGCGCGGGCACCCATGGAATCCCGCTTGCCATTGCCCACACAACTTCTTTGCTATTGGTGACAGGTAGCGCGGCACAATATTTTGGAGAGCAACTTGAAGGCAGCGCCTAGTAGCGTGATCGCACGAGCAATTGCAGCAATCCAGCTTTACCGTCCTTTTATAGATGGAATACACTATTCCCTCCATCCGATCCTCCGGTAAACATTCCTCCTCCAAAATCTTGGCCAGTTACCGCAGTGCAAGCGCTCTGGCCAGTGCTTCACCACCGTGATTTAACAACTGCCAGCTTGAGAGTCGAAGCCACCACCAGTGGATTTGTTGTTGTTCAACCCACCGTATTTCCTCCCCAACTTCCTGGAGCGGTTGGAGTCTGGGCCTTCTCATGTCCTGCGCGTGTTCCCGGATTTGCCACCGTGCCACTGTCCGTGCGCTGTTACATTACCGTTCAGGTGCTCGTCGAAGTACTCTCGCTGGCAAATGACTCGACAATGCGTTTCATTGGTACTTCGCGTACCTGCAGGTATAAAATAGGATCCCCATCACTGCGATCCTTAGCCTCTTGTCCAGTGGACTCTGTCCCTACCCTCCCGTGGTGCCAACTGGGGTATGAGTAACCCGCAGGTAAGATCGGTAAACTGGGCCCGGTGGGACCTTGGCCAGATGCGGACTGGTGGAAGGGCGGGATGTCTTCTTCAAAGGGCAGCAGTCGATCTGAGCGCCTGTTCTGCGTGCGAGGGCGGGCTCAGGCACAGCGTCTGCTCTTCCGCGTCAGAGTGAGCAGATCAATCGTCCTTTTGCCGGTGTCCACAATTTCACCAGATAGCTGCAAGCACAGCTGCTTTACGAGACCCCCTGTTGGGGAAGGCCACCAAGCCGCTTTCGCCTTTAAAATCAGATCCTACAAATGTTACAGAAGTTGATGCGTGACCGTAACAACTCGGCAAAGACCCAGGCGACGAATCAAGGACTGACGATCGAAACTCGGAACATGGAACTGCAAAATCACTCTGGTTCCTCGGCTGCGATAGGATAATCATATGATCGAGCTTCAATCCAGGTAAACTAATGTTAAATAAGTGAGATTTACACATAAATTTAAATTATTGTTGAGATTTAAAAAATCATCGTTTAGAAATTGAATATAGTGGTCATGGCAAATACGCACCATGCCTCCGACAAACATGGAAGAAAATGGTAACGGAGAATTGACGGAACTTTCTGTCTCACTGTTGACGTCATCAGAATAAATATCCTGCATAACATCGAGCTCTTAACCTATCAACACCGTCTGTCACAAAGAAAATACAGTTTGCAAATCACGCATAGTGAACACTCACAGAACTGTGTTTTTATTTCTCCCGCACTGTGTTTTTATTTCTCCAACGCTGAGCTGTAGCAGAGCTAGCACTATTTTCTTGAATTTCAGAAAAATTGCCAGCCATATTGGTTAAGGTGTCTAACACGTTATCTGCTAAAGGTCTTGAATAATGCGCTGTAAAAATAATTACCCGAACAGAGGACTCTACCGAATTCGGATGAACATAAAGCTGCTACTAGGTCATCAAAGTTTTATAATATGAAAAATAGATAGATAGAAATATTAAAAGAAATGACAAAAATTACACTCTTGGATTTTATAACAACAACTGGTTTTGTTATCAACGAGATCATCTTAAAATAAATCTGAGAATGTGAGCAAAACAGTTGCAATAGTTTCAAGTTTGTTTATTCACTCTGATATCAAACTCTCACACCGAGAACTGAAATAATTAGTATTACTTGAAATCAGCACTTCTTATCTGAAGACCTCCGAATTGAGTTTAGTAGCTTTGCATATTAACCAGCAAAATTTGTCGCAAACTGTATTTTAAAAGTGATAACACATGGATACCAAAAGTAACAGAATGGCAATAGCACCATTTTGTTTATGCGATAGGACAGCTGAAATCCAACATGATTTGCCATCAGCCTATTTGCCATGCTACGTTGCTCCGCGTAATGCGCATAAGACCCTCCCAGTTCCAAACTTCCGGTAAAAACAAACCAGCATAGGTGCGGCGACATGCCTGGCAGTAAATATTTGCACTGACTACGTACGACGTTGCTGGATAGTCCACCATGCAGAGAATGATTCTTCTGACTTCGCCGCCCGAATCTGTGCGGAAAGCCCGTTCCCATGCAAATAATGCATCTCCATTTTTACGGCACTCGGTTTGACCGACCGGACCGTGGACCGGAGCCTGCTCAAGAATCCAACTGATTTTTGTCAACTTTCGAAACCGGTTTCAGCTTCCACCGACATGGCAGAAAACATACGCCGGTGCATTTTCCGGAGGAAGAGAAGCTAAAGAGTCGTACAAACGATTCGTACTGGTTTGAACGACTTTTCTTGTCTTCCTTTTTTATGCGGAGCACTTTTTTCTGCTGGTTTTTTATTTTACTACGTCCCCTGGCAGATCAGACGGTGGCGCGTGCTCTTAACCGTTCAAGTGGCGGAACGATGGTAACTTTTACTACGCGTATGACTTCAGGACGCTTCGGGGGATGCTGTTCCGTCCGAGTCCAGCAAGGGCAAAGAATGGCGCCGGCTGTAATCGATACGGCTATTTTCGACTATTATCTGAACATTTTACGAGGCAACCGACGCCGATGCTGAGAAGACTACCTCTGAGAGCGAAAAGCCGAGTGGAATGGTTATGCGAAAAATGAAACTTTCAACTCGACCGAGATATTCGATACCCGGCTGTCGAAACAGGCCTGCATGACGGATGCATGGTACAAAGCGGGAACGTGTAAACGAGCCCGTGGAGCTCGAGCAGCACCAGCACAGAAACATCGAGGGAATTGTTTTGCGGAAGGTAACGATCCTGGCGGTACCGCAGCGAAGGCCATTCCTGCATTGTTTGAAAGCAGCGTATTGAATAAAAGTTTTATAGACCGGATGGTTTACCGGCCTACAATGCTGCCTGATCATTGGTTCGCCTCAGACTGGTCAGCCAATCAGAAGGGTCATATTTGGTCTGAATCTCAAAAAATTACTACGAAGATTATTGCCCGGCCGGTTTGGTGGGACTGTTTACCTGTATTGGTGGATGACGACCGTGTTTTCAGCAGGATTTAGACAAACACAAAACGTCCTAACTGGTTTGATTGGTACGTTTGGCGGATCATGGTTCAGAATATAAACCACTACTGAATAAAGTAGACTTTGCACATTGTTTTGTTCTTAAGATGATTTAGATAATGGCTGCTGAATGGGCCAGGTTTATGAAATGTTCCTGACTTTGTAACTTCAGAGAGGAAATATCAGCTTTCACAATAACGTTAACGGATGTTTTCCAGTATACTACGCCATTACAGTAACCTTCTTTATCTATTGTGAGGCCCGCAGCCACCGTTAGTGAGCTGTTTCAAGCAGGTATGTTGATTTGCAGTCCGCCAGAATGGTCAAGCATTGCGTGTTGTATATGATTATAAAAATTTAACATATCTCGGCACGAATGATCTCAACCGTTACCGCGCAAGCCAGTATACCATGAAGCGGAACACCAGCGAGCGTTTGCTGATGCCACCGCCAGTTTAATTGAAGAGTTTTGCCTGCACAGGTTCAGCTGCTGTCGTCCTGTATCGTATGGCTGGGCTTCAGATGCAGTTACGCGATACAAAGAACGCAGCGCCTTTGTCTCTCTTCTTGTTTCTTCATTTTACTTGTCGTGATGTTCCAATTTAATTGATTGCGGAAGGTTTTGTTCTACATCAGGTTTTTCAGCAAGAACACATCTTTTCTCATGCGTCTGGAATGTTCATGCATACCACCTTCTTACAAAGCAGGTATTAGTCTCTTCTTTCATTTCAAAAATATTAAAAATTTTTACTTTGAGAGATTTCGCTTTAATTATCCACTTTCATGACAGAGATGATTACATACTTTAAAAGAAGGCTCGCCAACTGAAATAATAATATCAATGTGTTTCGGATATAGACATTACATCTACAGACTTCACACGCGGAGATACAGAGCATTGCCTCTGATGGAGTCTGCGTCGAGACCAAACGAGCGTCTAGTTATTTTAAGAACTTAAATCACTAATATTATGTAGAAGGTTCCGAAAAGGAGAATATAATTTCTTTCAATAAATCTGTTATTTTTTTCACTTTCATTTAAATTACGATTTTCTTGTTGCAGGTGCTCTGGTTCTTCCAAAACGATTTGCTTCGCGCGTGTTTTTCTGTCATATCGTCACTTTTACGAATTTTTTCAATTCAATGAATGATTTGTTAGTTTTCTCAGTGTCAGCTTATTTTCGCAACGCCCAAAGTATCGATAAGGAATCCCTAGGCATTTTGGTAGATTCATCTCCTCTGGTACAAATACAACTTTGTTCCTTTCTTTGTTCCACTCTCTATTGGGACATTACATATATAGCAAACTGTTCAGCATTGTATCAGCAGTATGCCAATAGGCTTGTTAGGCTACCAACCTTTTTGCAGATACCTCTTTCACGTGACTGATCATTCATTGCATCTGTCGTCGATGTTTTTTCCAAACCTGCATTAGGTTTGCTACACCATTACCTTCGTTGATTTAATGATCTGAAGAAGCCATGAATCCAGGAACATCCATTCTCCGGCGAGGTATGAATGTGGTCTTGAGCAGAGTTTGAACAGCACCAGAATGATAAGTTTGGTCGTTCTTAAACCAAGAGCTGATTTTGGCAGCCGAAATGTCGGCATAGCTTGTTCTCAGCTCTGCGTGCCTGCCTGTTTGAAACATTTATTTTGCCGCTCTGGCTTTATTCGGCAGTCCCATTTCAATGCATAATAAGTTTTGTAATGTTTGCGAAGTTCTTGAAAAACTTCTGAAATTCTTTGAAGTTTTCTGAGAACTTGCTCAAAGTTCTTTGAAGAATCAAGATCTTAATAACTTCTGAAATTCTTCGAATAATTTTAGTCAGTCAACTTCCAGTGCCTCTCGTAGTTCTATGACGAATTTCTCAAAATCTTTAAAAGTTTCCTGTAGTTCTTTAAAGAACTGCCTAGAATGTTCAAATGTCTCGAAGAGTCAAATACACACTATCTTCAAATTCTCTCAGCCTCCTTTACAAACTTGCTTACAGCCTTTAGCAGATTCTCTGTTTGAGGTTCTCTGAAGACCTCATGAGTCCTTAAAGAACTCTACTATATCTCTGTAAGACTGTTCAGTTTTGCAAGTACTTTCTTCTGAAATCCTCTGCAGAACTTTCCTCAAAGTTCTCAGTAACTCCTGAAGTTTTTGAAGAACTACACTTCAGAACTTTCTCAAGCCCAGCAGAACTTGATGCTCTTAAGAAGGCCAGCTCTGGAAAAACTCTGAAGTTTTCAAGAAATTCTGGAAGTCAGAGGAATTTGCAGTTCTGCCATCTTTCCTGATGCTGACTGTAGTCATCCATATAACTGCTTCTGTACACTTTGCAGAAGAATTTCACATCAAGTTCACCAGAATTTTTCTGAAATTTCAGAACTTTGGAGTTCTTCAAGAACTTTCATGATTTCAGCATAACTGCAAGAAATATAAAATTCTCTCAAAAAAATTCTTCAGTTTCTGCAGAACTTCCTGAAGTTCTCAAGAATGAAATAAAGGCTCTGAATAATTGTTAGTTACTCAGAATAACTTCCGTAAGCTCTGCACCATCAAAAGTCGGTGACTTATCCGGGTTTTTAGTGTTTTCTTCAAAGTCCTCTGAAGAACTTCCTTGTAGTTATTTCAGCCGTTTTTCCTGAAGTTTTTCAAAAATTTCAGTTCTCTGAAAACTTCCTGAAATCTCTTCAACTTATTAGTCTTCAATGCCAGTTCTGAAAGACTTTGTGTACCGTAGACCTATCATGACGTTCTCTGCAAATGCATGAAGTTCTCTGCAGAACTGCTGTAGTTCTTCAGGTATATTTCAAAGCTCTTGCACAGTTTTTAAATTGCTGAAAAACCACAGTTCAGCAGAACTTTCTGATGTTTTTATGAATTTTCATGAATCATTCATATCCTTTGTGTTCACCATTAATCTGTTTGGAAACGGTTCAACTTCTAGCTGTTAGCAGAACTTCTAAGAATTCTCTGCAAAGCTCAAAGTTCAGTAATTTTCAAGTTCTCGCAGTGCCTTCTCAGCCAGAATCTTCCTGAAGTCTCTGGCAACTTCCATGAAGTTCTGATGAACTTTTCTGAAGGCTCCTAAAGGTCCTCAAGTTCTTCGGAAATGTCCTTCAAAGCCTTTAGCAGACCCCTGAAGCGCCTGAAGAATTTCCACAGCTCGTAAGAATTTTAACTTCTGAACTTCCGTGAAGTTCCTTAATAGCCATCCTGTGTTTTTTAAAGCTTTCTGGAAGGATCAATCTCGAAGCTCTCAGATGCACGAACCAAAGCGACGTATTTCAGTAACTGGCCCTTGCGATAATTGGTGATAAAATATTCATCACATAGTTCACTGGCAGACCAAGTACGCGAACCATGAAGCAGGCCGTCTGGTATGCCGCACACAAAATTCATACGACCAGATATCAAAAATACAGATATTACAAAAAGATAACCTGAATACCAGCACCACGTAGCGGACTTCCTCTCGAATTTCGACCAACTTCAATACCATTCAAAAAGCTCTGACCACGAATATCTGCTGTAGTCGCCATCCTGCCATGTCGATAACTTTCATATCCAGATTAAGGCAAAGTTAACATGCTCACTGAAAGCTACAAAGCGAGAGAACTTCAATCTGTTGATTAAGCGCCTAAAAGCCTGGGCAGTAACTTTACAACTAACTTTCCTTAAAACAGTGAATTTGTTAATACGATCTCAACTTCAAATTACAGGCACAAAGCTTCTATGTACACTAGTACCACGTAGCGGACGAGTTCTGAACTAATGCTAATACCATCCATAGGCATGAACAATCAACATTTTTGTTCAGGATAATTGAACTGTTACATGTCAAGGATCTCGATAATCAGGTTATAAAAGTATGCTCCAGACAGCATATTAGCGCTACGTAGAGATCTGGAAGCCTCAAGTTGAGTACCAGAAGAAGATTCATCAAGAAATAACTTTGTCAAGGAAGGAACCATCATATATGTGTACAAGCGATCACGAGATATACTGATGAAACAATAGAGGCATATCAGTCGAACAGTGCCTCCTATAAAGGGAATCCGCGAAATGTCGGGGTTTACTGTACTATGCTGTTTTTTGGCGAAACATGCTATTTTCCAACATATGAATTTTTCAGAAGCTTGGATCGATACATTTTTTCTCGCAAAGTTCAAAATGAAAAAATGCTTCTGGAGTATTTGGTATTTAAGTTTATAAGAAGTTGGTCGAGTGGATTTCAAAATATTTTAAAATTTAAATTTTACGCAAAATTGTGAAGAAAATGCAAAAAGTCAAAATACAATATTCGGTGATTTTGGACCCGAGCCATCGGGAAACTGGTATGGAGCCCCGTATTCAGAAATCTCTGTCTACCAGCACCAGTGCTCTCTCCATCCGAAGGGTGTATCATGTAGCCAGGTGTAATCGCTTCACCAGACAGTGTTGGCCTTTGAAAATTGTGGAATCAGTCTACAAATTGATATACTTCAAAATTGCACAATTTCTTGTTTAAATTCAAATTGCTATGGCTTGTTTTCCATCCTCTTGCCATGTATCCTTCCTTATTAAATGTTACGGTCGTTCGTCCCTATTAGCTCAATTGAGAGTAGGTTTTAGAATATTAATTAAAGCAACATGTAACTGAACTGGCAT